>JAHQIW010006741.1:0-470351 GCA_019055375.1 Parelaphostrongylus tenuis | reverse complement strand
AAAACATAAGGTCCCTGGCTATCTGCTCCCCAGACTTCCTTTACAAAATCGGTTACATGCCAAAGTAGATGGTTCGTTGTTAAGGTCCAACTAATGTTGCGAGCAGCTCTGGTGACCAGCGGAACGAATGGAGCTCACTTTGCTCGTTGAGGTCCTCATAAAGAACGAACAACTATCACAAGTGATCACGGACGTGAATATATCGCAGATCTCTAACTTGAAATTGGTTTTCAAATTCAGCCAGATCACTTTCAATGTCAATAACTCTACGTCATATCTATAGAACGAAGAGAAGAGTTCAATCATATCTTGAGATTCTTTACAATCAATCAAACCACCATTTAACCATGAACAACCGATGAGGAGCGTACTTATTTTGACTTACTCTTCAATAGTCATGAACTCTTTTTCTACATTAAAAATCACCACATAATAACACTCTCCATTACAATTAACCCTTGGGTGAATCAGGAAATTACAGCAGATTACTTCCCATAATTAACTCATGTAGTTCTTTCTTAATGTCCTTCTATGGCCTTCCTATTACACAAAACAGGTTCTCACTGCGAAGTCAGTCCTTCACTGATGCTTTTATTCTCTTTATAAGATCTCCTTTCAAAGCGGTACATCATTTACAGTCCACGTTGCGAATACAACATAAAAAAAAAGGAAAATAAGTGAACGCGACGTTATAAAAACACTACAACGAGGTAGGAACCCATATAATTATTTCAATATCTAAGTCACATTACATGTCACATAACGATTTTATCAAATGCATGCCTTATTTGTTTTTACTTGAGATAAACACATTTTTAACAATTCATATCGAGTATAAAACGACAGGTCAACCCAAATGCTTGGGAAAACTGGTAAATGACACCCCAGTTAATGATGAAAAACGGCTGATAACGATAACACTAAATATATAGCAACACAAGTGACAAACACAAACATCCTATGAAAATTTATCAAATTTGTAGCTCTCGAAACGAAAGCACGTGTAACGGCGTCACAGAGTACCAGAAACAAACTCAAAAAAAAAAACGGCGAACTTCTACCCAGTATCTATGACACCTTCATAGATGTCTCAGGGTAAAAAGTGTGGAATTTTACAACGCGATATTAGCAAATTGCTGCAAAAGTAATTGCGGTTTCAAGTCTCAGGTTTTGCGTAATTTCGGTATTTTTATATAATGCAATAGCAATCCGGAATTTCAACAATGCATAAACCGTGACTGCTTTAGCACCAACTCTTACTTTGTCCATAGTTCGCCGTCTGATAACATTCACTATACTCAAGGCGAGAAGCAAAAATCTTGCTAGATCAACCTTTTTGGTCATAGAACTATCACTTAAATTGAAGAAGTAAAATGCTCAAAATATTTCGGGACAATTTGACCAGTCGCCTAATGCTTTCTTTTCCCAGTATTCACCGAGATACTTGTGGATAAGTGTTCCGGTAAGCTCGTCTTGGGTTTTTTGGAACCACTTCGGCTGATATTCCTCGTATGACAAGCCTAAAAAGGTAGTAAAATGATGTTAACGATATTCTTGAAAACAATGGAAAGATCTTTTCAAATTGTATGGTCGCACAAAAGGACACAGGTGGTGACACCTTTGAATGCAAGGGAGAGGATGGTTCGGCTGTGCTGCGGGCTCAACAAGATTCCCATCTTTCTGGGGTCAGTAAGTTGCGTTCTTTCTAATTATGAGGGAAAAAATGAAAAACCATTCTCATTCGCTGAAAAAGAATTGTTATTAGGAGTGTTGGTAACCATTCAAAAGCCGAGACTTTAGGCTACAACTTCACGTCACCGGTTTTCAAAGAAGCCTTTTTTTGACGTTGCTACAGGAGGAAATTTCTTGTGTTTCAAGCTTACATATTTTCCTCGCCGCACAGCTATTTCTTTGGACTTAGTAATCATTCGATAGCGTAGCCGTTCCTGATTGCAACGCTGTGCTTATTTCTGCAATGACCGTTTCTCTGTAGTGCAACAGGAAACTAAGAATGATTCGAATACGCGAAAAGGTGTTTTTTGCCCATTCCATAGTGGGGTGAGGGCGGATGTGGCCGTTTTCGCACGACTATCGATCGATTCGCGCTTTGGCTGGTGGCATATCTCCCTGCTGCGCTGCACAGAAAACGATCTTTCCAGAAGGTGAGCACAGCGCTGGAATCAGTAAAGAGTACGCTATCAAATGATTACTAATAGTCCAAAAAAGAGCACTGTCCGGCGACGTGTAAAGCACAAACTTTTCTTTTTCCTAGACCGCTATCAAAAGAGCTTTTCCAAAAGGCAAAACATATTTGTGAGTTTCTTCGAAACTAGAGCTATGAATTGGTACTAACACCCTAAGGAAGAAGTTTTGTCCCGCGAACTATAAGCGAGATAAGAAAAAAACACATGTTTTGTGAAACATGATTTCACTTTGGATTTTACAGCGCTATAAAAGAGTGTTTTGGAACTCCGGTTATGTGGAGCTCTGGCCAGAAATCTAAGCTTTCGAATGATTCCTAACACGCCTAGAAAACTTCTTCTGCACTGAATGAGGTCGGCTTTGAATTTGTTCCCTTATAACCCGAAAGAACCAAAAGTTGATATCAGCCTGCTCGGGAGCAGCCTGCTACCTCCAATGTATGATAGAAGGCGGCTCCCTGCCTGTTGAGAATCTGAAGAGAATCGACCGACCAGCACTTAAGGAAAATTGTGAAGAAGCCAAAAATCCTCAACAGTCGAACCCACGTACCATGTTAGCGTTTACGGATGCATGCATCCAACCCTCTGTGCGTTTAACTCGCAAGTCTGGACGGTCTGCTCCACCTCTGCCATTCTAACCCCCAGCGTTGGAATCAACGTCTGTCTCACCCCTTTCTGCTAATCGGCATCCTTCCATTGGGATTAAGGTTGTTGGTTCGATCCTCTACCATAACGTTTTCACTGAGTTTTTTTTGGTGTTATCTTTTCGATATCGATTACTACTGAAGGTTCCCCTATAGCGTAATTATCATTACAAAAAACGCTAAGCTGTATAACAGTTCAATACTTTTTGATACAAAACCTAGGTCAGTGGGGTGACAACGCGTATCCAACTTTTTTTGCTCTTATTGACAATATGGTAGTTTTTAATGTAATTACTGAAATAAGAAATTAAATCTATGATCGCCTGTATTTCGGTGTCACTATATGAAACATGGTGTTGTCAATGATTCGAACATATTGTAGTCAAAACAGAAAGAAACTATACTGAAGCATAGTGGTAGGGGGTCGAACCAGCAACCTTCTCCCCGAAGGACGGGATACCGAGTAGCAGAGCGGAGTGAGACAGACAGTGATTCCTACGCTGAGGGTTAGAGTCGAAAAATAGGTGGAGCAGACCGTCCAGCCTTGCCAGTTGAACGCACAAAGGGTGGGTCCACAGAACCGCAAGGATTAAGAGCTCTCAGATGGTGGGAAACGAATCGAAAGTAGGAAATGTTGGTATTCGCATAGTCAAACGTGATGCCATGTCGTGTAGATGATTAAAACTTACAATGTCGTCTTAGTTTCGCCATTCATAGTATTCATAATACAATCCTTCAGATACAAAACATACCGTTCTGCATGGCTTTCTCCATTTCCGCCTCCCGTTTTCTCCTTATAGATCGCTGCTTTTCTTCGAGTTCAAGCTTTTTTTATTTGCTTCATCCCAGCTGAAAAAAATATTATCAAGTAGTAGAGATGAAGCACTACACAACTGACTGCAAAAACACCATATATGGGTTGGAAAAAAGGATGTGCTCGCTAATCAATATGGACAGAGCGTAAGACAATTTCAACACAATGACGTACGATATGCACACAATCGTGCATGTAAGTACAGTAATTACGGTCCTTGAGACCATTTTTGAACTCGCTATGCGGCACTTTTTCAGTTTGTTAGTCAACCAATACAAAGATGATCCCCAGTACCACGTCGTTTGTTGAAGCTGATTATCGGCTACTAAATCAATAGTGGATCCCGTGCGATGCTGTGGTAGGCCCGGACGTTTCAAGCTGAAACCACACCACATACCGTCCCTCCTCCATAAGTCGTTGATCTGGCCGTAATCGGCTATCCGTTGGCGCTACTCCTGGCTCAAGTTCGTTGAGTTGAATTGCCAAACGTGTGAAATTGTGCATGCGTTCAGCTCCAGGGCTGAAATGTAGAAGCAATCACAGTGATAATATATTTCATCGGTAAGCCAAATCCTTTTTAACACAATGATTAGCTGTTTCTGTAATGGACAAAGGTGAGCTCAAATATATCACATTTCGTATGAATGCCTCCACGAGTAATACATAAGACAGCATTACTTCCACTCGATGTCTGAATCCGTGACCAAATCAATAAAGGCAATGTGTACCACGCTAGTAAACACTCCATAGTAACGTTCGTAGGTCCCTATTCCTTCAGTTTATATACTGAAGCCATTTATAGATGAAATTACTGCAAGTAACGCGGGCAAATCAGCTGGCTTCTCTGATAGATGCTATGGCATCCCATGTTGTTTGTTACTTCTTATTAGCTTATTCTTTTAGAATGATCACACGTTATTGAACTCCCTGACCACATGTAAAATCGCTAAAGTCCGGAAACTAACACTTTTCCAAGGTAATTTCTATCATTATAGGTATCCTCACGAACTGCGATTTGATTAAACTGTTCCCCTTCTTTGAGATGGTGATGTGTTCAATAATTGTAAAAGCCTCTTCATACTAGATGTCATCAACCCCTATTACCATTCCACAGAACTGAAACCAAATCATTCATAGTGATTCCGTTTATACACGTCATTTTTCCGCTATATATGGAATTTCTAATGAGAATCTCTTAACATGAGTGGATCAAAGACTCTGACTTGAGTTCTCAACAAGAAACTGTGATGTTGCTGAATCGTGTGGGAGTGTGCACGATCGTTTAGTACATTTTTTGAAAGAAATACTGGAATCAATGAGCAAGAATAATAACAACAATATGAGCTGCGTTTCGCAACATACATTGGTGGGTTCACTGTCCAGATACGCTTTGGTTCTGACTCCGTTTCGATTTTTGATTTGTCACCGCTTCTTGGATTTTTAACAACTCTGTACATGTCCACGAAGGAATCCCAGGTACCTTGAACGACTAGCTGTGGTTCTCCGGACGAATTTCGCACCACACCATAAATCTGAAGCATATTTGCAAGTATACAACTTAATGGAAAGCTACTGAGTCAAAAATTTGGGAAATGTGAGAAAATGACGGATTGACAAAAGTTGGATAGTTCGAAAAAAAAACAAAGGCGAAAAGTTACCCAACACACCTTTCTGGGTACTTCACGACTAAAATATGAATAAGGGAAAAACTTCACGACACATTTGTCACCGGTGCCATGATTAACGATCTCCATTTCCCCGTGGTTATCAATCCACAGTTTACCCACAATGATATTGTGAACAGTGGTAGTGACCTAAAACAGTGAACAAATTACTGAAGCACCCAAGGAGTGAAAGAATGAACTAATGGTTGGAAAAAGAGTCACCTTAAAGAAACAACGCTAACCTACGTTGCTGAGTGAGCATAAACTCAGCTCACCATGAACATCAAAAATAAAAATAATTATTGTATTTTATAGTTTAGTACCAGAGGAAGTATGACATTTCTTATTCTATCGAAATATGGAATTCTGAGATGCATAAAACGTTTTTTTTGCTTCAATTTGACCATCAACCCACTGAAAAAGCAGACTACATCCTCCTGCAAAACGCTATAGTATACTTGGATGATCGATCATCAAAATGGGCGCTGTCGCAATTGCGTCGGAGAATTTCGAAGATTTACGGCATTTTTCAGAGGTTAAGTGCAAAAAATTCAGGCTAAAACAGCATCAGGGAGTTATGTAGCCTAGTGAAATGACAAAGCAAGCTCCTTTGCATAGGTTTGTGAACTCTCCAAATCTTTGAATGCTCTGGTTAATGAGGAATTATCAGTGCCATCGAAAAATAGAACTGGAATGGATAGATTGAGACAATAAATTAATCATCACTATGATCTAATTCTTATCTTTCGAAAAAATGCTTTCAAATTATTTCAAACATCGAAAATATTGCATGGATATACCTTTCTATAAGAATAATGATTTTTGCTGCCCGGAAAACAGACGTGAGTATACCCGACAGGAATGACAGAGAGATATTTGCCTCGGAAGCGGCTTGTCATTGTGAAATCCTGATACATAATCCAGCCACTGCCTTCAGCATGGTGTGCAGCAGCAGGAGGGTGATGAGATACCTTAAATGAGATCCGTAAGTTGATCCACTCGAAATCTTCAACAAAAAAAGAGGAATCAACTGTGATGGTTTTTCAAAATAAAAAAAACCACAAGAAATTCGAAACCCTTTGTCACAAAAGCATAGAAATCTACCTGTTCTGTGATGCTACGCCATCCAAGGTCACTCGTACGATCACATTCATATGTTTCGCCTAAGAGTGGATTAAATGGTTTATTGGTACGATTCCCGTTGTGGAATAATTACTCACTGCATAGGCAGCGACGTAAGCCATTTGCTCAATTGGCTCCTGCAAATCTTTATATGACGCTAAATGTCCAGATATTTAAAGGTAATAATTTTAGTAGAAGATTAATATGACTGGAAGAACGGCAGAAGAATAGAAAAGTTAACGCAATCGAAAGTCACTCACTAACGTCGAGGCTGTTTCTAATAACGAGGCGTACTCCAAATCCTCCGTAATTCTTTGCAAAACTGATAACGGCTCGCTGAAGTTTACCTTGAAAGATTAGAGACATTCTATACACGATCCTTTTCTGCCAGAAAATTGAATACTAAGAACAATATGCGCTCTTCAATTCAATTTAAAGCGTATTATCATTGAACTCCATAAAAATACAACGGCTATAAATACTGGCAGACGCCTATCCATAAAAAGCTTCCCATCCTAAACTTCAAGCAAACTTCATTACACTTTGGATCACAAAACAAATTAGACTACAAAAAAAAAACTGACTGGCATAGGAATCTTGGATAGCTCTTTCCCAATGCAGTTTTTCATAATGGACCACAGATTGATAGGAAGATCAGGACGGTCCGGAATTTTCGACCTCCGTTCGAATCCGGCGCGGGAGCGATTCGCTACCGGGGGATGGCGAATCGGAACGAACGACGAGGGCGCCAGTGCCATTGTGGTGGAAGCTGCCGACGGTGGGACGTCATTCAACGTCGACAACGACTCCGAATCCGAATTTCTACAAGAACCATGATGTCTTCTGAAACAAAAGACCATATTCTTCTACACACGTTTCAGCACATAACGCACGATGCTTAGCTTTTTTTGGCAAACGACATCCACTTTTTGATGTTCAGTAGGTGAAAAGTGAGGAACTTAACAACCTCATGGAACAAGCTTTATCATATCGTTCTATGTATATGGACAAGTTTTTTGTTTATATATATGTATATATATATATATATATATATATATAGATACATACACATATATATGTATATTTATACATATATATATTCTCGATTTAAAGTTAAGTTAAAGCTCCAGCTTACGTAGAATTGAAAGTGAAATTTTTATCCTTACATCTCATGTATTAAGGCAAACATGGCAGCAACAAATACACATATTCCAAGAAGGGCTCTACTCTTTTCTACGAAATCTCATTGCTCAGTCGCTTCTTCGCTTGAGATATTACTCCAGACAGAATTTATGGAAAAGATTACGCAGTGAGGAGTTCTTGTACGTCATCGGCAAAAATTTATGGGTGCTGCAGAAAACTATCAAAGTTCGCAATGAATAGGACTCGCATGATGTTTGCAAGATTTGAAGAATCAGATGATTTTTTATTTCGACTAACAAGGTTCATTATGAGGTGAAGCATGTTTGAATCAGGATTTCTGCCATTCGTCGGGCCTCCAAGCGTCTGATGTTCGCGAAGGTCATTGGATTTGTGAGGTAGTTTGCCGCCTTAAGATTAAAGATTTGAAAGTCGTTGAATGTTAGCCGACGTATCTCCCTAGTCTTCAAATGGTCATGCTAGGGCGTATCATGCCACTCCCCTGAGTTAAAAACTACTCGCAAGTCTATCTGGAAGAGGTTCGCTCCGCTCCAAAAGTGCCAGTAATTGCCCGTGATCGCTCAAGCTCTGCTATCATTCCCGGATTTAAGGACACTTACGATTGATGAGCGTTTGATTACATCTATTGAGGAAAAAGTTCAAGTATGAGTCCAACCGCTGGCAAATTCAGATGATGGCGGATGCGAATGAATGCAACCGATTTGACGAAACTTTGGGATTCGTACAGAGTGCAATAAGACAAAATATACGTAAAAACGAAATATATGCACTAATGTGTATACAGTAGAAATCTCGCAAAAAAAAGTTCGCAATCACACTTCGATTACTGCGAGGAGATATTCTCTAAAATAAGCGTATTAGGGAAGTAGAAAAGATCTTATTTAGTACTCTTAGGTGAAAAAAACCATTAAACCATGTGTATAATCTCGAATATACTAATGTTTCAAATTTTGAATCAAAACTTCGAATATATTGATACAGATGAAGGTACAAATCATTTTATACAGAGCAGTGCTGACACGAATGAAGAAATTAGGGATAGCATCTCGAGCAATTAAACGAAATCTCGATTTAAACGGTTCAATCTGGAACAAATGTTAGTCTCGACGACGAATTACGAAAAAAGATAAAGACGTTCTGTAAACTCAAGAAAGCTGCACATTTCATCCTACTTGTATTCATGGCGCATAAATCTACGTAATATCATATTTGCGGCGACATAACGTCCACCTATTTTGTATATAATGAAATGAAAGCCGTATGACCTTATTGAAGGTCACTTTTTCGATGATTCTTTTGGTGAACAGAACTTTTTTCTATACTCTTTGTAATCAATTGATAGCTTACTCGTGCAGAGATTAAAAGGCAATTCATCCATTATGAGGTGTCCTCTTGATTATTCCTCACTTAATCACTCATTTTGGCGTCTGTCGCTGTTGGAGAGAGTATGGAGGTAAGAGAGTATGGCTAATGGAGAGGCATGGAAATGCCTCGCTTCCGAAGATTATCGTCAAATTGTTTACTTCTCAGAAAGAGAAAAAAAGGATTTTTGCTGAATAAAAGCCAGCTTGACTAGAACCAATACGAAAGTCCAAAAATATGGGATAGTGTTAAGAAAAAATTGGACCATGCATGGATTGGAAGCACAAAAGTTGTACCAAAACGCAGAAGCAGATTAAGAATTATACGAAGAACATCGAGTGCAGCTTTCAGATTGCAATACATTGTGACCGACGTAAGCTCTATAAGGGCTATAACAAGTGGAGTAAAGGATAAAGTACACTTTATGGATAAGCCACGGGTGGTACTAGGAGCAGTCACTAGTAGGTTTAACGAACGCCGAATAGGTTTGGCTAACGTATTTCAAGATGGCGGAAAGTGACTAAGCATGGCAAAAAAAAAAAACACCTTGCAGCCAAATTACTACAGAGACTGTGAGAATGGCTATTGCGAAAAAAGAGAGGTAAGTGCATCATTGGTGCGCAATCTGTCCTTTGCCACTTATCGATAAGCTCTTTATTTGAGTCTCAGAACTCAACAAAATAGAGAGTACAAAAGATAGTTCTTTGATTAAACAGGTATGTAGGAAGGCAAACACGATGTACCACATTCACTCAATGACAAAACTCATCCAATCAAAAATTAACACTTCATCTTCAAATGAACAATTACAAGTTGAACGGTAACATCACAACCATAATTCAACTATTATTAGGTCATGTCATCATGGTTTCGATGCTAGAGCAGTAAACACCAAATCTATCAACCAGAAGTGACTATAATTTCTTAACAACACTATTCAAAGTCGTCGAGCAACTCTCAGTAGTACTGGATCCCCTTCAACTGCTTCGACGACGGTCTCTCGATCTACTTCGCATGGACGTCCGGAACGCAGTTGGTCCATCAAGTTGGTGTTGTCATGGCGAAACTCAGCAAAGAACCGAAATGTTTTTCCTGGACATATCTTTAAGCTTCCACACTGTTGATGTTCTCGAAGAGGTCTGTGCATGGCGTTCCAATTTGGAATCGTAAAGCAGAAAATAGCGATAAAAGCTTCGCGAGCAGCCATAATTCAGCATCTATGGACAAATTTGATAACAAAATAAAGTTCACAAAATTCTGGCGGTATTGATTTGTTGCCTGAGCAATGGCAGGCATGCGTTCAGGCTGATGGCGCATATATTTGAGTAGCGCTGTCAAGCAATTTTAGATTCCTGGTTTTTGGTTGATAAGTTGATGTTTACTGCTTTGATACCAAATTTCATGAGGTCTGATATAATCTATCTTGCATTGCCACCAGCTGTTAGGAATGAAGGAGATGATATTTCGCTGTTTCGTTAGGTATTCAGTGACATCATAAAAATGTGATTTGAAAACAAAGGTGAACGAGGTCGTACAAGTGGATGGTTGGAATCTACGCTATTTGCACAGCTGAAGACATGTCATTCAACTATAGAACAAAGGCGAGGTGATTTCGACAGTATGTGTGGATACATCGTTCTTTGGCTCAGTAATAAAAAAAAGTGATGTTCATGCTGTTACTTCAAAAAGTGAACACTGACAAAAAGCTTGTTGATGAAGTGAACAGGAGGAACTGAGTAGGTTCCGGAGCATGGAAGATCATTCAGGAGAAGTAATGTAAAACAAAGTCAGCTTTACGGTTATTCCCTCTCTAACACTAGAAGACAAAACGTGATCGGAACAGATGATGCTGTTAGAGTCGTGTATCATAAAAGTGAGATCGACTGCGGACCACTAAATTGCCACTAAGACCAGAGATCAACAAAAACGTGACATCACACTTTGAAGTGTACCGCAGATAACGTGTACCAGAAACGGTGTCTTAACCACAACACCTGGCGCAATTGGAGGGTTTCGAAAACGAGCATAACTCCCTAGACGGTTTTTATGAACAATGACGAATTAAACCTCACTGCACACAATAGGCTCCTGATAATCGGTGATGGGATAATGACAACTATATTACTCGAATTCGACAATGTTCGGTGTTTAAAAAAACAAGCAATATATAACTCGAAACAGTCGGTGCCTTAGCGCGAGGATGTGGTGGCTATTACTCTTCAATTCTCCATGGATTCCGAGGATAGCCAGCATTTGATTCGCGTGACTGCACACAAACGAAATGGAAATATGTGAAGAAAATAAAAATAAATAGAATTCACTGATTGAATTAACTGCAGAATTATGGTGCTACAATATCGTAATATTTTTCACAAAGAAAAAGGTCAACATTCGGTTAAGTAAACGAAATTAAAGAACAGAGTGAATAAGAGAACATTTGCAAAAGAAACCGGTTATCTCAACGATGTAGATGTAGGGTCACTATGAAGTTATTCGAAACGAAATGATGACTTTTAATCGATTTCTCCGCCGTAATATGAAAAATTACAATTGATCCGATAGATTAGACGTATAATAGTGCATGACAACACTAAAGTATAACGTTCTCGCTGAGATCAGTTAGTACCACGAATTAGACTTCACTACGCATCAAAGAGTTGATAAAATGAATACCCATATGAAGCGCAGTGGCTTCCATATTTATGAAGTCAGTGTTTTTACTGTTTCAGTAGACAATTCCGGTACTGCACGTCGAACCCTGGGAGAGCTAGGCTTAGTGATCTGGGAATGTGAGATCAAATCAAAGGTCCTTTCAGTGAGTCATACAGGAAAAGTTTTATCCATCACGCTACATACGTGCAACATAAGATAACGTGATGTGGCTCCAATTTTGATGATAGAAAATAAAACATTTCCACCATAAGTAGTAAAAGTGACATCAAGATGAGATTTTTAGATTCGACCACTACCAGCTATCTACGTAGACGTTTCTTGATAATTTTTTGTGTAAGCTAAAACACGAGGTTGTTTTGATACAAATTACTGGATCAACTGACGTTTCTGTCGGTTTGGCCTTCTTCAGGGCCTGGAGAGCTCAAGTTATGACAATCTAATGAGTCAAACACCTCCACTACTCCAACTGCTATTTTCGAATTAACCAAACTGATCCTTGATATCACCACGCAGTATCTATCATGTGGAAGAAGTAAACAAATACCGAACAAAGTTCAAAAACATCGAAACTTCCTAAATGCAGTTTTTGAATTGATCAAAACAGTTTTATAAGCGGGTAGCTTGTTTTACAGGAAAAAGTTAGCAATTAATCAGTCTTCTCTTTGATAATTAACATCTACTTATTCATATGACCCCCTTAGTACTTGCGAGAAATCAAAAACTTTTACATGATTCACTGTCTGTTCTCAACATTTGGTGGCGTTTTCGACTGACACTTGGAAAACCTGTCATCTTCAACAATATGTTGGATGATCGTCGAACTGATTCTCCTCATAATGCGGAATAGCTCTGCTAGAGCGTTGCTAGGTATTCATAGCGGCCATCTGTCCGCTTGTGGATCAGTGAGAAATGATCCTAAAAGGTTAAATCGACGATCCCGCAAAGATTGGGCGTTTAGATGACCTTGA
The DNA here is from genome assembly GCA_019055375.1 of Parelaphostrongylus tenuis. Lineage (NCBI taxonomy): Eukaryota > Metazoa > Nematoda > Chromadorea > Rhabditida > Metastrongylidae > Parelaphostrongylus > Parelaphostrongylus tenuis. The sequence goes on along the minus strand of JAHQIW010006741.1, from coordinate 457,742 downwards.
TGCCAGGTCAAATAAGCAGCCATGCTTGTATTGTACTACTTACTGCGTTTTTAGAGTCACTTTTGGACCATAAGGCTCCGATATAGTAGATCTATGAACGAAGTACGCATTTCTTTTTCTTCGCCATGTCAAAAATGTGTTAATCACCCGATTCTCTTAAAGTTTCAACAAATATGAATAAGTAAGAACGGTATTGCGAAACGAAGAAAAGTAACAGACACGAGATTTGTGTCCTCCCAACGGACCAACGTTGAACTACAAAGAATTGATAAATAGATCACTTCCCAGAGAACACATAGCTCTATGATTTGCGAGACATCAAAAAAAATGTATTTGCTCTAATTTTCAGGACACACCACTAACACTGTCACAGCGACAGCAGTAATTACTTTACTTCACGGCTACATTTTTTCAGTCCCAGTAATCCCAATCAATAGTCCGACAGCGAGCTTTCAAATAACCAAACAAGCATGCAACTTTTAATTTTCGCTGCCTTCCGGAAGTTTTCAGAAGCACTAGAAGTACGCATAAAAACTGTGCTCTTCTATTTCTCTCCGATTTTCAAAACTATGTCCTTTTTTGAGTCAGAAAAACATAAGTGATTTATCAGGAAAGTTGTTGCAGTACACACATGACGAGTGAGGAAACCATGGAACTCACCGTCACAAATGACTTCACCAAAAAAACGTAGACGAGAGAAAGAAGAGTGTTCTAAGATAAAAAAACTATACTGATTGGAAACCAAACGACAAGCAACGAAAACCTCATATGTGGCAATCGAAAAGAAAATTTGCAAAAGTCGTATGGTTTTTTACACCTCAATTGAGCACAATGAATCCTTTGATGAACTCCAGTCCTGTAGTAAATCAAACTTGAGAAAATCACAACAATTCAATAAAAGACGGCTAGACACACTTTTAGACCACCCGCATGCTTTCCCCCGCCGACCCATGACGACGGATCGATGCGGTGGGTGATACAACACGACACTCACACTTGTGATAATTCCCAATACCGACCCATCCATCTATTGACCTCGGTATTCTTCACTGAATCCTGTCCATTCTCTTCAAGCCAAACACAACGTTTCTATAATAAAAATCACTCTGACAGCTGAGATTTCGGCGGTCTCGCCTTCTTCAAACCCTGGAAAGATCAGGTTACCCATGATAACTCAGTCAACCAAACACCTCCACTATTCAGGTAGAAAAAAACACTGCGCCTAGATCTCAATTACATTAAGCGCAAAACAACTTACAACGTAATTACCGCTTTTTATGAGTCGACCACTGAGTTGTCCAAGTGGACAGCAACCTCGCGAAGATCACATGAACTGCGAATACACCTGCCTCATGAAAACAACAATCTTATACTGCGCAAGGTCACGTGTAATTACGCGCTTTCCTCCTTACAGAATCTTAGGCGCTGAGGAATTGTAAAGTACTAGGCTAAGTAGTAGTCTTGCCGTATAGGTGATCTCTTATACGAACGCAGTGGCTTTCCCGTTCCACCCATAAGTTGGCAAGACATTTTCCTATCTTTTTCCTTTTAGTTCATTATTTTTCACGCATTTAAGTTCTTGTTTTTACTACTGTTTAGAGAAGCTTGCGGTTACTTCAATATATAACACATGCATTTGTGTTAAGATCGAATTGTCCGAGAGCAAAAAGCTTTGTCGATGCTACACGAGTATCGCTCCGTGCCAAAGCAGCACTTGAATCCAAACGATACTCGTGTAGCATCAACAATCGTTTTTGCTCTTAGGAGAATTCGATCTTAACACAAATGTATAAGTGTTATATATTAAAATAACCGCTGCTCTAAACGATAGTCAAGATCGGAATTCAAATGCACAAAAATTAACTCAACAAAATCGAAAAATTCCGCAAAATTTCATGCCAACCTAGTACTTCTCGCTGCACGCTTTACAGAGATTAATCAAACTACATCCATACACATGCAGTCGCCGTCTTTGCTGTTAGGACACATCCACTCTTGTGATAATCTCTACTTCTCGACGTCGATTTACTACTTCCCAATAATCTTCAGAATATGTGGTAATAAGATCTAGCTATAGATCAAGAATGTTGAATGATATGAAAACCTTGAGCCTGTTAGAGAGTTGACCCACGTCTCACCCTTACTGAGAGCTTAATACTGAAGAATTGGGTTCAATTCCGTTATGTGCGCTTAGGAGACCAACCCGCTGATGGTGGTTGCTGACCTGTGATACCCTGTATCACTAAAGAAGAAATAGCAAAACACAAGTTTCAGTGTGGTAGTGATTAGCACGCACCTCCGGAAACGGTGAGACGTGGGTTCAAATTCTTGCATATCCTCAACGTTCTTGAAAATACGATCATAACATCATAATACTGCTACTGAAGCGCTGAATCAGAAAGCGTCCTCGTACATCACAAATATCTGGCTACTTTCTTCGATGTTATAACAAGAGCCAACTTTGTAGGTGTGTGAAGATAAGATGACTAAAAAGTAGTCATTAGTTACCAAGCCACGTACAACGAGCCAAGCAGTATTCATCTGCATTTAAATCTTTTTTTTTTCAAAAAAATAACACTTCCGACGAGTAGGACTGAATGAACAGAGAAACAAAGGTCAACAGATGATGGACAATACGCAATGTATGAAATTGTGTGTGGCTGAAAACAGCTGCGCCCTTCAACTTTGGAGTAATATATCTCAACTCGTGTTTTGCTAATTGGTTCAAAAACGGGCAAGCATCTATAAATCTCTATAAACAAGAACCAAATCTTCTTACTCTATGTCGAGAAAATTCTGATTTTCGAGGCATAGAGGACATTTATTTGCGGTATACTTTGTCGAAAATCGTATTTCTAGAACCTAGAAGCGATCAAACATTTGTGATATTGCCGAACATGGCACATTCGTGTCCCACAAAGTGTCCTAACTGATGTTTGCCAATGTTTCGCTTAAGCTAGCGATTTTTGAAAAGATTTGAGTTTCAATTCCATTTTTCGTGTATTCCAGCTTTGAATAGGTGCAAATCGTTTGAACATTTTAGGAAACCACTTTGATATTACACGATAAAGCAAAACCTATTTATGAGACCACCAGGTTGTCATAAAGTGCATTTATTATTAAAAAACAAACTATAGTTATCGGAAACCCTCATCGCGTAAGTATGAACTGAAAATGAAGAAATATTCTTAAATAAAGAAATTTATCGATTTGAACCATTGATCATCAGTTTGATCCAATTTTGACAGTCGGCAAATTAACTTTAGATATTTCTTAAGAATCTTCCTTCTTAGAAAACGAAAGTATAAAATCATTGAAGGAAGTGAAAGTAACTTTGTAATAAAAATGTTTAGATCATTACTTTGTTCGATAGATACAATTTCAAAAATTAAAATCAAAAATGCTTTCGCATGTTTCGAGCTCTCCAAGAGGGTTAATATCCAGTTTTCAAAATATTAATATGACATAAATTTCACTTTTTGTTTGATTGATAATAAAATCCACAACTTCCCGAATTACTTCCTATCGTATGAGCACAACAATAAAGATAAAACAGTGGCATGTAATGGCTGTCTCTGAATACTCTTAATTCCAAGAATGACATAAAACTTACCGAGATCCACTTAGACTTAATTCCTCAGCAGCATCATGGAACTCTTCCTCCATATCACTATATGCAGAAACTGTAAGTTATATTATAGTTCATAACAGTAAAATCCATCTAATACTCCCAGTACTTGAGAGCAGGAAAAGGTTACTGACAAATGCTTGCGAAATTCCATGAATCGTAATAAAAATACGAATTACATCGGAAAACTCACGAGGGGGGTTCGAACTGTGGGTGTCACTAAGAGTAGCGGCTCTCTCTAAGCTCGAATGCTGCTTTGCCAGAGTCTCTAACTGTTCCTAAAATAACTTATTACATACTTTTGTGCACAGTTCATGGGAATCCATGAGTCTGTTAACCTTTTAATGATTTTTGATCGCTCACTTGAATCTTCATCAAAGTTTCTGGAGACTTTACTTGAATCTCTATCTAAGCTATTGGAGAGAATATCACTATGAATGCTCATGAGAACTTTTTCTAATATTCGACATGCTCATATAGACTTTTATGGTAATCATATAATGATTGCTCTCATTTTGTGTACCGGTTCTTAACGATCGAGCTGTTATACTTATCTCAAATGACGATCTAAAATACTGCATTATTACTATAGTAGTAATTCAGAAGCCTCTTGACCTATAAAAGAGTTAAACGACATCTATTTCTTAGCTAAATGTAGTTCAAAGAAAAGAATATTCACCAGCAAATAAACTAACAGTTAGTAAATTTGCTGAACACAATGAACGTAACCTGGTCTAAACAACACTATTCTGGATGCTCTTTTAGGAAAAAAAAGATTAAAAATTGAAGGAAATTTGATTGCAAACCTGTAACATGAGTTTCTCTCGTTGTTCACTGACCACCACCTTACCCATACGCTGAGAACCACGGTCAGAAAGTTCCAAAAACTCTTTCAGCTGCTTTCAGCAGAGCAGCAGTGGTAATCTGAATATATTCATTAAAGTATACACCTGGATAACGGACAACCATTGAATGGCTACTGATGGCCGGATGCTCGATACGGCTCGACACACGTTGACTCCCACTCCAAACAATCTCCGGAATCTAATAACGAACGGTCGACGGGACGCCCCAGTCTGGCTATCCTCATAGATTGTGAGGTGACGTGCTCGATCAGTATTTTACGATGTTCGTTCGACGAACGAAAAAATAAAATCCTCAAGCAATTGAAGAGCCATGACAAATCGAATGCTAGTACTGGAACCGTCACAGTAAAAAACCGTGATACATGTCAAAGAAAGTGACAAAGTGACACTACAGGGTTTACAACGAGGTCTTTAATGTTTCAATCAAACTCCGATGATTCTCTTCGAAATCTGGAACCAAATTACGTTTCTCTAGCCTATACATCATACTGAGCTACTTTAACCTGTTCCACTGCAAGTCAAATGGAAAATGTTAACAAGAGAATGACAATCAATCAATTACCGCAAAATTAACACACCTTAAGCAACGCTGCCCTTTCTGATAGTGTCTTTCTGTCTATTTCCGGTTCGCTCACACAACGAATCAATTCGTCGCCATGTTTTTCTAAAAAACCAGATATTAAACTCAAAACGAAAAACAAATCAGATGGCAAATACGGATTTCTATGAAGCTAGCAAAGTGTTTCACTCTTCTCAGCCTTCGCAAATACTAAATTACTTCCTCTTTCAAAACCACTTTTTAGAGAGAATGTTACCCTCTAAGCACAAACGCAATCATGCTCATGCGAATCAACTCTAAAACTGACTAGCACTGCGACAATACATTGTAGAAAAAGATGTATAATGTATAAAAAAGTGTATAATGTAGCTAACGGGGGGCTTAGGTCAATGCTTATTATACAAGCCACCAGGAGGTAAAGATGTAAGGATCTGCTTCGACCCCTCGTGTACACTTTACTGCAGTCACCTAAGAACGTCGCAGCTGGCTATCTCTAAGATTGCAAGAATCGCCTCGACCACTACTCCATATCATTGATGGACTAGGCAAGATCCTCAAGCAGCAATTGAAATAACGCATGGAATGTTTTGAATGCCATTGGGACGATGAATGCAAGAAAACGATTAGCAGCATGGAAAATGCTGCGATCACGCACAAGAAAAGTGTTATAACGGACGGTAAAAGTAGTGAAATAACAAAATAAATAAGTACAGGCAAAGTAAATAAGATACGGCCAATATAAAAAATTCGTGAGTGGGAAACTTCCTATTTACATAACCCGCCATCACATGTATTATGCGGATCCCAGTAATTCCTATATCTCAAAGATTTTCTAGTATTCATCATTTACGAAAACTTTCGAACATTTTGCACTTAGGTGCAGTGCATTTAAGGTTGACCTCTACTTTTGTAAGTGCTCGTCGATGATTTGCCCTCAAATCTTTAATATATTGAGTATAGCTGTCTCAAAGCGCTTACATATGTATTTGAAATAGTACATCAAAACCCAGACAAGTTTGGGACGAATTTCTCAACCTTGAATGGTGACAGGTCTGATGGCCACGAAGGTAGGTTGAACTAGGACCACGCGTGACTTGTGATGAATGGCACCGCTACTATTGTGCTAATCATACCGAATATTTTCTTTCAAATATAACAAACTTATAAAAAGTTTTTCAAAGTAATACTTTCTTGGCACTGCTTGCATTGAGTGTAATAGAGGTGGTGATTGATACGAAGGAGCAACAATGAGGAAAGTGACATGAGGTTGCCAATAGACTGTTGACTACTGCTTCTATATTTCGAGGACCATTACAGTAAGAGATACCAACTTTAATATTTTTTCTATGGTTACGCCCATCTCATTTATATGGGAGGGGGAAAACGTAAAGTGGTCAAAACTGAGTGATGGGCACTACATAAAGTCTACTCTAACAAAACTGGTTTCTGTTTGGACGTCCAAATTAACTTTTCCTAAACATTAGTCATAAAACATCTTGTCGAAAACTTGCTTTGAACAGCTGTCAATGTACAAGAACAAAAAGGCAGGAAAGGCAGTTGCCCAACTTGGCACTGCAAATAGACATATCCTGGAGATAGGAAACATTAGCAACTCACATTACGTTTAGATAAAAATACATGTTCCAGGATGATTTTCCTCGGTTCAAAAGATTCGCCTAATTGGACTTTCACTTCCAATAGAACAATCACTGTACTATGTGATGCCTGGAAGGGTCTGACCTAGGAAGAAATCGGTGGTAATTATTGAGCAATCGTCGAACACCACGAAGCCAGTTCCTTCGTAACTGCATATACGACGGACAGTACTTGGAGCTTTTCATGAGGTGTGTTATGGGCACTTATACAGTGCAAGACACGTCTTTCGCCTCATTCTCATTCTAGCCTCGTCACTTGCACGATGCCTTTTCATTCACTCATTTTCTTGGGGATATACCTCCTACACAGAGAAATCGACACGGTCACGAGGTCTCAAAATAGTCGACTGCATCGATTATTACATATGCCCACGTAACAGTCATACGCACGCATTCGACAATCAAGCACTCTGAAAGAACATCAGGGTGATTGTTTCACCGTACGTTAACTGTAAAAAGTTCGTCGTCGATTCCTCCCTGTAGAGGTAGATCCTCGAGAGACTTGAACGAAAAGGCACCGTGAAACTGACGACGCTGAAGGCCGAAATATGTGTCTTCCACTGCATAAGTGCCCATAACAGACTTCATGAAAGGCTGAAAATACACGTTGTCACATTATATTGTATGAAAAGGTCGACCTCAGATAGTCGATTGCACTCATTGTTACATATAAATATATGACTGCTGACTTGTTCATGCACAACACAAGACTCCTCTACTTACATAAACGGCAGAGATGAGAAGTGCATGACTTTGGGTACAACGTACTTCCCTTGTTAAGCGTACGGGAATAAAAGGTTGGCGAAACGAGTATTGAATCGACATAAAAGAGTACTTACATGGAAAGTAAACAGACAACTATCCCGCTGCACATACAAAGGACACGAAAACATATTGGAGAATATTTTGCAGTAGAAGTTTTGATTCAAGCAAGGAACCAGAAATATCAGCGCACGAAACTTTGGAGTGTCCTGGGTTATCTTCGAAATCCAAACATACCGCATAGAAGCTCGCCTCAAAGTTGCACTCAACTCTCGCCGCATAGGGCAACTTGTGACATACTAAACCACCTGTGCTCGCTATGGTATTACGTTGAAGAGAAAGTTCTTTAGCAGTCAGTGAGAAAAATCATATTTTATGTTCGTTCCATACAGCATCGATTACTGTAAATTCATGGGAACATCTCAGATGTCTCCATAATGCTACCGCGAGCACTGGACCCAGTATACGATGCGTTGAAGGAAAAAGTAAGTATCCGACATTGATTTATCGAAAGCAAGCGCTGTTTCAGCAAGACAATGCCAAACCTCACACCGCAAGAAGACTAAAGAAAATTTTGATTAATTGGATGGTCGAGGTCTTATCACACTCAGCCTAACTCCAAATGCTGCGCCGTCCGATTATAGTATTTTCCGCTCATAGAACATTTCCTGCGTGGACGCCGATTCGAGACATTTGATCAAATTGAAGAGGCATGTCAGGAGTCTTTGATTCAAAGCCTAAAGAATAAGTAGTATTTCGAGTGAAAAATAATCATTGTTACTTTCAACTGAATTGATGTATAAACTTTGAATTTTCAGTGGCTGTCAAGAAACTTCTTCAACCTAATGAAAGAGGATCTGTGGCCGAGTGGCTACTGACGCTCAGCGCAGCTCTAATGCGGGATTGATTTAGCTTCTTTCGGTTCGCTAGATAATAGGACCGCACATACAAATGAAGAAAAGCCACACAAGCAATCCTCGAATTTTTCCTTATGAACTAGGAATAACTTTGATCATTATCGGAATAACAAGGATATAGCACTATGATACGATCGTTAAACATCGGCTATAGCATTACGATGAAAAGCGATCGATGCTGTGGTCGCCAAATCCCACAGGACAGAAAAGATCTCGCTTCTTAATGATAGAGAATACATGATGGAGTGAAAATTATGTCTTTAATAATTTAAGACCATGTAGTTGTAACCAAGATCAATAATAAAACCATGTGACTGACCTAGAATACGAGAAGTCGTTTGCAAATCGTTGAGTTTCCGTAGCAACTCTTTATGAGTTTTTTGCAGGACAGCGATGCGAGACTCTCCAGTTCCAAGATGTGCATCTTCGTCTTCATCTTAAAGGACGAATTCTTCACATTAGTTTGCATTGCAAGGCAATATGAAGAAATAGACTATGAAGAGTTAGATATTCAAAAGCACATGTAAATGAATTAAGCTAGTATCAATAACCTATTCGCAACGACATGTACCCAAAAAGACACGATTTTCTAGGAACTTTCCGGTCCAGCAAGACTTTTTTGTAGATTTTAAGTGATAGTTTGAAAACCTAAATATCGGTGGATTTGATGGAGTGTTTGATTCTTGAAAGGCCTATCTTACTGCATTATAGCATCAAACATAAAAATTATGTTACACATCACTTTGCTTTGCTTGCTCGTCAGTAAGCCTATTGATAGCGTTTCGCTAGATTTTAGTAGTCATCCATAGGGTCTAATCTCGGAAAATCTGGAGATTAAATTGGTTTTGGAGCGGTTTTCATATGACGCTGTAAACCCGGAAAGAATAGATTATGTTTCACACCCGGAGTGGTCAGCTCGTCGCTTGGACTTCTCAGGATAGTTCTTTATAACTTCATAATAGCAACAAAAAACGAAAATAGAAGCTAGTACCTATGAAACGATAGAATAAAGTCTCTTCTTAAATACTAAAAATTTTTTCGATCCGGACAGCAAATATGCTAAGAATTAACAAAAATCGTACGCTTTGAGGTGGTGTTGAAATCGGTGCGTGGTTCTCGCTATTATTTGGAAGTTTCGAAGACCTTTGAATTGTGTTATTGCAGTATCTTGGTAGAGCATGGTTTTCTTTATACGGCTATATGCTTTTAGGATGTAAATCTTCAAAGGTGAAACAAAATTTCTATTGCTGTACGGAGACCTTTACAAAAACCAGACCAATTTCAAAATCACACTTTTCAAGCTACTAAGTACTGAAACGCTATTGGAAAGTCCTCCACATACTGTAGCCAAACATGCAATCTAAAGGTGAAATGTAATTTCATTTCGCGAATGATCTGCAACAACAAAAAAAGTTTTCTAAGAACCAGATATATTGTTGGAATTGTCGAGTATTCACCTTTTCAACGACCACTAAAGCTCTCAAGCAGAAGCGAAAAATGCTCCGCCTCATAAGAGTTAATCGCTAAAGAATTTGGAAGACCAAAAAATCAAGCAGAAAGACAGCAACTCGACTAGGATTAACAAATTCAGAAAAAAAAAACAAAATAAACCAAAATCGCAAATTTAGAAGTCCTAGTCGACGTTCTGATACCAAACATCTGGACTTGAAGAAGGAAATCTCACCGCTTTCGGCTCGCTTTATTGCCTTATGACGCGAATATTCCAAAGCATTTAACCACTTTTGTCTTTCAACATCATTGCCGGCTTTTAGATGAAAAGTCTGCGACGATGCCGATATGACAATATTGTTGGTTATCTAAAATAAAAGTGTAGGAGAACAGTTTTTCGTTCTACAGAATTATTCACCCTTTTGGAATCGTCAACCCACGGCCCCTGCATCTAAAACTGATAACTCTGGACGGTATGCTCTAACTCCTTTCGATCTCTAACCCCCGTCGCGTTGAATGGCTGCTATATCTAACAGCGGCACGCTGAGGACTAGAGATGCAGAGGAGATGGAGTAGAGAGTCCAGAGTTGCCAGTTAGAGTTGCAAAGGCAGTGGGTTTACGGTCCCAAAAGGGTTGAATCGCAACGTGATACAAGACACATTTCGCAAAACTCCACGTAGTCGACTCAAGCGAGTCCGGCTAAAATTCAAGAACTCGTGAACAGATATTACTGATACTCAAAAATGTCGCTGTCCTCCTACTTTTACAGAAAAGAAAGACATTCGAAAACATCACTATGTCATTTCTTCCTAAATTGGATTATGATTATCACATAGGGACCGAAGCTAGTTTTTCGTGAATGATTATTACCGATGATCAAAATACTACGGGAGCTAGATCCCTCCTGAGTTTGACTTTTCCAAAATCAAAGTCTCCGAAAGATATAGGAGCTAAATACTAGTTTTTGAGAGCATCAGATGAAGCCCTGCTAGACACAAATGTAAACAACGCCTCTGTGGACACTGTCGTGTTCTAGTGAAAGAAAAACCGTGTGGCAAACTAGTTTCATTTTCGATACGGTCTCAGAAAAAAATCACAAAAATACGATATGCAGGGACCATCAAACCAAGATTTCATCTCCGTGGAATCTTGTATTTATTAGTAAAGATCTTTATACTCTAAAATTCTGCCCCATTCAATATAGTTCATCGAACCCGATACAAGATAGCTGAAAGTTGGAACCGTTAATTTTGCACAGTCTTAGTAGAGTCAAATTCTCATTGAGCCTCGAACGTTAATTCAAAGTTTGATTAGAATACAGTATATGTATATATAGATACCCACGCATACATATGCATGGGTACATGTGTTATATATATATATATATATATATATATATATATATATATTATACATATGTGTGCACTATATGAATGTATACTACATCTACGAGCATATTATATACACTATATGAAGAATATATATGTATGCATGCGTACGTATATATACGTATATACATATGCATATATATACTTATATGTATGTATCACTGTATATATAGGGAGCAGCGAATGTAAAACGAACAAAAGGCAAAGAGACCATGAACGAACTTTATCAGACAGAATACGCGCCTCCTGAAGGTTGATGCTTCCTCGACAAGCCTGCCCCACCTCACTTGGACTTCTAAAAAAGAAAGTACTTCATAGTAAGAAATGAATATATAATTTGAAATGCCTAAGCATTCCTACACCGACCTGATTTCTCTCCATTCTTAATTGATTGTTAGAAATCAAACAACACCATTTTCATGACTTTTTACGAAGTATGAAAAGTGGAATGTAGCAATACTTTAAAATCTGATACTTGACGGCTAATTGACGAAGAACTACTACAAATTTAACAATTCTAGAAATTTCAACACAACATGATACTCCGTCGTTTAAAGTCGATAGAAAAGGTAGAACGCGGTTTTTGCACCAAACTCGATTTCACATAAAATTCAAACAGATTTAGTATCAAAAAGTCAAGGCGAGAAGTCACAAAATAGTATCGTACGTGCGTTGAAGGCAAAATACTTTTCTTTTCGATTGCTTTCAAGACCTCTCTCAAAACGATATAATCTGTAACATATTTTGAGTCTTTTATGAGGTCTTATGGCACTATAGTAAAACACACGTGCTTGACACACAGCTTTACAGCCTCATTGGTTGCACGATGCCTTTTGCTTCAGCCAAACCCTTGTAGGGGAGAACCCCACGTATAAAGGAATCGAGGACGAACAGCTTACACTGCGCCACAAGGTGAAAAGACCACACGTCGTGCAGTTTCTACAGTCGATTGCTGGTGACTGGTAAAAAACAAAAACAGTCGAAAAGGAAGGTATTACATGATAAGTTTTACAGCCACGAGAAATTGACTGAGAAACACTACACGACGGGGTCTTTTCACCTTACGGAACAGTGTAAGTTGTTTGTCGACGATTGCTTCATACGTGGAAATCTCTCCTATAAGGGATTCACTGAAACGAAAGGCACCATGCAATTGTTGAGGCTGTAAGGCCGAAACTCGTGTTTTGCATTACATTGGTAGCATAACGGACCTTATGAAAGGCTCAAAATATTGTCATCAAAGGCAAAATAGTCGACAATATTACCAAACTAGATATTAGTTATTTGGTGATCCAACATAGACTTCGCACATTAACTCCTTCAGCTCCATGTTGAAGTGCAATCGCTGAGCAGCATTTACAGAGAAACAATATATCAAATTATCAAATTTCAAGAAAACTTATCTTGATTAGCTGACGCGAGGTTGGTAAATTAGTAGTAGAAGTTCGGCTGACGTTTTGGCGACCCGCCTTCTTCAGAGTCTAATACTACATAGGCCCAGGCTCTGAAGAAGGCGGGTCGCCGAAACCTCAGCCGAACTTCTACTACTAATTTACCAACCTCGCGTCAGCTAATCAAGATAAGTTTTCTCGATTTTCATATAACAATTAAGTATGCCGAGGTTTATAGAAAGTCAAACTTTTGAATTATCAAATTTCAGAAGACTACTATTTCTAAAAAACAGAAAAAGCATAGAGCGTTACCAAGCAACTTATCGAAACACATTTGTCATTGGAAAAGCAGAAAATCAGTACCAGAAAGGAAAATAACGATATGTGGACAAATCCGATCAAAGTCATGGACTTTTATCGACTTACGGATTATCTAAGACGGATACGTAGACCTCGGCGTCAGTGCTGACCTTTCTTACTCCTCCAAATGATAGCGGGAAGTAACAGGCTGTAAATCGTTTACGAGCCTTGTGAAATCGTCGACGGAGTGTTGCCATACGTTCACTTTCACTGCGGTTGTGTTAGCTAACGTTATCAATTGACGCTGCTTCTCAATGCTGACTAAGTCGATGAGGAAACAATCCAACCGTCAAAAAGCACCAAAGAAGTGTTCCGGCGGTGAAAAGAGCCTTTTCTGCTTGATACAGCTGTTCAAGGCACTCTGAAGAAGATTGCTATTTCTCTGTGGGCATTACGAACAGAATTTCAGCCGAATACGCACCAAAGTCATGACTCGTTGTTCACAGTTTTTCTTTGATAAGCCAATACACGAGGCTGTTATTATGAAATTTATTTGAACAGCCGACATTTCGGCGGATTTCGCCTTTTTTGGAGTCTGGAAGGACCACGTTGTCTACAATTCAGTCAACCAAACCTCTATTGCTTCAACAAAAAATCATGACCATCGATCTTTGTATTTTCAATTTTCGATTTGTGATGAATCATGATTGATGACTGAACGAAAGTCATAATCACTAATTTGGAGACTAATGATTTTTTTTTGCGTTGAAGTGATGTAGGTGTTTGGCTAAGTGGATTGTGAATAACTTGCCCTCCCCAGATTCTGAAAGAGGCGAGATTCGCCGGAACGTGCCGGCTGATCAAATAAATTTTCCTATAACAACCTCCTGTTTTGATTGATCAAGAAAAAACTGTGAACTATTGTATAATGCCGACGTTAGTAGATATCCGGTCTCGGGAATTTACTATGTTGAGATAAAAGTTCCTCACCACCCGCGAAAAACTCCATTTATATATGTTTAACACAGCATCGATTATTCTAAATTCATGGGAAAATCTCAAGAATATTTCCATAGCTCTGCTGCGGGAAGCCGGACAGAGTCTGAGATGTGTTGTATGAAAAGTGTCCGACATGGATTTGTCGAAAGCGCGCCTGTTTCAGCAATACAATGCCAAACCTCAGATCGCAAAGAAGACTACGAAAAAACTTGATAAATTGGAGGGAGTCGAGGTCTTGCCGCGCTCAGCCTGGAGTCCAAATGCTGCGCCATCCGATTCGAGGTCTTTTTCCGCTCAGTGAAAGATTTTCTGCGTGGACGTCGATTAGAGACATATGATCAAGTTGAAGAGGCATGTCAGGAGTTTTCTGATTCTAAGCCCAAGAAATGGTTGCATTCAAGCAGATCCGGAAGCTTGCAGATCGTTGACAGAAGATTGCGGATAATAAGGGCCTCTATTTTGAAGAATGATTATTGTTAATTTTGACTGAATTTATGACAAAACTTTGAATTTTCAGCGGGCGTGAGGAAACTTTTTTCTCAACCTTATATATTTTTCATATACATTAGTGACAAAATTAGGCAAGATGTGAGTGATCAATATTGAACATACGAGTGTACCAATGTACAACAATCAAATGAATAATCGACTGAATTCGAAATCATTCAACTCATACATTGGACAGCGAATCATTGCGTAAACTCGTCGACCACATGACAATCTCTACTCGCTTTCACTTAGGTGGCTCGTCCTCATGAAAAAGCGCAATGAAGCAGTGCAGAGCTTGCTATTGATGCACTCCCACACATACACAGACGACCCTGTGTCGTCATTGACACGAGACTAAACCGGAAAATGGTAGCCAATAGATGAATCACTATAGCTGAAGTAAACAGCACAGTATTAAAGCTCTCGGTGCTCATCACTTTCTGAGGGATCCGCCAAGAATTCACGCTCATCAAGTATCATTCTAGGTGACTAAATGCATATCTGCTCTCATCAATTCAGTGCTGCTATCCTCCCAGACAAGTCTGATAACAATTCGCCGATCACGGAGAGATGAAGGCTTTGTGATCCATGAGCGCGTGATCAAACACCGACCACGTGTTCTTCGCAGGGTCCCATAACCAATACGCGAAACGCGCTCTTGTGCGCCATAACCAAATAAACACACATATACATAGCAAGCTTCAAATAAACAGCAACTCTACAATTTGTAATGAGTAAAAACTCTACGGAGGAAGCTAAAGCTAAGTTTGAAAATAGCTAACAACTCAACCAATATCTACGTTCCTAGAAATTTCAAACTTATAGAATTAAATTCAAATATTTTCCGAAATAAATTAGAATGAAACTTGACTGAAGGTATAAACATTCAAATTTGAGACACAGAAGGACGTAATCATTTAAAATCAAAAAACTGAGAATAAATAATCTAAACCATTCCTCTACAATTTTTTTGCTAATTTTCATCTTTAGAGCGCGCATGAAACACGAGATAATACAGTCGATTACACTCACATTACTTACCTAAAATAACTTAGCACAGCGGTTGAGTCGAGAACGAACCATCTTTGCCGATATCCTTTTAGATAATTTGTCCACTTGTTTAGCCATCCCGATTTCTCTTCACTAGAAATAGCATGATGGAAACCCAACACAAAAACTTCTACGTCTCTTCAAGAAATTTTGAGTTAACCCTTACGGGACCGTAGTCCTACTGCCTCTGCGTCTCCGACCTTCGGCATGTTGGGTCTAACAATGGCGTCCAATGGCGTCTGCCATTGTTAGACGCAACACGCTGGAGATTAGAGACGCAGCGACTGTGGATACACGGTTACGTAGGGGTTAATAGAAACTTAAAGCATTCATTTTTGATGCGATTAATCCCAAACAAATTTAAGATTAGCCTTCCTGTCCAGATAGAAGGTGCTATGGCCAAAAAGATACAGCTCTCGGCGTTGATCAATCCTGAGAGATGCGCCATAACTCTTTAATTTTAAGCTTCGTTTGAGGTGATTGAATGCATATCTAGCCTTCACAATGACTAACGATAGCCTACCGCTGCGACGCGTCACTGCTGCTCATCCTTCCTGACAAGTCTGGTCCCCCACCCTCCCTTACTGATCTCGGAAGGACGGACGTCTTATAGAGCCATGAGCGCGAGAGCGAACCATCGACCTTGTGTGCGACGCAGAACACCTCTGACCACTGCGCCACGTGTCCCATACTACACAAACCCATCAAATATATATCACAATGGGCAACATACGGCGCAACAAATAATATCACCAATACGATAGAAACTCAGATGGTCGTCACCCACACCGCCTATGCGTTATTTATGGGATTAGCCTCATAATGATGCTCCTGACGTCTGGACAGAAAACAAAAAGAAAGCGAAACTCACACAGCTGGTTCGTGAAGCTCCAGTGAAGCTGGCGAGTAATTCAATGTGCCGCGAGAGGACGACGACATCACGGATGATTGACGAACACTTGGATGCTTTTGGTGGAACGCTTCTGTTTACTTCGTCTTCGGAAAAGACGTTTACGAGTCGAGTAAGCTATCGACCATGTTCCTGCAACCATTTCCACTGCAGGATGGAAGTGTGCTTGCGATCAATACGAGCGGTGAAGGAGAGGAATAGTTGATGGATCGGATCCGATCAGTACTGAAGAGAATTGGTTGTATGATCAGATAAGGATAGGGGGCTACATAGCGATCGATTTAGAATTTAGTCAGCGGTCATACAATCGGTGATATCGGAAGCGAACTGAATCCCAATATGGATTTTGTGAGGCCGCCACTCAGTGTCTGACGCACCTATTCAGAGAGTGCGATCACACCAATAAACTCGTAAACAAACATGTTTACTGTTCGAGATCAATAGTGTCCGTGGAACAAAATCGGAAAGTGACTGATGGTTGAATCGATACTGCAGGTACTACGCAAACATATATATGTATATATACGTATATCTGGCACATATGTACGTGAACATACGCGTATTTATTATGTGCGTGTGTAAATGTGTATATACATGTACACACACATGTGTGTACATGTATGCACACATAAACATGATTTAGATGAATTTTTTTTTGCCGCATCTATAGCAGTGTATACCATGTTATGATTGAATATCCGAAGATGCTGAGCAGTATGCAAAATATGTGGTCGAAAGTTTTGCTGTCCGTAGTTGTCAGCTGTTGGCACAACGGGAATTAACTCTTTTAGGGACGGCAGTTGATCGATTGCACAACGCAATTCGCAAGAGACGCGCGAATTTCCTTATTAAATTACGATTTTCCTCCATTTGGAGATCCAAACCCTAGGGATTTGTGTTATTTTGATACTCCATGATTTTCCTTACATGGTCATATGTTGTTCGTGCATATATAACTTCTCTGTAGGATAAAAACGTTGAGTGCGAAACGTTATCTTCTTTTCACTCTTACAGCGCTCTATGATAATCTTTCAAAAAACCAACTACAGCATCGAAATCCTCGAGATTTGGGCTATCGAATGACTAGAAAGAGCTTGGTGAGGAAGCATGTACAAGCCACAGCCAAGCAAATAAATCAAATCAAAATGAAACATAAAGTACCTCGCTGCTATAACGTAATAAAAAGGCTTTTCACATATCTAACATGCTATTGAAATTGCAGAGATTTAGGCTTTCGATTTATTACTAAGTGTCTAAGAGAAAAGATTTGTTCAGCGCAAAAAAGCCTTCAAACAATCGTGTACCTCAGCTGGTACACATCATCCTTATAGGGCTAATGTCGATGTGTGCTTAGAAGATCAAACCCATTACGACTGATTACTGACAGCTCCAATGTATTCTATCAAGAAAAAAATGATGCCCCGGTATGAGTGGAAGCGGGCTTAGTCCCCTACTCGACATCTTTGGGGTACTTTTCCAGGTTCAGTGATGAGACCTGCAGAAACGATTCTAAGGTAAACAACAACTCTCTCGTTTTGTCAGTAAATGGCATGAAGCAATGGCTTCTCTGCACTTTTATATCGACAGCTACTTGTGTTCAAATAAAAACCACTTTGCTATCTAACAACGAAAAGAGCAACTACCGCTACCGTACAAGGTGCTCCTACGAAAATTATCAATTAAATCAAGCTATTTGACACAAATAAAGTGAAAATTATATTTACACATGGCAAAAACAACTGACAAGAACTCGGAAACAGTGGGTCCCTGACGACTGGAAAAGTTAGCAGTATCTGAGATTTCATATATCAATACCTTTTTATTCGACTGTACTTGTGACCTCGCTAGATACTTTATATTTTAACGGCTTTCAAAAAAATTGTCAACTTCTACATCTTCGAACAGCTTTACCGGAGCTCAGGATTCGCCATACTTACACATAAAAGAAAGAGTACGATTTCCATAGAAAACAAAAAAAGAACATCGACCGTTATCATTGGCTCTGATAAAAGAACAGTCCAAGATTAACAAACACGGCAACATTTCATTCCATAATGAAAAAAGTGCGGTAGTTAAAAGCCAAAAACCCTAGATGCAGCTGTGATATGCCCACATTGGAAATGACGTCTTCATATGATCACAATTAGACATCTTTTCTGAAAGAACAATTGGAGGACGTTGAAATTATCAAGATTAAGATAAGAAATGGAGTACAAAAGAGCACAATAAGACTGTGTCTACATGAGACTAAAGATCAGTAGCGACGAGAGAAAAAAATTTGAATAAAACAAAAACAAGCCGATTAAGTGACAGTGACGTAGCACTATCTCGGGCAAGTACTGACAAAATTTTGTTATTTCACGTTAGCTATTATGGAAAATTGTTTCACTCATCACTAATCGCACGTAATTTACAATCCACTAATTACTAATGAAAAAGTAATGAATAATGATTGATCAGCTTTCAATGTTTCAAAGATACAGAACGGGCCAGTATAGATTTACTCGAACTTCATGAATAAAAACTGTTTTTATCCTCCATGATACTGTCATCGCGACGGAGAAAAATTCTCCATTACAAAACACGGTTACACACCAATTGAAGTACTGATTTGAACACCATTTCAATATAAAATGCTGAGATACGATCAAAACTTGGAACCTGAGGTCGTTTAGAGCTGTTTCGTAGTCTTAGATCACCTAATAGGGACAAATTCAGCTGTATATTTTAGTTCGATACCCAAAAACTACATTAAGCCATGACGACGCCGTTCAACTGTTGAGGGACTGCTAGCCAATAACGACAACTACTGCTTGGAGTAAGAAGGCTTCAATACTGATAAAACCAAATCTTGAAAGGTCCCACACTAGAATATTTATGAGGAAATTGAGAACAATAGCAGAAAGTTTTCAATCCATTAATCTTCGTCCAACAACCAATAATCTTCACCTTTCCATACAGAAATTAATGCCCCTTTTTATTCCAAAATCTATCAGATATTTACCGTCTCATCGTGAATGGGAGGCATGGGTGTCGGATTGCGAACTACAGCAGGGAGATCAACTTCCAGCAGAACCACGCAAGCTGAGAAAGAAGGCAGGCATAAACCGCACCCGGATTGACCGCCGTTTTGGTAATAATGAATATCAAGGTGGCGATCATTCTCTGATACACAAGGGTCAGCGACTGCTCTAACGTGGTGACGTCCCGAGGAAGCTCCGCTAGGATTATCTCGGGATTCCAAAAAGCAAAACAGCGAAACCAGTAGTTTCTCTATGATGGGGCCCGTACTATCAGTAAAGACGGGCCGTGCAAACATCTCAGCATCCGAGTAAGCTTTACTCTAAAAATCGTATGCAAATATTTGCAGTTTTAGCACTGACCCGTCAACAACCTCGTGTGTGCTAAAAAAAAGTTCACAAGATACGGATTAAGTATAAAGCGTTCGTCATTGTTTTCAAGAGACGAGCTTTGCATTTGACGTCGTCAAGCAACGTAAAGGTTATATATTTCAATTTGGTCCGGAAAACGACTTTTGATGGCTTACCAATGTACGAAGTGAGTGCTGCTATTCTCTTATACAGTTCTGGTACCAATTTCCCTACCCTGTAAAAGTGGTTAGCTTAGTGCGCGCGATGGCCAGGTTCGAGCTAACGACTACACGTGCAATCCAATACGCATCTACCTACTGCGCTTCGCAAGGTAATATAATTTGATTAATGTCGACATTAGTTGTAAATCTTTGTCTTAGATTATAGTAAGAGCATTCCATAGTTTTCTTTCCTGCATCATTTTTATCATAGCGACAGGGTATATTGTGAATTTACTCACGAGAGTGCTGAGATACGAGCATTACCTGGAACCTCGAAAGGCTTTAAACACACTGTCCAGAGGCTCATTTCGTTTTTCACTACATTATCCAGGTCCTCAACAAAGGCAGGAAATGAAGTTCAAAATTATGATTTCAACCATGGCTGCAGCTTTCCTGTAATTTATGCCTAACTGTGCTTTGTCGATCACTACCGTTACCAGATGATTGCTGACAGCCATCGAATGCTTTTAACCATGATAGAGAGGCAAAAGGAAAAGCCGCGATGGTGCAATGGAAAACATATAGGCCTGCGGAATGGATAACCAAGGGTTCGAAGCACCTTTGATTGAGCGTTTCGCTTGTACCTCAGCACTCTTATGATTATACTTCACATCGTACCCTTCGCAAAATGACTTATGCAGAAGATATTAGGTCTTCTCTTAAGTTTTGGCACTAGATCCACAAATACCAAATTATTTAACCAAATCGATCCGCGCAAAAGACTATGCTCATCATCTTTTGGGACAGAACCGAGCCGATTCACTGGAACTTGCTGTTAGCCGGAGAGACGATCCACGCCAAGCGCTTCTGGGTGAGCACCTGGACTGCTGCAGTCGCGCCCTGTCACGGCGACGTCGCCGCAATCTAATCCTGCTTCAGGACAACGCACAGCTCTATGTCGCCAAACTGGCAGGGAGAAAATTGACCAAACTGGTCCGGGAGTTGCTGGATCACCCGTCGTAAGTCCTGACTTGTCACCGCCTGACTATCACCTCTTCCGGTCGCTGGAGCATTTCCAAAGCAAGAAAAAGTTCCGAAACATCACACATTTGTGTCGATGATTGACAAATTTCTTTGAATTCAAAGATAACGAGTTCTATGGGCGCGGCATTGACTTGCAGTCTGAGAGGTGGCAGAAATGTGTTCAGGCTGATGACGCCGCATACTTCGAATAGTGATTTGAGCAATTTCCTCTGGTTGACAAATTTCATGTTTATTCAAAAACCTAACAAAAGTTGTAACTAATCGAATTTCATATATAGATACATAGTACTAATTGAGGCGGACAGAAGTCAGTCGTGACTTCATCGCATCAAACAATTCCCATACAAGTCAGAAAAAAAAACAAGCGAGGAAATTTTAAGAAACCTTTCAGCCAAACGGAGATAACATAGATGGTTCTCCGTTGATGACCTTACAGTTCTCAATAAAAAATACTTGAAATCAAAATTTGTGAGAGAGATTCACCGAAACTTCTCTGAAGGAATTCAGAGATAAACAGTGACTAATTTCCCTTTAAACCTAGGGAGTTCAGCAGTCATGTTATAGTGGGTCATGAAAGTAGTAGGTAAAACAGTAAACCCACAAGGGAGCTGCCGGAAGCTGTCGAAACTCACAAGAATCGAGAGAAATAAGCAACAAAACCCTTGAAAGCAATGAAGTTGAGGCCGTTATCACACTGCGTTTCGGTGATTTATTTACTCGAAAGCGCCTCAGTATTGATTTGTGTGGGAAGGGACGGGTTGCTTCTCATCACACAAAACACTCACCACCAGCAGAAGGGGTGAACAAATAGCTGAATGTCTCATACCTATGACTCATGTGCTAGCAAAATTGCCAATAAGTCTTTAAAAGGTGTTTCCCAGAAGAATTATCGCGTGAAAAGGTTTTG
Organism: Parelaphostrongylus tenuis; assembly: GCA_019055375.1. NCBI lineage: Eukaryota > Metazoa > Nematoda > Chromadorea > Rhabditida > Metastrongylidae > Parelaphostrongylus > Parelaphostrongylus tenuis. Next base: position 435,895 of record JAHQIW010006741.1, on the reverse strand, counting down.
GAGTAGTCAGAAAATTCACAGGAAAATGTGTAAAAACTCGAAAATGGAAGGACGACAGCAAGCATGTGGCGTTCTCCTTCTCCTGTCGTGATGACGATTTGTAAAAATGCTAACACATCCAGTTCCTCTGGATCGATGTCAACGACAAGAATTCAGGTTGATCGAGAGAGATAGAAGATGAAGTGGTCAGATATCATCTAAAGCAGCGCGGAACAAGAGAATAAGGAAGTGAATGAAGAAACTCTATTGAAGGAACTTCAATAAAAAGAGTAGCACGAAATATCTGGGAATCTAAGGAAGAGGAAAAAACCTGGTGAAACTGAGGGGGAAAATAATAGGGAGTAAAGTAATGATGTCTGATTCTTTTTCTGTTAGACGGCACGTGATGAAGAAACGATCTCTTTCGCTGGACGATGACTCTCATAAGAGCGTTAGTAATCACTCGAAAGCTTCGATCCTCAACCACTGCGCTACGTCCCCTTTTTTGAAAAGCCCTTTTTATAACGCCGCAGCAGATTTCATATTCCACATGCATATTTCTCACAGGACAAAACTTTCTCAAATTATAATTATCCATTCGATAGCGCAATAATCGACGATTTCCAGGCCGTGCTCATTTTCTGAAAACACTGTTTCGCTGCAGTTTAGCAGGGAAATCAAGATCGTGTTTCACATACGCCGCGCATTTGTTTGTCGACTAGTGTGAGACTGTATGTGTCATTCCGTGAATTCGATATGGCAGACGATCGATCGCCTGGCGCGACTCGCATGTGCAGTGCAATTTTGCTTATTTAATCTGAGATTTTTTCTCCGGCCAAAGAAATTCCAGACAAAACGTAGGACTCCGATAATACAAAAATTCTCTACACATTTATATGCTCTTCGTGATCCCACAGGAGTAATTATAAAACAAGCGGCGAGTGTAAGATATAATTATATTTTAAATGCCAAAGCGTTACAAAAAGGGTTTTTCAAAAAAAGAGCACATAGCGCAGCAGCCAGAAATTCAAGTTTTCAAATAATTACTAGCACTCTTGTTAAAAGTTCTTATCCAGCAAAAGGGATCGTTTCTTCATCCCGCGTCGTATAGCAAAAAAAACCGGGAAACCTTTGAATATTTTCTTTCCTAAAACACTACAGAGTAAATGTTAAAGGCCGTAAGTAGCACTTTAGTGATACTACGATTCTTAAAGCCTATGGAATTTGGAAGTCCGCAATTTCCTTATCTTTCTTATGACCGCTTTTCATAAGGAATTATGTCAATAAGAACGAAAAGAAAAGACATAAACCATTGTCCTCACACATTTGATTCGTTCATTAGCTCAGCCATCAATTTTGACCACGACTATTTGCTTGTTGAGCCAAAACACGAGGAATTAATAGTATTGAAATGCATTTCACATTGTTATGATGTTTTCTATATAACTAAGAGAATTGAGTGGTGAACAAAATACGAGGTTTTTATGATAAAATTCATTTGTTCGAACAAGTGACGCTCCGACAGCTTTCATCCTCGTTAAAGACTGGAAGGATTAGCTTGCCCATGTGCCAATTAGTCAAACACGTCTATCACTTTTACTCTAAAAAAAAACCACCGGATCAAATTTTCAATCGCATCAACAACAAACTGAGCAATGTCGAGTCCGAACGATAGTTGGTCGACCTCAACGCCCCTGAGACATTTTTTCACAAAGAAAAAAGAGCAGAAAGGAAAAAAAAAGAGATAAAGAGATAAAAAAGTGATTAGAAAAAGTGATAGACAGTTGACATAGAGTAGCAGGGGATAGGAAAACAGGGAATTTCTCTCATGCGATCACTGGAAACCCGTTACTCTGCGACTCTGAAAGGGTGCAGTGGGATTCATTTTACTGGGTTGGCACGAAATTTTCTGGCTTTTATGATTTTTTTTTGTTTATTTTCCAAGGATCTGAGTTTCTGCTATGACTACCGTCTAGAGCAGCTTCTTGTGGTTATTTTGATCTACAACCCCTGCATGTGTCGCATTTGTCCTAGGCTGTAGCTCCGTCGAGAGCAGCTCTCGCAGCTGTTCCGTCACCCCAGGGCCTGGCCTCGTCGTCGACCCGCCGGAGAGTCTCAGCATCACTTGAACCTCGACAATACTCTTTTAACATCAACAATCGTTTTTACTCTCCGGAAAATTCCATCTTAGAAGAAATATATACGTGTTATATATCAAAATAACCACGAGAAACTGCTCTAGACGATGGTGAGAACGAAAATTTAAATGCCTAGAAATATTCAAAGAAAAAGGAAGAAGTCCGGAAAATTTCTTGCCAACCCAATACGTCGTTGTACGCAGCCATAACAACCTATATACGATAACAAATAAAAACCTCATATCTCTGCTTTCCGTTCCCAATAAAAAGACCCCACTAAAATTATTGCTTATCAGCGTTTATCGGGGCCAAAAACCTCAGAGATGCGATAATTCGCGCCAATTTGATCTACTTCAAAAGCATTGCCATCTATGAGTAACGACGACGAGTAGCTCATAGAACGGAGAGTTCTCTGGACAAAGGGGCATCAAATTCGATTCCCTATAGCACAAGATGGGACCACAGACTCCATGGAGCCACCGAAGACGAGGAAGAAGAAGTGCACTCGCCAGACTGCAATCCTTTCACCAATTTCTGTTCTCAATGGAGCATTATTTAGCCGTATAGCGCCGAATCTGTGGTCTTGTGAAGAGTCTCCTTGTGAAGAGAGGTCACTCATGGATCTTGTCGTCGTTGTATCTTTCAGATTCTTTTTCAAAAGATTTTCCGCTCTTCTTAAAGTTTCCGATGTTTTTAAGGATTCCATCTTCATTGCTAGGTGAAGATCAAAGAAATAGAGATGACATGAATCTTTAATTCGGATCCAGCGCAGTCAAATCCTTTCGAGTGGATCGATCATTCGTGGATTTTTCTCGTGGAACTACTCTTTCTATTTACTCCATTGTCTCGCGTTCAGGCTGATGGGTAACTCGACTTGCTGCCTACGAAGTCGAGGAACAATCTCGGGAGACGAGAAAACCTACGCCTACGAGGGCCAATACACGAGAAATAACCACGTAGAGGTTGTCGCTCCCACGAGATTTTTCCATTCTTTACGCTTTTCAGTCCTCAGTTATTTCTAGTTTTTCTCTTTCTTTTTATTAACGATTCTCTCAGTGATCGTGTTTCAGTTCCAGTACGTCAATCAGACCTTCCCTCGAGATGAAACGTCAACGAATTTCCTTCCGCACATCAGTGAACGTGAAGCCCTTGAAGGTGAGCGGCTTCGCAAAACACTACGACAATGTTCAGTTACCCAATTTTGTGGCTGTTGGCCTAGATCTTTCCCTCGAGAGTTTCTTCTAAAAGCTTCAATATGAAAGTGCGGCTATTGCTCTGGCTTTTGAAAAAAAAAAAATTCACTTTTGTATAGGAAATAGTCTTCCTGTCTTAAATGCTGATGGAGTGATTTTTTCAGTGGGAGAGGAGGATCCATCAACCCATCCAACGGCTCGTCCAACGTTTATGGAGCGTAGCAAAAGCGAAATGAAGTGTGAGTGGACTTGAGTGAATTACTATCGTTTCCCCTCCTAACAGCCATTAATCGGTTCTTTCTGATCGTAAGGGAGCAAATGAAAAACCGATTTCATTTGCTGGAGAAGGAATTTTCATAGGAGGCCTGAATTCTCAGCTTTCCAGTGGTTACTAGCACTTTTATGGAAAGTTCCTCTTCAGCGAATGAGATCGGATTTTCATCTATTCCCTTACAATCAGAGAGAACCATTAATCTATTGGTTTGGCGCTGCTGGAGGGATGTAATCGCATCAGTGGGAGAGGGCCTAAGCCCTGGCTTAAACTCTAGAAATTGATGGGACCACAACTTTCCGCTAGGGCTGATATTATAGACACCAGCCATTATCTAACTTCGACTTGAGAAATCGATATTCTTTCTCTCGAAGATTTCCCAGCTCAAACGAGATTTCGAAAACTCTCGAGCGCTATTCCGTGGAAGAATGACCGGCTCGACACGACTACGAAGAATCACCGCGAGAACGAACGATTGAGGACCATCGTCTCGGATCAATCGGTTGTGGGGTAGACGAAAATGTGGAAATGCTAGCCGTCTAGATATTGATCACGACCTCTTGTCGGCTGAGGAATCTTTAGAGAAAAATATCAGATATCAATAGCTTCTAACGAGCTGTTCGGGGACTATGAGGTAGTCCGAATATCGTCAAATTTTTGTGAATCAGAAGTTTTTTCGGGCCATTTAATGGTCAGATTCTGCTCATCTTTACTTACTCGCAATTATTTAATGTCTCTAGCTACATATTTACTATCCAGAAGTGATTTAATTTCATGACTCGTATCTTCAATTGTGCATTTTCTTGCGAACATTTTGGTATACAATTTGCCTATAGTTGCTTCAAGATGAAGCTGGCTTTGGAACGAATTCGCTTGCTACTCATACACGAACGGCACTTAGAGGAAAACGCTAGTGAAGCGGCTCGCAAGATTGCTGGAGCTTCTCGTGGCCAGCCCGAGCGTGACTGATCTTCGGACTGTTCTCTCCAGCTTGGAACTTCTCGAGCGCCTTTCTGGCCGTCCTTTCTGCGATCGTGTCGTCGTCCCGAGCGCCATTATTCTTGCGCGCCTCTTCACTAGCATTGTTCCCTACACGTGCATGAGTAGCAGGCGAATCTGTTCCCAATATAGCTCCATTTTGAGGAAAGTATAGACGAATTATATACCAAAATGTTTGCAAAAAAAATAGGCTAATGAACGACACCAAAGCCATGCAATTTTATTTAATTATGGCTAATAAATTTGGTGCTTATTGTTTTTCTGCCAAAACTTATGTATGACCTACTACTAGTATACAAGGAATATTGTTCAGCTACTAAGAATCATTTCACGTATACGTTGTAGATCATGCTCTAATTCAGTAAAGGATAACCGTCGGTCGTGTTACATGTTGGACGCTGTAGCCGGAGGTGGCGTTTTTCCAGGTGTTCTCCCAAAAAGCCTTCGGAAATCGAGTAGTTGCAGCACAATTTACATGGGTATGTCCCTATTATGCTCGTTTTCTTTACTGTGTTCGGCTTGTTTCTTTACTATGTTTAGCTTTTTAAACCCTTTCATAGCTTGATGAGCACTGAACGTGGGGTGGGTAATCAAGAGTATCTTGCCAATCTCCCTCGTTCCTAAATGGACGGGAGGGCTCTTCCATTGGAGGAAACTCCTAGCTGCCTCCTATGTATTTTTGAGGCTCTTGATTGCTGGATTTGGTTAATTTGACTCTTGCAAATGAAAGTGTGCCAAACTGACTACGTAGAAAACCATCCCCTGGATCCACAAGCGTTTCTGAAAGGCTAATGGTTGCTTTTGGTTTGAGTTTAATTTCCCTATCCATCATCTGGGGAGGCACCACGCGCCTTTTCGATTGGCCGGGCAGAGATCCCTTTTCATGGGAGATCTATGGAGGGAAGTCCGTAATGTTCCATCTTTCCTTACTTCTTTCATGACATCACTTTGCTGAATTATTTTCTCTGATTTTCAGATGATTCGACAATAAGTCAACCAAATCTGAAGAATACCATCAAATGCATATCATTGGCTATATACTACCATATTGCGAATAGGAAAAATCGCGCCCACGAGCGACTTATGGAAATTTTTGAGGAACGGCTTCACCCAATTACGGTAAATGTTTAGATTTATTATATTTTACTCCATTTTCTGCGTGGATCCCAACACTTCTTGCATACGATCCGCGTTCTCGTATTCATCGTCCACAAAGGTCTTCGAACATTTCACTTGTTCCTTCGGCTGCTTGAAGATGTCCTCTTCTTTATGAATGTCGTATAATGCTGCTCGAGACAATTCACCTTCTGGGATATCCGAGCTGAGGCGTTCCTCCATCGACAGCAGCGCCTGGTAAGAGATCGAACTCGCGTACTGCTTATCGCTTCTATCTCTGATACACCAGGTCACTTATCACTACGCTGCAGACTTTCAATTACGGTATATCCGTTTCACATACAATATAATCCCATCCCTTTAGTTCGTAGCTTCCATGTCTCCACTCATCATCGAATAATTCGAAGAGATGTAGGTAAAGTGCTCGTTCGTGCCCTCGCCTTCAGGCGAATTCCCAGTAGTATTGCTTTCTCTCGAGACTCGTATATCAACATTTTTCCTGTAGGATAAAACTCTTGGAGCTTTTGGTCGTCGATGGCCTTCCTGATTGCTTGACATTTCGTGGAGCCCAGTCCCTGTGAACTGTTCGATCTCGGCCTTCTTTCGAGCTTATAAGTATTCTGCACTCCTGATTTCCAACGATTTGCCTAAGTTCTTAGTTTTCCGATGTTTCTATCGTGGCTGATAAATGAACGGCATCAATGTCCGTCTTGAATTTGGCGATCATGGGGAGTATCGACTTTTCTCGCTATACTTTGACGAGTCTCGTAACCATCTGCATATGATTTATCTTACAGGACGTTGTCCAAACATTGATTTATTGAGTATTGTCCATTGTATTGTTGACGAGAAAACTCCCAGACTTTTTCGTTGTTGTTGGCTATTGTTCATTCATTTGAATTTCTGATTCTACGGCCGTTCAAAGCGATTTCTTGCGGTTGTTCTGATATGTAACACCTGCACAATTGTTTTAAGCCGGAGTTGTCCCGAGAGCAAAAATGATCATTGATGCTTCACGAGTATCGTTAGGGTTTCAGTGCTGCTTTGGCGCGCAACCGATACTCTAGTAGCATCAACAATCGTTTTTGCTCTCGGAACAACTCCAGCTTAGAACAAATGTGCATGTTTTACATATCAAAATAATTTTAAAAAGCTATCCTAAGCGATACTAGAAACATGAACAAGAAAGAAAGAAAAACAAGAATTCTCGAAAAATAATCATCAACAATGGAAAAGTCGGGAAAATATCTCGCCTACCCAGTCTCATCTCTTGAGGTTGAGTAGAGTAAATAGCTCATAAGCAAAAGACAGCGGATGAGTCAGTGGGAGTTGTCAGTGTCGTCCGGAGGTCTGTCCTCCTATGCAATACTATGATTTTCCTGACTTTGTATTAGCTACAATTTGCAATTTGGAGGCCTTTTGTACTCATTCCTTCTAATACTGCAATATCGATGGTTCCATAATTCGCAGAGGACTTGTTTACCTTTTGTTTTCTGCAAGTGGGTACTGAGTGTCGGCTTGCCAAGATCTATTGTCTTGGAAGACACGTGGCTTTAGTCTTTTGGTCGCGTGTGGCGCAATAGTTCAGTTCCGCTTCAAAGGTTTACTGTGCTTGTCGATCCCTCCAGAATCGGAAAATTGGTACCAAATTGATTGAATTCCGCTTGAGAGGTTTATTAAGCCGTTCCATCTCTCCAGGATCACAAAATTGATACCAGTATGTCTAGGAGGATAGCAAACCAACTAGATAGATCGGTAGACCACTACGACTCCCTGTAAAGACCACATATGTATGTATATATACGCATATACATACATATATATATACATATATATATATAAAGTTAAAGGATAAAGCTCTCGGCGTTAATCAATCCCTGAGGGATGCGTCATGCATTCGACTTCAATTCTTAACTTCGTTTGAGGTGATTGAAAGCACGTCTGGCCTTTACAATGACTCGCGCTGGCCTCCCTTGAACCGAGTCAGTGCTGCTTATCCTCCCATACAAGTCTGAGACCTGTCTGGTACCAATTTACCGACCCCGGAGGGATGGATGGTTTGGTGAGCCATGAGCGCGAGATCGAACCAGTGACCTCGTGTGCGACGCAGGGCACCTCTAACCAATGCGCCACATGCGCCCAACATATATATATATATACATGTATATATACATATAAATACATATCTAGTCAATTCCAGTGATTCATGATGAAGTCGAATGCGTGAAATATCCCTCAAGGATTTTCAACGCCGAGAGCCTTGTCCTTTTATCTTACCTGACTATTTTCTTAGACATTGTCTCGATTTGCCTTCAGTGCATGTCCCATTCATCTAACTCTGAATTTAATCCGATCTGTTAGACTTGTTGGGACCGTGGACACAGGGCCTTTGCGCCTATGGTTAGCAACTCTGGATGCTGTGCTGTGGGACATTGTCAGACGCAGCCCGGTGGAGGTTGAATATACAGAGGAGGTGGGGCAGACCGTCCATAGTTGCCAGTTAGAAATGCATAGGCCTTGGGTCCACGGTCCCGAAGGAGTTAAGGATGATTTTAATTTCTCATATGGAAGATATCTGAGTTATTTACTACAATTAGGACCTGTCTGTCTTCCAAAGTGATTCTATAAATCACTACTGGCAAATTTGGTGATTTCAGCGTGAAGCGTTACCGCCGGAGGTCATGACGAAGGACCCCGATCATCGGCAAATCTATCGATTTGTACGCACTTTATTTCACTCTGCACAGCTCACTGCTGAATGTGCAATTATAACCCTGGCTAGTTTTTTCTTTCTTATGCTTCATTACTTACTGGATGTAGTTTTTTACTTTAAAAATGTTTTCTTAACCTTAATGAAGAAAGAGAGCTAGCAGAGCGGCGACCTTCGTAGTATAGTGGTAGCACGCGCCTCCGTTGAGTGAAGAACGGGTTCAAGTCCCGTCTGGGGCCGAGAGTTGACAAATCACTTCTCATTAATTTTGTTTGTCAGACTGCTTAAACTAGCTATTTTTACTGGGATCGATTTTATTTGAATCGAATCTGCGCTATAGGAGCGTTAATTCCTCTACGTACAAGCATCGTAAGAATGTTTCACCACTGGAAATTTTAGGGAAAATCATTGGCAGTCACTGATGTGCTTATGTGCCATAACACTATATTTCCCTGAATGTTGGGGAATGTGCAAAACTTTGAACCTCGGATCAGAGCTGAACCCGCCTTTCATTCTTTCCGGAGGTGTTTGCTAACCTGTTTTGCCACACTCGTTTCCGCGATACAAAGTGTCAATTCTGTCAGCAGTCATAATTCTACCTTTTGTTGTTTAGGTTTATATAGAGCGACTTCTAAATTATGCAGAAATGGATTTATGCCCATCCAATTGGCGAAGAGTAGTTTTGGGTGCCATCATGTTAGCCTCAAAGGTATCTCCTGATTTTTCTCTACATATTTACTGCCTCGAATTTTCCGCTTTTGATCTTTGAAAATATCTCTTTCTTTTTGAAAAGTTTTATTTAAAAGAGTTTTGTCTTTCATACTGTTTTTTTTCTGAAGTAAATATTAGCTTCAAAGGTATGGGACGATCAGGCCGTATGGAATGTTGATTATTGTCAAATACTGCGAGACACCAATGTGGATGACATGTGAGGCTTTATTTTTCTTCCTTAACATATTCTGCGATTCATTAATCTTAATGTATTCTGCAGTACATCATTGTAGGAGTACCGTCGTCTGTTCTATTAAGTCGTTGAATAAGTTTTGGCATTAGAGCAATAAACACCAAATTTATCAACCAGAAGTAATCAGAATGGAAAGATTTTTGGTATCGTTTAATTATGCATTTCTTGCGATCTTTGTGGTCAACAACACGCCTGTGCCTGCTTTAAGATGGGGCTATCTTAGGACAAATTTGATTACTACTCATTACAAATGGTACATAAGGAAAAATGCTAGTAAAGCGGCGCCCAAGCATAATGGAGCTTGGGGCGATGGTTACGGTTGCACAAAAAAAAACGCTAGGAAGTTGTTTTCGAAGTTCAAAGCCGGAATAGGCAAATTCTATATTAAGATGTCTAATTGTCAAAACTAAAATCAAGCGATTTCAATGATTTTTGGTTAATAAATTAGGTGTTTACTGCTCTAGCGCCTCAACTTATGGAAGAACCTAGTATCAGTAAACGACGGTAGATCGAATGGTTGCAAATCCCAATTTTGAAGCATATTCTGCCCTATATTCCTAAAGATGTTATTTTTATAGAATATGTGATTTCTTTGGTAATGTATCATATACACGAGGTTGATCTAGAGACCTGATTTGGTTAAGGTTTTGAACCTTTGTCTTCTTCAGAGCCAATGATTGTAGTCGAATGCTCGCAGGATTTCACCTCGTTGTGTCTTCGCCTCGTTGTTGTCAAAGTCGAATCGTCTTCGGTGAGCTCTGCTGAAATGAGCAACCTAACTCAGCGATGTCTCTAACAAGGGCGAAGATTACATGAGAACAAACATCTGGGGGCAGTGTACTTGAATCACCGCCTATGATGACTACTAAACGTTGGAACTGTTAGTAGAATGAAATTCGTCTCACTCGTGGTATGTGCCAAATTTGAAGGAAACTACAATCGATTAGTGACGCCGAGGTTCAAGGAAATTTGGTTTTGGAAATGTAATTCATGTTCAAGTAGAATTCTTTTTAATTACCCGCTTTTGGCGGTGTCATGATGCTATAAATATACCTAATGATATTAAGTGATTCGCAAAACATTGACGTTAGGCGGGATTGAAACCACTCTTTCCACCCTTTGTGGGAGAATGTGCTTAACCAACTGCACTACCGGCGCCTGTTTTACCATCACTTTTTCTGCGCTACAACGCATCAGTTTGTCAGCAACCAACCGTCAACGGTTTGGTCGGTCTGATAGTCGATATCGACATTGATTATATCGACCATACGTATTTCCAATATCTGTCAGCGTAACTGGGTTCAGTGACGATATCAACTGCCAGACCAAACCGTTGACGGTTGGTTGCTGACAGATTGAAGCGTTGTAGCGTATAAAGAGTGGTGGCAAAACAGGCAGCGGTAGTGCAATTGATTGAGTACACACCACCCGAAAGAATGAAATGCGGGATTTAAGCTGCCTGGCGCCAAAGTTTTGCACATCACCCAACAGCATTGGGTTATTTATGTTCTTAATTGGTGTGGCCACCTTTCTTGAATATCCAGGCCACCTATTTCCAAGTAGTTTGCTGACGTAACACTGTTTTTCAATATTTTGTTGTATTATCTCAAAGCAAGCTAGACACACTTGTGGGTTCCAATGCGGCTTGGAGATCCACCATCGTCTTGACATGTTGAATCCTGATTGAGCGTGGTTTTCCTTGAAACTCATCTGGATACCTGCTTGAGCGATCTTATCTTCAACATAAGCAATCATTGGTCGTTATTGCTCGAACAGAAACTTGTGGATTATCGTCTAAATCTCTTGAAGAACGGCGGCTATTCCCTTGACTACTCGAACGGCCGACTTTGGTAATATTTATAGCCAAGTCGCCACTATGATATTTATGGACGCAAGACTTTAATGAGATACTAAATTTATATTTAGGTCAAGTATTACCAAAATATTTTTGGTGTTTCTTACTGAGCAACGAGTATCGTTTGTGCTGAATATTTTTACACACTTCATTTAATAAATGAATTCTGCCGTTCTTACTTAACAATCTCATCATTTTCTTTCAGGAACGAACTTGAGCGACGTTTTCTTGAGTGCCTTGACTTCAATATAGAAGTGCCATCGTCGGTCTATGCGAAATACTACTTTGATCTACGAACACTCGCCTTGGCCAACGATTTACAATTGCCACTTCAACCACTCTATAAGGAACGTGCCAAACGTTTAGAGGTGAGCGAAAATCTTGTTTTATAAGCGCCGTGGTGATCAAGGGAGGGGCTAGCCGAATGGTTAGTGATCCAGGCAAACTGAAAGCAAGATGTTAGTTGGTACCTCATCTCAAAACTCTCATCATAATACTCAGTGAACGCATTTGCACGTTTAACTTTGGTTTTTAAATGATATACTCAATAATTCCTCTTGAGCTGTTGAAAGTTGTCGTATTCAGTGTCATAGTAGGGCGTAATCTTGCGCTTATTGAACTGCTAACTCTTTTCACCTCTCCATTCTCTCTTTGTGTACCTTTTTTGGAAGCTATCCCATAGTGATTTTCTTGGTAAACAGATACGGGGTTGGTTATAGTAGAGTTTACTAGATGCCGCCCTTAATGATGGAAGGTACCGAGTGGTTGTGATACTCGTCGCGGCGCAGAGCTGATCTCCCCTCCACGCAAACATTCTCCCTCATTGAACAACGAACGCCCTGTGGGAACGCCATAGCCAGGATATCCTCGAGTTTGCAAGAGGGCGCGCTCAACCAGCATTCTACGACGTTCGAATAGAAGAGGAATAGGCGAATTAAGTTTTGGAAGTAGTGGTATCCTCACAGCGAGGAAAATTGTGACACAAATCAATAAAGTGCTTCAAATTCTACAGAGTTTAATAAATAAAATGCAGTACTATGAAATAATGGCCGACTTTCCGGTGATTTCGCCTTTTTCAGAGCCTTCTTTTCTCTTTCTAAAGTGTTCATTGGAGACGCACAAGATTGTGCATAGCGTAAGAAATGATTTTTCTCACCTGAGACAAGCAGATTGCCACCCTATTTAGGACCTTGTACGACTTCTCTCCAAGGGATAATTGGAGCATTCGAAAGCAACTAATCGACTCTGAAAAAAGGTGAAAACACCGAAATGTCGGTCGCTATCTACCATAATGCGTTTCTAATTTGTTTTGATATGATGGAGAAAAACTTCTCAGAAAATGCTTGTAACTTTTTTGGGTGTCGCCCATTTTTTTGTGTTTTTGCACTTATTTGAAAGCTCGTCTTCTCCAGCGTTGATTGGTATATAGTTTATCTACTTATATCAACATGGAGCGCATGTGGCGCAGTGGTCAGAGGTGCCCTGCGTCGCACACGAGGTCACTGGTTCGATCTCGCGCTCATGGCTCACCAAGCCATTCATCCCTCCGGGGTCGGTAAATTGGTACCAAACAGGTCTCAAACTTGTCTGGGAGGATAAGCAGCACTGACTCGGTTCAGCGGGAGGCCACCGCGAGTCATTGTAAAGGCCCGATGTGCATTCAATCACCTCAAACGAAGTTAAAAATTGGAGTCGAATGCATGGCGCATCCCTCAGGGATTGATCAACGCCGAGAGCTTTATCCTTTTAGCTTTTATCAACATGGAGTTAACAAGTGAGCAAATTAGGTGTTGATGATGCACGAATGGCTGTTGTGTTCAAATGCAACGGTGGCTAGTGAATGCATTAGTCTGGCTTGGAGCGAGGACACTGAATGACCTGAACGCAGCTGGTCTTCCAAACTTTCTCCGCCTTCGTCAAATTTTCTGAACCACTTGTACACCGTACTTTTGCCAGCGTGTCTGAGCCCCAAGCCACATTGATGCGTTCACTTGCCACCGTTGCATTTGAACCCAACAGCCAGCCATTCGTGCATCATCAACAACCTAATTTGCTCGCTTGTTAACTCCTTCTTGAAATAAGTAGATATTATATACCAATCAACGCGGAGAATACGGGCTTTCAAATGAGCCCAGAAACACGAAAAATGGCTGACAGCCAAATAAGTGACAAGCATTCTCTCAGAACTTTTTCCTCAACCTATTGGAATTTTTTACAAAAAAAAAATAGATATTTCCACGCGACTCGTTATCATAGTGTAGCCGGTTGACTTCTGCGTGTCCGTCCAGCGTGGAAATGACTCCATCTCCTCTGCGTCGATTATTCGCCGACTGTATCACTACTTTTCGTTGCAAGAGCGCACGGGAGTTACTTCGAAATTTAGCTGCGGGCCTTGCAACGAAAAGTAGTCGGCGACTAATCCAGACAGGGAAGGTGTTGTTGGACACGCCCAGCGTAGTCCCCGATGTCTGGGTTAATGTGAGGATTCCAGCACTTTTTACATTTTGTTCATTTCCTCACATTCGTCTTCCTAAAGCCCTAGAAAATTTCACGTATTACATCGGTTGCTGCTCGAGGATTATTGTCTTTTTCGTGAAGCTCGTAGAAAGCTGGTCGAGACAAATCCAAAAAAAGGAATGTTTTTGGCCTTTCGGAGGCTCGTCCTCCTCGTCAGTGACCCCGCCCCACATTAAGCCCTGCATTGTAGCAAGGAGGGAGACGTATGTGGTAAGTGGATCAATGGATTAGTTTTGGTTTACCAGCCGAAACATCGTCTGATGGTGATGGACCAGTGTCATTGTACACTATGCCATCACCACTTACCACATACGCCTTCCTCCTTACTACAATGCAGGGCTTAATGTGGGGCGGGGGTCACTGACGAGGAGGACGAGCCTTCGAAACACCGGTGTATGGCCCTGGCGTACAAACCTCGTTTTAAGCTAAAAACATTCTTTTTTTGGATTTGATTTTGAATGTTTTATAACGAGGTTTTAGAAACAGTCGATTTAATGGATTAGTTCTGGTCGAGACAATTCTCTTTACAAACTTCGAGTTTGCCGTGTTGAGGCGTTCACGTCAGTTCAAGTTCATTGTAAGGGAATGTTGGGGAGAGAATTAAACCAACGCCTTGTTTATCATTTTGCTTCTTGTTACACTGTATCAATAACCACTGCTCTGCTTCAACTCTATTGTACTCCACTGCATTCAACAAAATTCTATTGCTTAGAGCCTCGCTTCTGCTCATCGTGTAAAACACTGAATTATTAAATCATATTAATTGATAGTCGGCCCTGGAAGTTATCGTACACCCACTAGTTTTATGGTGTCCCACTTTTTCTATGGGTCTACTGTTAATCACCTTTCCCTTTTTTTCAAAGTTCGTGAAATCTATGAGCGGTCATTTCGTTTATAAGAGAGCAAATGAATATTCGACCTCATTCTCTGTACAAGAATTTTTTATAAGAGTGTTAATAATTATTCGAAAGTTTGAATCTATTGCTCAAGAGATACATGGTAGGTTTTCGAGAAGACCTTTTTACAACACTGTAACATCAAAAATAAAATAATGTTTTACGTCGGTCTCGAGTTCAAATGTTACTTCGCTAGAAGCACAAAAACACGTGAACGTGTAGCGATCTTTTAGTATCAGAGTCAGACGTTTAATCCGGGGTTTCGCGAATCAATTCCTAATTGAATAACAAAAATCCTGCTCTCCTATGGCCCGCGGAAGGGCCAGTCGATCGACCGGCGTGTTCAAACTGCCACATCCGCCCTGAGTCCTCACTCCTCTAGCCCTATAGATAAGCCAAAATCCCCTTACCCGCGTATGTGAATTTAATCTTATTTTACGTGATGCATTGCAGGGAAACGGTCTTTCCACAGAATAAGCAGAGCGCTGGAGTCTTTGCATCTTACGTTGTCGAGTGATTACCATCTCAACAATCGTAAAAAAAGAGCTCTATCCGGCGAGAAATATGCGCGTGTGAAGCATAATCTTATTCTGAACCTTTCAGTGTTATAAAAGGTTCTTTTCAGAAACAAGTCACGTAAGGGTCTAGCAAAAGATGCAAGCTTTCGAATGATTACTAACACTCTTATGAAAATTTATTGTAAAGCGAATGAGATCGAATATTTATTTGATCCTTATGACTGAAGAGTACCCTATGAGCCTTGTGTTTCCACTCGATTTGATCTTCGATTTTCACTCAGTTTTTTCAGGCAGTAAGCCGAGTGTACGAAGACAAGTTCAGTAATCTGAAACGAAGTATCTCGGCTGAACGCATCTACTCGGAGAGAAGAGCTCCTACTGTGCTTTCTTAAGCTGATTCTACTTCCCCTATTGCAGTTACTTAGCTAATTTATTCAGTTATTAATTGATCATCTCAAGTGATTTGTTGTACTGTCATTTGATAACAATGACGATATGCGCTCATTTGCATATAACTGCGTGAATAGCAAGATTAGCCATTTGCGGGCGGCAGCATAATCCATATCGCCAGTGGCGCGCGATTTTCATTCTTCAACAAAGATTTTTTTCCTTGTTTCGAAGAATACTCTTATGTTCCTTGTATCACTCTGACAGAACATGATTTTCTCTACAAGTTTATATACTTTTGATACATCTATAAATCCTGTGTACAGAGAAAACTTCGAATATGAAACGTAATTTTATTTTCGCTTTCATCGCGCTATAAAAATCTTTTTGAGAACCGGTTTAAGCATCAAATTCGACAAGATTTGGGCTATCGAATGAGCCTACTGTAGACCAATAAAAGGCGATCTGTGCAAATAAGGTGAAACGAATGTGAGATATTAAATTTTTGCTGCTGCAGCGTATTATAATGTAACAGCCAAGTAAACTGTCGGAATCTCCGAGATTTGAACTTTCGAGTGATCACTCAAATTCTGTATAGAAAACTTGTTCAGCGAAAAAAAAAACCTCTGAAATCTTGAGGGTCAAAAAGGCCCTTTATCGTCCGCAAGCGGTTAATGTAAGAGGATGCCTACTTAACTCAAGTATTCCGGACTCGCTGATTGTGCTCTTCTGTTATATTCTACTTTCACCATGTCATTCTACTTACGAATCATCCAGATTCCTCTTCATCTACCAATTTTCAGTTTGTTTTTTTTTCTGCTTACAGGTTTGCCCGTCCCAGCAGTTCCCAAGGTTTTTGTTCAGGATTGAAACTGGGTCGCTTTTCCCTTTCAGACGAGGTTTTTTTTTGCTGATGTTATTGTTCAATGATTGTTCAATTTACATGTGTATACATATATGATATTATATATAGTATAATCGTTGATATTCTATGATATCTATCTGATTGTCGTCGATTTTTCAAAATTTCTTATTAGGTGTTCTTATTGCCAATTTTCCTTTGTTCTGATAGAAGAATAACTTTAGAATAGCGCTGAATAATATATAGAATAATTAGATTTGTTGCTCTTTTTGATCTTTAACTGGTAGAAATACCAGCATATTCGTATCGGATGAAATGAATCGTCCTCGAGCGATATTCGATAACCCTTTCGGAACCGTGGGCCCTCGGCCTCTGCATCTCTAACTGGCAACTTTGGACGGTTTGCCCCACCTCCTCTGCATTTCTGACGCCCAGCGTGTTGCGTCTAACATTGGCACACTGCTGCATTTACCAGTGGTATGTTGGAGGTTATAGATGTGGGGAAGGTGATGCAAACTATCTAGAGCTCCCGCTTAGAGACGCAGAGGGCGTGAGTCCACGGCCCCGAAAGGGTTGCAAAACGATGTTTCGGCATGAAGGCGTTTGTGCGGTGCTGATAAATCTGTTGTAAGTACAGTATTTTTGGTCATGATAGTTTTCCATTAGAACACTTTCAATTAAGGTTTCCATTTTTGATTAATGTTGGCCGGTCCGTGTTTAGCCCTTTCGGGACGGCGTGTACCTTCTTATGTAGGTGCGTGTCTGCGCGTTGCGGACGGTGTGCATAATTATATATAAACGCGTCACTTAGTGGCCTTTTTCGCTTGGCATAGTTCTTTCTTAGCATACTTTACATAATTGTTTGATAATGTGTAAAACACAGGTTTCATTGTGCGGGTCACCCATGAAAAATATTCTCAGTGCATTGTGTACTGTCAATAAATTTTGCTCCGAGAGAGTGTTGCTCCTAAAGAGAGCGCACGGCACAGGAAGTGTAGCCAGCGAAGAGGCGCAGAGAGCCCGACGACGTGGCATCCCACACAGAGTTGGACATCATTAGTGGCAAGCAGTTCGTGGTTTTATGTTTTATTTTAAATCTCGTATGGTTTGGGCTTGGGATTGGAGAATATTAAATCAAAAGGCAAACATCGCAATTTTGGCTTGTTAAAAACGAACGACTTCATTAGATGTTGACATCGAATGTCTTTTTGCACGTTGCACCCGCACTCCAATTGCGCTCCGACTGCACGTCGTCCGAATGGCGCGGCAGTGGAATGGATATCGTCGTTCCGAACGGGTTAGGCACTGTTTGATGAGATACTGGAAGTGCTTTTGTCATTTCTCATCTCAGCTTGCATTAATGCCCGTGAAAGGATGATGTTATTTAACCTTTCACGACCAACGACGCACAAGTGGCTGCTGATTGTTTTTGGACCAATGTCGATTTAGTAATCAGTTTTTAGTTTCAACGCGGATATCTTATTGTGGTCGCTGTTGTAGTCTTCCATTCACAAAATGAGGAAAGGCCTTAGAAGGGCCTAAGGGACTTGAAAGAAATGCTTTTGAAAAATCTGTTCAAGAGATGTCGTGAACGTGTTCAGCCCTTTTCAACGATTTACAGAGAATTCTGTTGTTTTAGAGATGTGTGATCACGGGGCTGGTGGTTGCTACCACGATGCAATTGAAAATCCTAATGTCAGTGAAGCACCACGTTATGATATGTACCAATACATCGATATGGATAAGGTTAATGAAGAGCTTAGTACTTTTTTTTACCTTAGTTGAACATGTCCTAAATTACGGTTGCCTAAACAAGTTCGTTTCAACACCGCATTTTCTGAGTTATAAGCAGTCAAATGTGCTTTTTTTTTCTAAGTTCTTTCCCTAATTCATCTGCTTCATAGGTATCCTAAATGAGTAGATGAAATTCCTATTTGTTATGCTTCTTTATACTACATATTATCGAAGTGCTTTTGAATTCAGAGTTGAACTCCCTTCATATATTGCTTTTTGTTTTTGTCGGTTCATTCATGTCACTAACTGCTGTGAGCATTTACGGCAACTAACACTGTATTATTTTTTACTGAACGCTAGCAAGATAGTGAACGGGTGTGACTTATTCTCAAGAAGTTCAATCGGTTCATTAACAAGCTGACAGTTTCATCCAAAGGCCAGGAGGTGATAAGCACATTCTAGAACACTGTACCACCAGCATGAAATGAAGATCTGGGACAGGTCTGCTACTCTAACCTCGGAATTTTGGGAATATCAGCGTGCTTAACTAGCAAAAATTGCCCTCAAAACCGCTTGATTTTGGTTGGACGTTCATCCATGCGGCATCAAGTGGGAAGGAATATATGACAACAAATTTGAATGACGACGGAAGATGTTGATTTTAGATTAGACTAAACGTTTGCAATAACTGCACAGTTACTTCAGACGCCAGTATTCAGTTTTCTTTGACGTTACAACTTATAAGAAACGGATCTAACGAGATAGCCTTATAGAAGACCAATCTTGAAATGAACCAGATGTCTGCATCATCTTGGCGATAAAATCGTTGCATGTGATGGAGAGATCTTGTCAGAAGGTGTGAGAGAAATGGGCTTAGCTAACCAAGATTAGAATGTGACTTTGCCAGTCTTGCTGAAAGAGCACACTATCTACACCATCATTTCTGCGATAAGAAATTGACTGTTAAATCCTATTCATCTTCTCCATCATACAATTTTCGTTATGGAATCTAGATTTCAGAAGAATAATACAGGTATCATCAGCGTGGAGTTCGAAATGAAATCGGGACTATGAAGAAGAACACATCGTACCACAAAACAAGTCATAACAAATATTGAAGATAACGAGATGAAACATTGAACAAAAAACAAATGCACTGTAGTAGAAAATTAAATTACATCAAATTTGGTTTACCTACAGCAGCTTTGATTTTTACCTTTCTAGGCGCACAGTTGAATCGAAGGCAAAAATTTCAACGCTATGAAGAAAGTATAGAATGCTAAAAGATCAGAAGATATTGAAAACTCTTCTGGTTTGAGGAACGAGTGAGAGTGATCGAGTTTCCAGTTATGGGGATCAGTTTTTGTATAGGCACAGAGCGCTTGATGAACAAGGTAAATGAAAGTGAGAAAATATTCAGTAGATTGAGGAAATCAGCGTTAGTCGTCTACGGGACTTTCAGAAGAATGGCAGTCGGTTAGCGATTTCATACATTCATGGTCACATTAGTTAGCTCAACGATTTTTCCATAGACACGTATATTCTTAGTAGACTAAACTAGTAGCATGAAGTTTATGAAAATAGTTTCTTTTTCGGCCTAATCTCAACGTCTTCGTCTTCTTCAGAACCGGTGGTTCGAGTCGATTGTCCACAGTCGTTCGTCCTCGTTGTGGTCGTTGTCTCGTTTTCGTTCGAGTCAAATTTTTTTTTCAGTGGAGCACTCGCTCGAATGGTGAACCTGCGCGGAGCCTTTATACATGCTGTTGATACTGATACTTAACACTATGTTAGAAATCTCACATACCACTCAGTGAGCGTTTGAATGATCAGTTCTGAAATACGCAACGACATTTCCATATTATAGGCTCGCTAGCCTGAAGAGAATTCAACCAAGCGGTAATTTGAAGGACATTAATGTAGAGTATGAGCTTCAGTTGCGCTTATTTCAGATATCAAGGTTTATAGATGCCTCTGTAGAACATGAGAGTGTACATGTTTTGTTAACTAGATCAACGATTGTTTACTACTTCATAATGTTCGATTACTAGTCAGGTGACGCGGAATTTGTAACGAATTCTGACCCTTGAAAACGTTATCTTGGAGGTGGTAGAGTTTATTCAACTCAAGCTCCCACACTATTGCTACTTCCGCCATTGTGTGAGTATTTGATATTGCGAGGTGTGAAACTGAGTGAAATATAAAACGGCTCTAGGCATCTTTCGATGAAAATTTGAAGAGTTTTTGCCAATTTTGTTTGCGCTTATCAGCGAAAGCGTATTGGCGACTTACTCAATGGTTGAATAGAAGTTGATGTGCCAATTTTTCATTTCGGAATTATGAAATTCTCAAATTTTCAAACCATTAGATTCTCATCATCGTTAGCGCATCTTCAGTCAAATTGTTGAAGAGTCAATGGCTGTTGAAACGATCTGTGTGAGAAAGCGATAATTACTTAGCAAGAGGTTTGGTAAAAATGCTGTTTGCAGTTGTTTATCGTTCCTCGGAATTTTTTATGTTTCTCCTATGTCGTGAATTTGCATGGAATTTAGAAGTTGTGATGACTGATTCCGTCTGCAACCAATAAACAGCCAGCGTAGCATTCCTTGGTGCAACTTTGTCGTTGGAATCGCTTTCAGCCCTTCGTCCTTGTCCATCATCGCGTAGAATGACGTCATTTTTTGTATAAATTCAAATTCTTGTTGTAAATCAAGATGTGTATTGTTTTCAGAGCATATTTTCGCTTTATTGCGCAAAAGACCCAAAAAAAATTTCTTGGCGTCGATCTCTCTGTTTTTCGTCCAAGTTGAACGGAATCCATTTGTCTAATTTCTTTTCTTGACCTTCCACTTCGATAGAATTTCGGTAAATTGCTCCACTCACTTCGCATTCCTCTATGAGTTTTTGCAGTTTTTTTTTGCGGTATTCGTTTTAGCTTTTATAAGTAAATGATATATGACCTTCCTGATTCACAAGTGATGCATGACCTTCTTCAACTTTTAGGCTCTAACTTATATCACGAGATCTTTGAAATCAGTATTGCATCTATCATTAGTGACTTCACACCAGTCATCCCGTGGTAAACCCTTCAGATTCCTTTTTGTGTTCAAATTTTTTTGGCGTAAACTGAACTGAAACTAGAGTGGAAAAAATTTTTTATCAAAACGTACAACTCAGTCTACTTTTCAAATGTATATTATGTGAAGCAAGGCCACAAAACTTCATTCAGAAATGATATGTCACAGTATGGAAAACTTTTTTTTCCTCAAAAAACGGAGTTAATTTTTGGATATTTTAATAATATTAGGTCGTTCCAAAAGTTTTGACATTAGAGCAATAAACACTAAATTTATCAATCCGATAGTATCAATAGTTCAAACTGCATGATTTTGATGTCGTTCAGTTGCGCATTTTTTGCGAACACTTGGGTTTACATTTTGTCTATAGTTCCTTTGAGATGGACCTTTCTTTAAACAAATTCTCTTGCTAATCATGCACGAACGGCACTTAAGGGAAAAAGTGAAGCGGCGAGCAAGAATGATGGTGGTTCCTGTGGACGGACCGAGCCTGACTGATCTTTTAGAGTGTACTTTCCAGTTTTGAACTCTGTGAACCATTTCATGGCCGTCCTTTCTGCAACCACATCATCGCCTCAAGCTCCATCAATTTTGCGAACCTCTTCACTAGCATTTTCCTTTACGTGTGGCTCGATCTCAAGGCAAGTACAAGCAATTTCATATCAAGATCTGTACAAGAAAATGCACATTAAACGGTACCAAAATCATGCAATTTCAAATACTTCTGGTCAACAACTCTAGTGCTAAATTTGTGGAACGACCTAATATATGTTATAATAGGAGCTGACCAAATGGTTTTTTTTCCTTGCTTTAGCTAGGGCAGAAGCAGAGTTTCGAAGGTAAAGAGCTGTGACGATTCGGCTTTTGGAGTCCCTTGAAAATAGCTCATTAGTTCTGTTGTCATCTCTTTTCATCAGTAATGTGGGAAAAGGCGTTTCAGTCCCATTCGACTGTCCATTTTCTACTTGTGTAATGAGTAAAAGTGTTGTATGACTCGAGGTTGGATTGCATGGATGTGGATGTGTCACATGGTGAGACAATGCTACGATAAGACTTTTTCAGTGACAGTTTTTTTTTTCAAAACGACTTGTATGGACAGAAAGTGGTGTGGGCATAAGCTAACCACCTTTGTTCCGTTAATGTTTGGATCTCTTGTTTCGAACCCCCTTTATTCTTTTCGGTAGTCCTTCATCATTCAGTACTGTCTTGCATATAAACAATAAAATTACATCAGGGAATGGTTGAAAAAGTGCTTTTGTTCCTTTTTTATGGATCAACGCTCAATTAGAAGTTGACTTGGTCATTAAAGACCAGTCATTTGATATCTTTGAATTTTTGAAGTCGTAAATGTTTCAACAACTCAAATGATCGACTCTCCACACTTTGACATTAGTAACTGATTGTTTGGATTTCAATGCCGTGGACCTTGTCGAGATCTCTGAAGACGACAAGGAAGTCGAAATTGCCAACCCAAGTTTGACCATAGAAAACGTTTTCAACACATGTGAACCATAGCGTCGTCTTGTTTGATTCAATGAATCCTAGAACTCTGTTTTTTTTTAATCGATTTTTGCGCATTTGAACATATCTTTTCTTTCAAATTACGCTTAAAAAAAATGTCGTTTTTGAACAGAATTTGATAGCGATGTTAGTGGTGTCTCCTATTATTGAGGGAGAGACTCAAAAACAACAAGACGGCTTTGAAGAGTGCGAAAGCGCCGAAATGTTAGGCATTTTTTTATTGTACTAAATTCTATTCAATAAATCTCTAATCAACAACCTCACATTTGTTCGTCAAGAAAACTGTAAATTTTCCACTCAGTGCCGAAGTTAGTAGGCAGTCGTTGCTGGACTTGTTAATGAAAGTGCTACAACGGGCTTTACAGACTAAGTCAGGTTTCGAGGGATTTTTTGATCATTTTTTATATTAATTATAAACAAAAATGTAAATGTATCTGTAAATATACATGTGTGTATACACATACGTATATGATGTATATAATCATGTTTTGCAAGAGTGCTTTGTTTCTTTTGAAGTTATTTTTGTGTTGTATACGCATACAAAAGTGTGTTGTTAACCATCACTCAAGTAAAGAAGATGCAGACGTTTCCCACTAAACAAAAAATTGTTCAGATTCTCTTGCATGAAGTGTTAGACGTTCTATAGTTGTTTTAGGCCACTGTCCTGAACGAGAGTATTGATGGTCAAGGAAAACTGGTTTTGAAACCAATGGAAATGAGGCTAGACAAGTTAGTCAAATTATTTATTCTTTTGAACATGTTTTTTATGTTAAAATACATTGCAGTGATCAAAGGAAAGAAGACACAACCGTTTGAAAGACATTAAAATTTCTTGAAACTTTTTTGTCACCTTAAGTGATATTCCTTGAATATTTGGTTGTTGAATCCATATAAGCCTTCTTATTGTGCCACTCTTCCAGAAATGTCGAAAAGCAGCTAGTTTACTGAATAATTTGGAATTATAAGGATATTCTGTGCTGTAAGAAGTGAAATCCAAGTCCGTTTAGTCACAAACTATATAGCGTTTTCTTGCTCAAATAGTGCTTTCAAGGCTTGATTTGGGCGAACAGTTACATTTTTTGATACGCAAATGAGGCTGTTTAGCTCAGTTGAAGCCGATCAACTTACACCTTCCATAAAAATACGATCACATTAACTCAATCTGCTTGCCATGGATCGAGGATATTCTACCCATAGCGTACTACTCAATTTGTCAAATGTCGACATGAGCGTTGTGCCACCCATCTTGAGTTTCGTAGACTTTAGAGATTTTTTACCACACTATCTATATCCTTTCAGTAGCCAGGTAGAGCACTCAAGAATAGTAGGATTTAGAGCAAGAACGGCCGATACATGCACTTAATCTGCGCAAACATCATTTCAAAAAGCTCAGTGACCTGTAATTTGACTGAGAATGTCTGTCATTTTATTCCGGTCTTTATGATGAATTTTGATGTGGCTATAAAAAATATCGAAGTACATTTAACCTAAGCTAGCAAAACCATCGCAGTTTGAGCCTTAGTAGCGATACTTAATAATATAGATATACTTAATATTCATGAAACGTTCGAGTAAAGTCTCTGCTAAAGTTCTGTCTTGTTCACGACCTCAGTTATTTTATTTTTCAATAAAATACAGCTTATTGTCCAGAAACTGGCAAGTCTGGGGCGGCGCGAAAATTGCTCGTAGTCGAATAGACCGGATACACAAAATAGGCGTCGTCGCGATTAGGTTAATCCATATGTGCGTGATTGTTGGAACTTGTAATTACAGTAAGGGTAGGGTTGTATGCTTGCCTCAGTTCAGACAAATATTAGGTTGAAAAGAAAAAGTTCTGGGGCACTTGTACAAATTGAAACATGCATAAATTCTAACCAAAGCAACAATAACTATTCTCCAAAATATAAGTCATCGCTTTCTACTATTTTCTGCCATCGGTCCGCCAAAATTCGAATGTGATCAAAGTACCGTTCCTTTGATTTTGAACTGAAGAACTCTCAACGTGCTTCTCTAACTTCATCGAACGATTGAAATTGGCGACCTTTCAAAAAGTTCTGCATTGGTCGGAATAGGCCAAAGTCGGATGAAGTGTGAAGTTAAGCTAATGATGATTAGTTACACTTGTATGGGAAACATCTTCGGCTTCCAAATCGCGAGCACTTGACGACGGTTAATCTTTTAGAGCAGCAATAAAATCTTCGTTGTTCGGCTTTGTTGTACGTCATGAAGGAATTTGTCTTTGAGGTCAAGATGTCCGGCATTAAAGCGTTGAAACCAACAGCAGATCTGCTTGTTGTGCCTTCCTCTCGAACTTCGTTGATTTCATCGACGCAGCAACCTTTTTTAAAACCTTTCTCCAATAACGACGCAAAAAACACGAGCTTCGATTGTATCGTTGGACATCGGGGAGGCTTGTAACAAAGTGAAAATGAACATCTGGGCCTTCAGGGGAAAATCCCACATGAGAAACTAATACACCCATGATGTGCGTGGGAGTTATCTCAACTCCATCAAAGTGCCCCAGAATTTCCTTTCCAACCGTAGTAAGTGTGCAGTTGAGTAAAGTTATGCTTTAGAAAGCAAATGAGAGATCCGCAATCGTCCCATTCAATTAGGTCCCACGTCTGCTTAAACAAAGGGCAAAGTGCTACATTTGTTTATATAGGGTCAACCTTTCCATGGCAAATTTTGATGGGCTAACCGCGAGTACGTTTTTGGTGGAAGTTAGATATGTTTTATGAAAACCGCAGGGCGCTCAGGAATTCTTAGCCCACGATAGGGACGAATGGCGGTCTTGTTAGTGCTTAGTCGAGTCACTCAAAAATTGATAACGTTACGTTGGTGCAGGTGATGAACAAAAGTAATCATATGGAAATCAGTGAAGCGATATCAATGGCTATAATGACCTAAGATTGCATGTAAAATGCTCATATGTCGTTGCTTAAAGGACGGATTTTGTCGTTAGCGATTGCGACGAGGAGCTGCTGTTCAACTTACCGTTCTGTGGTCAAGTGCGAATCTCTGGGATTTCCGTAATCGGCAGCGAAGATGGAAGTCATCCAGCTAAAATAAGACTATTCAAGGATAGACCAATGGTGAGATATCTGTATCAGAAACTCAATAGTAAAGGTCTTCATCTATTTGTTGTACCATGAATTTATTATGGTTTGGTCTACTGGAAGTTCTAACACTGCATGACGACGGTTGTTGATAGTTTGTTGTGGTCGCGAAGGAACCATAGCACAAATCAAGTTCTAATCAGAAGTATATCTAAACGGAATTACTGTTGATTACACTTGACTATAATTTTTCGTTCAACTCTAAGCAGTAATATCAGTTATTAGCAGTGTTATTACTTTCAGTCTGGATGACTCGATCTGATGTTTGTAATGGCGTTGCTTTCACAATTTTCTCAATGGGTTATCGAATCACTTGTCCTACTTTTATCTCTTTGTTCATACGTATATTTCTACACATGTTCCCATATGTATATATATAAATATATATGTATATATATATATATACATATATATATATACATTTAAACATCTGTTTATTTATCTATCAAATTATTTATTTATTTATTTATTTACTAGATATTTTTATTCTAACCCTTTTTATAACAAAATGCTCTCCATGCCACTATAGCTGAATGCTGTCCGGTTTCGAGCAGCGGTGTACGTCCGATGGTTCATCGACGTGCCAAGATCACCTAAGCATAGAAACTATAACATTTCGACTTTTCACTAAGTTATATTTTGAAAGAGAAGTTTCTCCTGTGGCAGAAAGAGCGATACGCAGGACTAACTTGTGCTAAAATACTCAGGACACACGCCAAGTGTGGTGCTCCTTGTATTTGTCTACACAGCGGCGCTCAATGAAGCGCCTGTGTATTTCAGTGATTTTCACTCGAGTTAGCTAAATTTCTGACGTGTCTCCCTGTTACAAATGACAAAAATAATTCCTTCTTTCATCCTAATCCATATCCACTTAGTGAATTTTCCTTAACAGTGAGATCATAGAGTCTAAAAATCTAGTTGCCTATCAAATGCGTGTTGATGACACAGCACTCTAAGTATGGACGACTACAGGGTAGTTTTCTAATGTTTGAAGCTTTGGACGTTCGACAATTGATCCAGTGACGATATATCAAAACTAGTAAAATACTTCCTTACTACTCTTTCACTTGTATGTGACCTAGGGGAGGACTGATTTGCTGCCATAAGTGGTGAATGTGTGTGGCGCTCAGACGCAATTTTCTTTCTTTTCCTCTCTTTTCCTGCTCCTATTCCTTATCCTCTTCCACTTCCTCGTCTCTTTTTTCCTCTCCTCGTCTCCAAACAATGTGTGTGCTGTTGAGTTCCTTCTGAATTCAACATCAAATAGTCTTTTAAATTGTAAAAACTAACCAAGAAAAAGAAGTTTGGCGTGTTTTCGTTGCGCGTTCTGTGTTACTTCTTTCTGAAGTGACTTCTCTAAAAATTTTTCATTTGCAATGCAAAAATAAGGTCTAATAGTTTTTCTCTCGTGTTAGTTGTTTGTACCTCATCATTCTCACTAGGTGGAACTCTTATCATGCTTATGATCTGTTATTGATGGCTTTTGAAGTAACTTGCCGCAAGTTTTGATATTCAACTGACGATATGATAAAACTGAGCAAATGAACGTTCTTGATACTCTTTTTTTTCCTTGGTCGACTACGCGCAGTGTCGAAAGTGAATCTAACCTTGACCAGACTAAGGGTTTACTTAAGCTTGTACTTACTTTTTATTTCAACTCAATTACTGAGTTTTTCATCGTACAATTATGTCTTCTCCGAATATGCCTAAGCATGTCACGTTGAATTCAACATTCAACTTCTTTACAGTACAAGCGCTCGCAATCACTAGTAGAAAATGTTCGCTTGGTTTATGCCGAGGTTCTGCTAGTTAAACCAAGTTATTATTCGTATTAAGTGAGGTCGTTTATCAATCAGACGCACCCTACGTTGTATAAGCAGAAGCGTATTGAGCAATATCTCGAGAACGGTTATAGCTACAGTTTACATTTTTGGAAGTCATAAAACGACCTCTATTTTTAACGCCTTGATTTATATATAAAAATACGTACTATTAATACATTCGTTAAGATTTTCATTGATTTAATTGCATACTGCCTGCGAGAGATGTCTGGTTTCAACTTTAACTTTTGAAACTTCAGACTATCACCTATTAGTGAACTTTGTTTATTCAAGTAAAAATCATTAGAATTACTTTTTATCTATAAGTTCTCTCGTTCTTCCACGTTCTATAAAACCTCACCAAATGTATTTCTTCAGTGATTGATCTTAAGCGTTGTAATTCAGATAGTGGGTTGAAGACATTCATGTGGTTCAGTTATACGAAACTGATTTATCATATTTTAGACAACAGCAGTGTTGCAGGTACTTGTAGGTTGAATGGTGTTCATGAGCTCGATTACGGTACCGAGATGAATCATGCAGAGGGAGCATTAATTTTATGAACTTCACCGGACAGTAATAAATCATCGAGTCTTTTGCACGCAGTGGTTAGATGTCGTATCCGACATTTGCGCTGCCATCGGTTTGATTTTCCCCATCATACCATCCATCGTACAGAATCGGTGAACTAAAGCACTGATTCGATACATCGCTCTAACCTACAAATAATTTTATAGACTAAACATAAATACAATCACTCATAAGAAGCTTTCTGATGTCGAGCGCATGACACATCCCTCACAAACTGATCAACGCCGAAGACTTGTATTTCATCCTTCACGGTAGATTTTATTAGACACGATAGACTATTTTACTGTTTTCAAAACTTATATGTGAACCTGAGGTATCTTATTGATCATGAATAGGTCTTCTATCGATTGATCAGATCGTGATGTCTTGGTGAAGTTAGAGTACCAAATGGCTTCGTTGAAAGCAATGGAGAGAACTCGTCATTCCGCAAAACTTGGCAGCATGAACTCGGGAAAAAACATGATTATTGTAAATGGATTCATATATTTTGCTTTGTAGAGCAACATTTGGATATAATTCAAATTCCGTGCGAGTAGTCGTTGCTTAGTCTGTTCTGAAAGTATAAATAAATACAGCAACGAACTTGATAAAACATCCTGGTTCTAACGAATTTCGAAATATAATAGTATTCTGTTATATTTTTTAGATGGCATTCGATGACTGCAGCATTGAAGCTGATCAGGAGGTTGATCTGAAGCAAGATCCAAATGGTTAGTAGAGTTTTTCCGTAGTTTTTGCGGTTTGTCTTACATTTCAAAATTCTCTGAGTTAAGGCGTTGTTGATTATCCATTGAATGCGACGAAGTTCGGTGCTCTGTCACACTTGAGCATTCACATTCAGTCGAATTTTGGCGCTGAACTGACGAAAGTGTACTACATAGGCTTACGTGGAGAATATCAGGCAGATTTTCGTCAGCAAGTAATATTTTCGAATTTTCTTGTGCTATGGCTCTCGCTTCTTCTGGCATGCAAGTTTTTGTCCAAAACTTCTCCAACTGTTTAGCTACTCATCGCGGAGCAGAGAAGTTTTACTGCATGCTTAGCTACGATAGGTTTATCTACAGAAGGGTTACCCAAATTGCTAAATTGTTCGGAAATTCCTTTCCAAAAACGCGCCTAGGGTAAACCTGTATAGGGGCGGAGGATTTTGAGCTGCGAGCGGTTGTCATAATACTAGGTTGTATAGGTGTTTATCAGAAATTTCAGATGTAGACGGACTTGATTTGACGAAAGCGCTTCAAAGATGAATTTGTAACTAGAAATGGCACTTAACTGAGTTTCACTTTAAGACGAAAGTAGCTTGCCTTTGTGAAAGAGTAGCCTTCATTTAGATTGATTCCTTGAATGTTCAAAATGGAGTTTTAATTTTGAAAAAAGCTGAGAACAGTGCGTTTCGACTCTAATTTGGTGATAATTCAGATTGCTATAGCAACATACGAGGCTCGTCCACTTCCGAAAGATCACAAAGGAGAGATACCCAACGCATATCCACAAGCTATGTGTTGATGTCGCCAACTACTTGCTGAGATGCTTGAAGTTACACTGCCTCGAGAACTTAATTGTCAATGATTGACTTTTGTGTTTCAAAGAAGTTTCTTCAATTGTGATGTCACAAGTGTTCCGAAAATAAGTTGTCTGATCTGGATATGCCTTCGTTTTGTTATACATAATAAAATTTTGAATAATTCGATTTTCTTGGAATTTATCTTCCTGACAATTTTTGTAGAGTTTTACATGATGCGTTAGGATGGACTTTCGATGTAGTGAAATTCAAATTTGATACTTTGTCGATGTTGTCTCCACTTCGCATGGAAATGCTATCTATGTTTGGATATAGAGAGCTTTGAATTGCCTGACGCAGTCTCTATGGCATCGGTGACATTTAGTGGTAGTTGATGTACAATCTCTTATTAGAATAGAGTCCTACTTATGAAGCAGGTCGTCAAAATTTATCAGAGGATGAAAGTCATCAGTCAACATATATTCGTGGCTGCGATGAAGAAAGTGCTAGCCGAGCTCACTAAAGGCGATAAATCCCTTCTATGAACCGGCTATACTTACATAATCTATTTATATTATGGTGACGGCAGAGCGCTGGAATACAATGGTCAGAGGTGCCTAGCAATACACATCGATCGCTTGTTGGTTCGATTCGTGCTCTGTTTCTTATCAAGACTTTTATCTTTCTAAGATCGGCAGACGTAAGACACTTGTCTACAAGATTAGCGACACTGACTCGATACATCCGCAGACCATCGAAAGTCACTGCCTAGATCAAGTACATTCAATCACTTTCGGATTGTACGAATGTAGTGGAATGTATGGGACATCGTGCAGTCTGCAGCAAATGTTCCATGCTTTATACCTCTTTGTGGTGACGAATAAAGGTCCGTTATCAGAATATTGATAGAATTTTGTAAACTGAAAAATCATTAAAAAAAGCTTGGTTGCCCGGTCTAGATTTGCTCGAGGTCATTCAAAGCTGAATGCAAAGAGCGGTGAATCATCGATGACTTTTCTCCGTGAACTATTTCTGTTTTCAAGAGACATTTAAGACAAAGCTCAGAGGAAATGCTTGTCCGTATATTAGATCATAAGAATATGTTTTTCATGAAAACGAACCAACTTAGCTCTCTCTCTCAAATGAGAATGAGGCAGATAGTTCCTTACCTATCAATATAAAAAGGACTAAAGCTAATGAGACAATTTCAGCTACACATTTCGCTTCGCATGATGGCTGATTCCAGCAATCAATTCAACTGTGGTAGCGGATATTCAGCTTTTTAAATCATAAAAAACATGTTATACCTCTGACGGTTCGCCACTGCTTTTCGTTGGTCTATCCTCCTGGATTTTGAATTGCGATGGTCAAGTTTAGAACTAACTTTCTATCACAGTCATCCAGGCTCAGTTCGACATTTTCACTGCGAATTACGTATGAGAAAGAGTTAATCAGCTATGATTCAACTAATTGCTGAAAGAAACCCAGTCATTTAGCGGCAGGCCACCGTAAGATCCGTAGGAGGACTACATAAGTGTCGGTGACCTGAGAACGCCGTGTTGTGGGTCTCCTGGGCCTTGATAGTCAAGGGGTCTCTAACATTTTTTGACGAACATAACTGGTAAGTATAAATGTATTTGTTCTGCACCTTTTTTCTATAATAGACAGCATTTCACGTATAATGAATCAAGTCAAGAAATGTTAGAAAAAATTACACCAGAAATGAAAATGGAATAAGTTTCGAAAAGAGATGAATAATCTACACAAGCGAAAGTGTTGCTCAAGAAGGTTTATGTCCTCAGTTTCGTACAGAAAACTGTCATCGTTTGAGGGATGTTTCATCTTAAAAAAAAACCTATTTACTATTTGAGAGCAGCCAATAGGTTCTTAACAGAAAATTATTCAGTACAATATACTGACCGACGTTTCGGTGGTTTCGCTTTCTTCAGAAACTGGGAAGGTCGAATTGACTCGCAGTTCGCTCATTCAAACAGTTTCATAACTTTACGAGAATGAACATGGTGCGCAAATTTTTGTTCCCATATCTTAGTAGCCTCTTTTCGAGCACTCACCGTTTTGTTTCTTGAAGAGCTTTCATATATTCAATGAAGATCAGTCGCACAGAGCTTTACATGGATCAAGAATATTAATGGCTCATGTCCTAAGGATCAGCCTGAGATATGGCACGCAGTGACACGTGATCACAAGGCGATCGTCCTTCCAGTTTATTTTTGACTTTTTTAAAAATGTTCGAAACGCTTCAAGGACTTTTACGCAGTGGTGTTTTAGATCCCTGTTGGGGGATAATAGATTTTACTTCAAAATCTTCTCCGTTAAGGCTTCGTTCGCTATGTCTTCATTCTCAGTGTGTACTTAGTGGAGTGTTCTGCTTGACCTCAAATTTCTAAAACTAAGTAGCTTCGGGCGTGATCATTCCAGTGGAATGCGATCTCATTAGACATCTTTAGAGTGATTGAATGCATATCTGACCTTTACAATGACATGTGGTGCCTTAACGAGCTGGATCGAACAAACGTCTACGTGTGTATTACAGTGCAAGCGCTCCGCACACCCAAAACTTTGCTCATAAGCCGCATAAATTGAAAAACATTCGAAAGCACTCATTTAGGTGATCATGGCACTTCTTTGCCTCCGTCTTCTTGGCAAGATCATAAAGCATTCACCTTGGACTATCAATCATCAGTGATTCGGATTTAGAGCGTTGAGTTCGGCGTCGTGGATTGATTGATGAATGGGAGAAGTCAATAATGTAGAGTGAAATGTAAAAATAAAGGGAAGTTATGAATACCACTTTACATTATTGGACACATAACAATTATGCCCATCAGGCCACCATTAGAGGGGCGGTTAAATAAAGACTTCTGGATGGAGGAATGGTCCTCCAGCAATGTCCAAGTGGTATGCCACATTACAGACGTCGTCGTTAAGATTCTGATAATCTACACGAGCGTTTCATGGAGATGATCAAAAAGCGACCATGATCCGTTCAAGGAGTATGCTGAAGCTAAACCCCAAAATATAAATGCGATTCAGTGATTATCTTGAAAGGATACTTGGACAAATATTGATATATAGAAAATAGAACTGGATAACACTTTTTTAGAACTGATATCCACTATAAAAATAGATAAAAACTTAACAACAGCCAAAACTTTCGCGTTATCAGCTAATTCTTGTAACCATCGTTCTATATGGGAAGATGATAAAGTATTTTAATCGCGTTTTTCTTCTTATCTCAAATTTTCCTTAACATTTCTGGACACGAGAAAGAAATTGCAATTTTGCGAGGATTTCATCGAAGTTATTGGATAATGTATTGTAGCATTTGATTTGCATTTATAGAAAAAAATGGTAATGTCACTGCATTTTTGATCTCGTTTTTGTTGTTCACTGAATGACAGGAGCCATATGTAACAATTCTGAGTCAACATTTGAACATGCAAGCCATGTCTAGCTCTAGAAAAGAACTATCGGATATTGTAATGTCATAAAGGGAATCGATACGGTTTCAGGTTTGCCGTCCATCTTCTTCATTAGGCTGGCTTTCTTTCTTATC
This sequence comes from Parelaphostrongylus tenuis, assembly GCA_019055375.1. Lineage (NCBI taxonomy): Eukaryota > Metazoa > Nematoda > Chromadorea > Rhabditida > Metastrongylidae > Parelaphostrongylus > Parelaphostrongylus tenuis. The sequence continues at coordinate 402,553 of JAHQIW010006741.1, read as the reverse complement.
CTATTTAATGTCATTTGGCTCTCAGTAAAATCCAATTCTATGAGGACAACTCTTTAAAGTAGGTATCAATGATGGAAGGCATTGAGCGATAAATGCAAGCTTCATTAGGATTGCTATCAACGAAGAATGACGATAACATTTGTAAGATAATTTGAGAAGCCAGATAAAAGTTTTTCTACCTAATGATCAGTTCTACCCAACACTATGAAATCTCAGAGATTCCTATTGACATCGATTTTGTTAGAGATTCGTTTATTAGAGAGGAAGATGCTTGCCTCTTTATTTGAGCGGCATTTTTCTTCTATTGTTTCATTGTGAACTATAACTATCTGTGAACAGGAACTTCCTTCCGTAGTAAAGATCTATAGCGATCAATATTTATTATCAACATGATAAAAGCATTAGAACTGTAGTCGATTAGATCCCGGGTTCTAACGTAGTTCCCACTCTAATCCGTATTTTGTCGGTAGGCCTTTTTTTTCGTAAAACATCTATATAGAGCCATGTCATGTCAAAGCCATCCCATGTTGTCATCATTATACAGGAAGTCAATAAACGTCATTGTGGGATCGGACAAAGGTATAAAGCCTTGCGATTCGATTCCTCCAAAATGGAGGCAATTCTTCGCCGGCTTTCAAGACTGAGATGTTGAAATCTTCAAATTAGGCTACACTGAAGGGTGATCAACGTTCATATATATCAGGAAACATGTTATTTTCATTTTGATGCTATAAATCACGAGGTGAAAAAGTGCGGAGAGGTTATCTCAGAAATTTATCAATATTCAGTTATAAATCGACGATTTATAAAGAGGTTTTTCCTCAAGCATCTCAACATAGTACCACGATGTTGTATTGTAGTAACAAGTGAGTGTTCCCTTAGACAGAAAGCTGCATTTAGAAAGTCAAAAAGGCTTTAAAGTCGGCGGTTAATGAATAGAAGCGTTTCCAGCAGGGTTTCTCTGCGAAAAAGTCATTTAAAATTCTTTTTATTTAACCTCTTTCAGCGGTGATATGATGTTATAGATATAACCAATGACGTAGATAAATGTGTCAAAACTTTTGGGTCAGCCGAGACTCGAACCCGCATTTCACTCTACCCCAGAGTAGAGCTCATTTATTCGATCTACTGGTAGATGCGAGGCTTCTCCTCAAGTCCCTACGTCCCCACGTTTCCGTTTGCTCGAGTGTGTTTTGTCGGCCCCCAGTGTACACCGCGGGCACGGCTGGCTGGTGATCGCTGAGAAGGTGATTGGACGCGCCCCATGTCTCTGACGACACGTGCGTTTCGCGTCCGACTTCTCCGCTCCACGCGTGCTCTCTCGCCGACCACCAACCGTCTGCGTCCGTCTGCTATTGGTCGTCTCTCGTCGCCAACTATCGCCACTCTCGCGCCGTTCCAACAAAAACACGGAATTGTCAGCGCCGCTCGCTATACGTCAATTGTTCAAATCGCCTAACTTGTCGATCAAAAACTCTGCGTACGGTTATGGTAACTCGAATGACCTCGTCAGGGTCATTTCCAGACCGGAATCCACGACAACGGAGTCATCGTCGTCGCTCAGTGGGGCGTTCACCTGAACCCTCAAGTCCGGCGCCAAGCTCTTCTCCTCTCCTTTTACTTTATCAGCGATTGACAATGTACTGGTTCTAATCGGGGTACTGATGACACCGCGTCATCCAGCTCAATTCAACTCCTGCAATTCAAAAACGGATCTATTCGCCAGACTGCTCAAAGCGAGGTGATCGTCGGCGATGAAGCTCGTTAGGCGGTGCTCAGTAACGTTGTTATGATGCCTAAAAGCCGTTAAATGCCCGTGGGAGCGCCATGTGCCGCCAGCGAAGCGCCTAATCAAATGTTTGGCTATCGAGCGCCGGCCGTCGGCGACCGGCTGTGTGCGCCTCAGAGTACAGCCCGCCCCCGTCGTGCGCACACTATTTACCCGTGTGTTACCGTATATTGGCAGTACCGTATGCGTTGCGGCGGAGAAATGAAGGTCAACTATGCAACGACGACAGAATGACGGCGACGACGACGACGACAGCCACACACACGCTGGCTTAATTGGCACGCACGTCTGTGACGAATACGAGGCGAGAGCGGAGCGGGTTTGTGTCACAATTACGACTCGAATTATTCATCCGAGAGCCTGCATTTGCAGACCGGCAACACGTTGCCACCCATGCATGGCTCCTCAGAAAGCACATCGTCGTTTCATCGATGAACATTCCATATTTTCGTGCTTATTATCGACGGTACCCTCCCCCTTCCACTAGACGAAACATTCACAGCTGGAAGTTCGTCTGGTCTTTCTTACAGAGTTGCAAATGTACGAGGTCGATTTATTCCCGTGGAAGGAAGCAAGTAGTCGGCGGGAAAATCGAAGTGATCTAAAAGAAAACTCTGCGCACTCTTCAACGTGTACCACGTTGTCTAGTATGCTGTGTAAAACGACGTCGTCAATGACAAACTACCGACACATTGGCGTGTCTCCGTTGGAAAGCCATGGAAAAAAGAACTCCTCCCGTTCAAGGAAGATGATCGCATGAACACCAATGTAGCCACGTTTTGGATTGAATTCTCCGATGAAGAAGTTGATACAAAGCCTTTGTCGCCTGAAAAAGGAGTATTTGAATGCAGTGGACACTTTTTATGGGAATAAAATAAGTTCAGATAAAAATGATCAATGTTAATCAAGTGATAAATGATCAAAAGTAGTGGCTGAATTATCCTGACATTTATTAGCATTATATGGTATCTCATGAGCATGTACACCCATTACTGAAAACGATAGGGTGAATTTGAGCCATCCTGATCGTCCTCAGAAAAAGAATCTAGTGCTCAGCTCGATAATATTAAAGCTTGATTTTAAATCTAAAAGCCAAAGCTATGATCTGAAAGATGAAAGTGCAAGGTAAAATCCTGTTTGAAGACCTTGTTAATGAGAAATATCACAGTTAATCGAGCTTCCTTGGTTCTCAGGATCGAGTACCGATTATCCTCGGCTTAGATTAAATAAATCCAGAGTTCGTGATGAGCGGACTCGAGGCTGTTAACAGTGAGCTTCTCTGCATTTATCGCTTATCTCAAATAATTACCACAAGTTTTCCCTACTTAACTGCACTTTGAAAATGGCCGTCTACTGTACCAATATCTACAAACAGTTCTCTTCTTAGTAGTTCTCAAGACCTCGTGTTGTTATACTGTTTTCGCGCAGTGTTATGATACTTCAAATAAGCTTAAGAAGATTGAGTGGTAAGCAAAACTTCGACCTCAGGAGGGAGCTGAACCCGCATTCTGTCGGTGCCGTCACAACTTCCACTGCATACCACTCCATTCTCGCAGTTTTTTTTTTTGTAATTGTTTGCCTTTTTACACTCGTGGACGAATCGATCTCGCTCAACTCGAACGCGTTTGCAATGAAACGCGGAAAATCGATGAGTAAGCGTAAATTGTTCCAGTGGCGGTCGGTTTTTTTTTTCTTGCAGATGGACGGCTCAAATCTTCATAGCGATGTTCTGGACGGATTTTCTTACTGTCATCTGGACACTTTCCCACCACTTTCCGACTTTCGCTACTATCACTGGAACGAGCGATCCGTGCGTCCGTCCGCGGGTCGGTCGCCTGATGAATGTTTATTCTCGTCGCTCGTCGGCCGTCACGTTCGTCCATCCGCTCTCTCGCCGGCTGTCCTTTTCATGTGGCGGCTGGGCGGCCGCGTTGTTGCGTAATGAATGTGTGCCGGCCGGCTGGAAATGTGCCAGATTTCTTCGATCAAAGTTCATCGAATTCGCAACGATTTCCCTCCAATAAAAAATTAATCAAACTAGCTCGTCGGGAAGACTCATAGATATCCATCTCTCTTTCTAATAGTTGATTGACCTGAGTTTTTTTTACCCAAAGATGAGTGAATGATACACAAAACTTGGAAGCTCGGCGGGAGTTGAACCCGCGTCTCAGCTTTCCTGGGGTCAAGTGCTAACCACTGCACTGCCAGGACTCGTCACTGTTATGTTCAGAAACCTCGGTTATGAGGCAATTGAACGCAATCTAATCCTTCCTAGAGTCTCGAGCAGAAAATGATACAAAAATGACAAATAAAAAGTACCGTAATAGAACTACTGAAGACGAGCTGTTAGCGGGAAAGTCACGATTTCCTTTTTTCCCTACCGTCCATGAAATTCGATGAATTGTCTGCTAACCTATTGAAGCCGAAAAATAAATAAATGCTATTGTTGTGATATCGACTACTGATTGGCATCTATTTTTGCTTATCGTTTTATCGCATTATCGGAGGGCTACGGGTGGCATTCTGGTCTTATTCGGACCAAAAAACTCAAGATTTATCTTAACATTCACAAAAGTGATGATCATAGTTAATTTTCTCCGAGTGTGCAGTGATAGAAAAAACCATGCCGAAAATATTTACACTACTCTCAGCAAGTTAACGATTCGTTTCCATTTCACATTTCACTAGCACCCAAAAAACCCTCTCACATTACCCACACTTTCACACTCCGACAGTTCCGGGAATTCTGGACACATTCGAGTATTCGAGTTCGAAACGCGAACAGGCTGGAAATATGAGCGGATTCAGTGCTTGCTCGCATTAAAGCAGAGTAGCTGATGTGACGTCATTTGACCTATTCAAGTACATACGAATTAAGTCGGTGCAAAAACACTGAGGCATTTTCTTGTGGATTATCTTCAACACTACTCAACATTTGAGAAATCGACAGGACTTGGATAGAAAATACGCTTACCTGTCAGAAGAATTTAACAAAATCATAATGTCAATTCACGGCGACTGAAGTTCGGCTTATAGCAGATTTCACCACAAACTTCTGTAACTGTGTTGTCTATATCAAAGTCAATAAATCGATATCTCCGGGCATAAATTGTTGGAATTGGTTTCTTTTGTTTCCTGCACTAAAATGTCATTCCACTGACGTCATTGACAGTTGCGCAATACTATTTTGAACGCAATTTCTGCTCTTCTTTTCCACCTTGGGTTCAACTGATTTCATCACACTTATTACTTCAACTGAGATCGAAAAAATCCCTGAACATTTATCGCACACTCGCCACAATACTTATGGGATCGCTGAATTGCGATGAGTGATGGCGATGGTTAAATGCACATTTCGTCGATCGTTGGTTATGTCAAGCATTATGAAGATCGAGAGTCCTCGTTAAAACTCGTCTAGACACCTGTGACACCTTGAAACAATTCACTGACTTCACTGCTCTTAAATAGGCGTCCGAGACATTCCATAAACTCTGCTGCCCTCAAATGGAAATTGAAGATGCCTCGTTGACCACAAGACCCCAGAAAACCGTGGAAGACACTTGATCGACTTCACTATCGGCACAGAATACGCTCAAGATCTGATTAATCGTTCAGAAAACGTTTGAGATATTCTGTCAACTACATTGCTTTGATGAGAACTCTCACGTGATTCCGGCAACTAGAGTACCCTCCAAGAATGTACTAAGACAGATCGTTTCCTTCACCACTCTCCATAGGGAGTCAAGATACCTCATTACCCGACCTAAACTCCAAAATGACGTTCCAGACATACCGTCCACTCCTTTGATCTCTGAGAAGAAATTCAACTCATTTCATCAACAACAGTAATCTAAGTTGTAGTTAGCGCTCAATGATTGTCTTTAGCAACGTAGAAAATACCACGCTTCTGGCACTAAAACTTAAAATCAGAGGAAAAACATGGAAAATGGATTTCTACAGAGATAACATATATTTTCTTGTATATACGTGATATTTTCTACGTTTCAGTAAGTGTTGAGAAGATGAGGAAAACCTTCTTCGCAAGCTTTTGAAAATGACATTCTACATTTAAAAAACATGATTACGGTAGGTTTCGGCCACAATGATCGATTTCAGATTTCTTTGTCACTTTCCTTAGAACGGCACATTTTTAACACGACAATCTAGAGTTGATTGTTTTCCATAAATTTTTTTAGAGTAACCTACCAATTACACCTTCGTTTATTTTCAAACTAAATTTATAGTTTGTTGCAGAAACTCCTGAAACGGGAAACATCTATGAAGTTCTTTTTTTCATCGTAATAGTTTCCACAAAAATTACTCAGTTGTGTCAGCTCCTGGAATCACACCATAACCGTCCAAATCTTCATTTTAAACCTTTCTCTTGCTTCCCTTTTTGCTATAATATTGTAAGACTACCTTAATTTCAATAATGAAAGAATGGTGACTAATCCTTTTTCTCAGTTTCTACTTTCTGCAGATGAACATACACATTCAATATTAACGGATGGTAAACACAGTAACCTGAGAGATTGACTGATTAGACGATGGCAAAGGTCACAGAGCTGAGTAAAAGTCACTGCAGAAGGTCGCCGAATAGAACAGAATGAGAAGATTGTGACAAAACACTTGAACAATGGAACGGTCACTGTTTCCTAGAATTCAAGGATTTTCACAGAGATCAGAAATTAAAACGAAATAGCAGACTTGTAAATTTGTCCCTTGTACTTTTTTTGTGGTATGTTTCAGATTATCATTCTCCTACCTCTTCGGGCAGCTTCACCTATTTTATTTGAAACAGTGACCTTTCCAATGTTGAAGTCTTATGTCACAATCTTTCCCTTCTGGTCGAATTGGCGAACTTCCCAGTGCTTTGTACTCTTTACGATATGAGATAAATTTTTCTGTATTACAATACTGGACACTTGTTTGGAAATTTAGTAGATAGTAAATCTGATCTGACCTGTTCACACTCTCATCATGCCTGAATAAGCTAACCTTTCGAGATAAAACGCAGTCAAGCGCTCTCTTGTTGAAAAATAATCGTGTCATCGTCTTAATTTATTCATAACCTTTTCAATCAGCACGTATTTTTTGAAAGTAATACGGTCTTCTCATGACTAAACTAATCACATTGAGTGTTTGGAATACCGGAAAAGAAATTTGGCAACATCAAAGCCCCTTCAAACCTGCGGCCACCTGGCCCAGCAGCGTTCGCTTTCATTATGTGAAGCAGTGCCGAGCTTCCAAGCATATGAATAATGACAAAGCGTCACAGGTCGACGGGATTAGAGCTTTAATATAAGATGATGCTATATATTTATACAGTATTCTCAATTCTAAGAAGTTGGAGGGTCTCAAATATTCTTCTGTAAACCGTTCGATAAGAAAATACGGCCAATAAACGTCTTACAATATCAATCTTTAGCATACCTGAACACTTCAGAACGCTGCGTATAACATTTTAAGTCAGAAGAGCATCACATAAAAAATCTCGTATTGAGTAATGCCTGGTAAATTAACTCATTCATACAAAGCACGTCTTTTTTGCGACTCTCGTCAAGTAGGTGTGACAGCATGGCGTGATAAAACCTACAGAATATCTGCCATGTAATTTTTAAATTATACTGTTGAATGAATCGCTATATTCAGTCCTACTCAGGTTCTCTACAGATTTCATCGAAAATAGTCCGCTTTACGAAAAATTCTAAGAGGAGTTTGCTGCGACAGTTCAGCTTAAAAATAGTCAAATCCTGAAGATTTATCACTGGAGTGAAGTTTTTGAAATTAATTAGAATATTAGAAAGTTTGATCCGAGCATTGAAACATAGTGACTCTCCGAAATGATACGAATTAGAATAGCTAGAAATACTAGGTAAATTTCTGTAGCTGAACGAGCTCAGTGACTATTCAGATACTGCTTTTATACAATAGCTTGAGTACGGCATTTATTGTTTTTCAGCACCCAAGTTCTGAAACTCGTACGACAACTCTGGACGAGCATCTTCGAAAATGCAGTGGAAGCCGCGATGCTGATGATACCAGGTTGAAGGGAAAGTTCCTTAACATCCCATAAATTCAAGTTCTTTGTGTGTTCCATAAAGTTTCAGTTATTGCGAATTCACGGGAATGTTTCATGAATACTTTCATAAGAAACTCCGCCTGCTGCGAGCAGCTGGACCGAGTCTACGATGCGCTGAAAGAAGAGTACCCGACATTCATTCGTCGAAAGCGTGCGCTGTTTCAAGAAGACAAAGCCAAACCTCACACCGCTAAGAAGACGAAAGAAAAGTTTGATGAATCGGAGGCAGTCGAGGTCTTGTCGGACCCAGCCTACAGTCCAGATGCTGCGCTGTCCGATTATGTTGCGATTTCCGCTCAATGAAACATTTCCTACGTGGACGCCAATTCGAGACATTTGATCAAGATGAAGAGGCATGCTAGGAGTTTTTTAACTGGAAGCCCAAAAAAGGCGATTTCGAGGCAAATCCGGAAGTTTGGAGATCGTTGTAGAAAATCGTGGATAATGATGGTCCTGGTGGTCCTTATTTGAAGAATAATTATTGCTGTTTTTGATTGTACTTATGTATAAATTTGGATTTTCAGAGCGAGGTTGGGGAGCTTTTTCCTTAGCCTGATTTCTTTTAATTCTCTGACAATCAGAAAATCAAAATATGGGCTCAATTCGTTCCATGTGCTTGTGATGAGAGCTTTCAAGTATTCTCTCTTGACATCGTTTGATGACAGTATGAGCGGCGTATAGCATCCCTACTGTGCCATTAAATGTAGTTTTACATCTTCTTTTCTTCAGAGTTCGTAATCAAACTCCTACAAAAACGTTATTAAATTCTTTACAATTTGTTCAGAAACACATTTTGTTTTGATATTTTCAAAATTATGTAGATTACTCAAAGATACGCATCATCGCAAGTTCGTCAAATATCTAAAATCTCAAAGAGCAGCTTTCTTGAGTGTTTTCTCATGTCATCGCATCTGTTGATGTATGTGAAAAAAGTAGTGCGTTTATTACACTAAATGGACTATGTATTGCATTACAAGACATCATGATAATGTCAAGAATATGGTCTAAAATAGCAGTCTAAAGAGAAGCACGAATGAAACGCAATGGCTGAAGAAGACTCGAATAAATACGTGGACTTCAGCTTAATCCCAAACCATGAGTTAGCCAGCCCCTTCAACCGTTCTGGATCAGGAAATCGTCACTGATTTTGAAGAGTAGAAACACTGCTTTGATAGTCGATAAGCTCTGAAAGGCAATGTATAGAGAAATATGTATTGTATATCACTCCTGTACTTCATGGAGCTGTATGCATGACGCATCCCTGAAGGATTGTTCAATGCTGAACACTTCACTATTTAATTCTTAAACTATTTGAAAAATACTTGATATCGAATAATAAGAAGTTTTATTCATGTCATGTTTCATGAAGTAGAAAAAACCCTCATTTAGTGTAAAATATCGCAAAATAACCAATTGACGGTGATCTTTAGGACGAAACATTCGTTTTCTGTCCAAATAGTCGTCCTGAGGTTTGTTTTTCCGTATGCTTCGATTATGCCGAGAAATGTACCGACTTATCAGCTTCATCTACAATTTCAAGAGCCTGGTGGTTGCCAGAAATGCCTCTTGCTGTGCAGTGAATTGCTATCTGTGTCAGCTGATTGTATGAAGATCATATGATCCAAGACTTTTTTGGCAAATCTGTAAAAAATTGATGACACATATGAATCGACCCCGCTTTGTAGGTTTAGGAGGCACATTGTCGTCGTTTATTGTCAAAAACGTCTCAATCGATCATCAAAGCGCTGCTTGTCATTCATTCTACGATTTGTTAAGACGGAAGATTAAGCACTTTTACAGCGCTCAAACGCATATAGTCTAATCGATGAATTATCGATCATTTAACAGTGATCTCCACTTTCCCGCTTATATTTTGCCACTCAGTTAGATTGTATAGATGGTTAGATGCGATGTAAATGAGATATATAAACTGGGAAAGATAAAAAGCCTGAGAAATGGTTCGTGGGAAGTACGAAGTCGAAATTACATTTTGTAGTTTATAAAATTGAGTACAGAAAAATTCACATCATTTAAATATGTTTGCCTTCTTCAATCCAAACAAGTTTTCTGTGTCTGTGCACTATACCGTCCGCACATCGCCTTATCCATATTCATTACGGTCACGTCATTCTGAAAATTTTCTGGGTAATATAACAGAAGAAAATTAGAGCGTAATCGTATATAGTGAGAAATAGCCACTAGTAAAATTAGTAATGTAACGTTGGAAGTCAACATTATGACGCTGTAAATGAGGATCATATGGTTTTGGAGAAAAAAATGAAACAATAGCTAACGCAAAAACAGTATATTGGAGTCTATTGATATAGGAATTGTTGAAACCATACTTTTAGTGAGTTCAAATAAACACACATTTTTCGAATGTTATAGAAGAAGAAGAAAAAAAGGCATCGGTTAGTAGGAAAAAGAAAAGAAATGGCAAAAAAAAATAGGAGAAGGTGGCATTCGATGCTGCCTATGATAATTAATTTTTGTGTTAAAAAGAAATTAACGGTAATACTGAACGACTTATATGCATGAAAATGTGACTTGTCACATAATTAACACATGAAGTGGAAACGATTCGGAAACGGCCTATAAATCACGCTTGATGCCGACAACACCGGGATTCCTCATTGTGTACAACCGTTATTTCCTGACTTCATTTTATTGATCTCCCGTTAGTGGTATGATTTATTTGCAAAAAAGGATTTCTTTTTGCCTCGTACAGTTTTCAGCCTTACTGCAGTTTATTTTTTCAAGCAAATATTTCCGACTTCGTGAAAAAAATCTGGAGAGAAGTCGGCAACCTCTCTCCGCACTATAAAAGCTCTCGATTGTTTGTAGTGACGCAAGACGACTTAGACACGCTCCAGAAAGGCTATCTGGGGACGTAATATAAAGCAAACTTGCCGAAATAGCATAATACCAGCTGAATGTCAATCTCGTTGGGGCCACATCGATTCGTAAAAGCTGACGATGCAATTATTCAAATCAGCGCGATATTCATCCGTATTAGCATTTGAACAAAAGCAACATATGAATTTCCTTCTTCGCTGAAATAAGCATAATTTAGCGAATAACTCTTTCAAGATAACGTTCAGATGAATTTTGCGCATTATACGAAGCGGTCCTACGACATACGGTATATTCACATAATTACTAGGTCGCCAGCGACCCAGATCTTTTAGATATACCGGAGTTAGATGACTGCAATCGTAGGGACCTTGTCTGCTTGATAACGAAAATAAGCTTTGTATTGATGGAAATAATTGTACCAATGGTACAGAAAACGGGTTGAACAACTTGACGACAATAAAGTTTGATCTAAAATTGCATGCGCGTAAAGCACTGTAATAAGCCATTCTCTTATTAACATTCTAAATTGCACTATCTCTCTACTCATTTCTCTTTGTGGCAGTGTTGATAAAAATTTCAATGACCGCCCTGTACGTAAGGGCACCGCCGAGTGAGGTTCTTCATTTGTGCGGTGAATGCCGAATGCCGAAGAAGATTCGCCTCTCGATCGACAACGAAGATGGAGACTACAACAAGGACGAATAATTGTGGGCAATCAAACCGAATCACTGATTCTGAAGAAGATGAAACGCATTAAAACGTTAGCGTGAAAAATTTATATTTATCAGTCATGCTATTGGCTCAATTTACAAAAAAATATATCACTAAAAAAACATCTTTACACTCGACTTTCGGCCTTGAAGCCTCATCAAATAGCACTGTGTCTTTCGATTGAATCAACCCCTTGCAGGGCGATATACCCCATACATATCAAAGAAACGACGTCGAGCTATTTACAAAACTTTTGCATTTCAGGTGACTAATGAGGCTACAAGGCCGAAAGACGTGTCTAGCTCTATATAAGTGCCATAGTGGGTCACTTAAAAGGCTCAAGATATGTTGTCAGATCTCTTAAGAAACTTTGTGAGTTCTCAGAGGAATTGAAACTGTTCACTTTCGCTTCCTTGCTCCGCCATTCGTGCCGAATTACTGATAACACACTACAATAGTGCTTATATTTGGCTACAATCGCAAAAGATTAACGCCTAATCATTGAATTAGGCATTCGAGTTGGCAAAATAGGCTCTGAGAAAATTAGGAAAAGGCAGAAAACGAAGGAAAGAAGTAGATTTAAAACGAAATTATTAGAATCATCACTGAAAGCATATATCTTGGTTACCACTTTCTCACATTCCATTACGATGACGTGCTCCTCGTTGAATTGCAGTGCTCGGCATTTCGTCAAGTAGCGCGTGTCATATTCATATTAAATATGTCGTCTCGCGAAAATACGATCATACATACTACTGCTCTGCTTCAACTACGTGGTGATATTTGAATGTTTAGATATCCGATCTTCATGCTGTTCAAAAACCCACTTTTATTCCATTTGTCTCGCTTTACTTGGAGCCTTCAGCCACAGTCACGTTTCCTAGTTACGGCTTGGGGATCTACTAGCAACTCCTTTCATCGCTGGTTAAGCATAATTCATCGTAGAGCTTCGAGATATTCGTTCTAAGGAGTTTTTGAACAGCTGGTTGTGGTTATCACCATAGGATCGATATCTTAGTTTCTACAATTTATGTCTTACCATCGGAACGATTGTATTTTTTCATCAGCCCGCTTTTGCCCACTATGTTTGTCTCTAAATTGATCTTAAGATTGAATTTCATTACTTCGCAACAGTGGTGGAGGATTGATAGATTAAACATACAATTGAAATATATAAAAAAAGAAAAACCAAATGAATAGGAAATTTCGGCAACGAAATCACTAGACATTCAAACGTAAAAGCAGAGAATCATCAAAATACTAAGAAGATTCAACGCTAACATAAGAAAATAATCCAAATCAGATATTCCTTTGCGCAACAAAACCGTCCTCTCACTTTGGTTTTTGTACATCGGAATGCTTCAAATGGAGCCTACAGCCTCTATTTTCGCCGCAAAAATAAACATTTTGTGTGAAAATTATCTGAAATCATCTCAAAGATCTTTGATACGTTTGATAAAGCAGGATTGTCCACCTAGAATCGCGCCTTCTGGAAATATGTACATTAGTGTGACTAGAAAGAAATTTCTGACAAGATGTTTCAAGCCTTTCAAGAGGCCTAGTATATGGCATCCCTAATGGTGGACGTATATTCAGGCTTTCTCACAAGCCTTATCAGCACATGCCTTTTGAGCCTTTTAGTACACTCATACACTTAATGGTAGCGGCGCCGAACATGCATCAAATCACCATTAAGGATGCAATGTACAGACCTCTGGAAAGGCTCAAACCATTCTATCAGACTATATTGAATTTCAAACGAGGTTTGAAAAAAATCGAATGGAATTCCACATCGTAGGAAGGATCTACAAGCGTTTTCCATGTCGTAGCGCGAATCATATTGCTCAGTGCACATTATCAACTCCTATTCATGTTCGAATTATATGATGTTACTCTCTTTCTGCTGAAGTCTTTAGCAAAACAGCCGCTTCAGATCCTTTCATGCTGTTCATCAACCATCGCATTCACTGACAACGCTATTGCTATTTTGCCTTTTTCGACTATGAGACGTCCACAAATAACTCATCAGTTTCTCCTAGATAGGTGTGAACTTGTTGCAATTGACTTTACACGAAATCCTCATATTCATAGCCATGTGACTGCAGCCACAGCTTTTCTGACTAATTTCACGTTCAAAACACAAAATGCATACGTGCGAACTCCATATACGTAAAAATAAAAGCTATGTGTAAACGAATTCTATGAGTCAATCTGGAATAGAGGAGAACGATCCTGGGTCAACATCATTGTTTCGGGTCACTTATGTTTTCTCTTCGACAATATTCCACGCCTGAATCACCACCTGGGGACGCGCCGAATAAGCTCGAGGGTAATTAGCTTGACACGTAGACTTGCACGAAGTGGACCTACGTCATACCCGCCAAAGGCAACGAGAATATAGAGTGTCATGCAAGCGGCCATTGCGTGAAAATAACATTGCTAAGCTTAACCATTTTGCTCATGTGTTGTTTTAACAATTGTGAACAATTTTACAGAACATATCCTCACCATATTCATTAGGATGACAAACATAACTTCATTTATATCGATTTTTTGTACAATAATCAATAACAAAATACCAATGTGTAAAACGTAATAAAGATAGACACTAAACTTCAGAACATAAACTGTCAAATACTCAGTGAAGTGACGATGGTAGAACTAGCAAAGTAGTTTCCAAAGTCAACTGTCTAATATTGCAATAGTCCTTATGTAACGTGAAAATTGAATGGACCGGTGATACCCGTAAGACGAGAAATAGAGGAGATTTGATAACAGTCAAGAATATCGCTCGACTTTATCGTTGCACTTTACTAACCAATGTCTATTTGAAGTCACAATAAGAAAACAAGTAGGCAGTGTTCACAACAGTGTCGTATACATTACATCTGAGCTGATGTATGTGAAGTAGTTAAGTTGACAAGGACTTTGATTTCGGATAATTCAAGTCAACGGTCGTTTCTCCGTTGATTTTACCATTGAGTGTCACGGTTTTGACATCTACTGGCGTACCGCTTCCGTTGACTACTACTCTGGAAGAATCTGCGTTCGCTGCTCGACCACTCGTGAGAACCGCTTGCAAAGTACGGCCCAGTGACTGCTTGTTTAGTGTTGCCATGCGCCGGAAATCCATTGGAGCTGCTGGCGGCGGCGATGCGGCACGTTCTGTCTGCAAAACACACACAGACAGTAAAAATATGACTAGAATTGCCATTTAGTGATTGAAAAACTCAATCATAACTTAGTTACTCAGTACAGTTTACTGAGAGATGACGGTTCACTCACCGTACCGTGATAAACATTCATTTAGTAGAACAGTTTGATCTAACAGGTTGAAAATAGCTTAATGTGCCTATTCTACGAAAAAATAGAGTCTATAGCGACTATTCTGAGTGAATTATTCTATTTGCGTGTTCCAAATAATTGTATATTCACACATAGGGTCCGAAGCAATGGAACTCTTAGCGAACTGCTGATAATTTTTCCAAAACTAGAATACTATCACCTTATAGAAGAGACTTTGCTACATCAATATATGAGTTAGTATGGTTTTTGAAGAATATTTACTGCTTTTAGAGCTGTATAGAGATGAGAACTCCAAAAGAAATGACGATTTCAAATTTCTAAAATCGTAAACGAAATCTCGGTGGCCACAAACATCAACAACAAATTTGGAAAAGTCATCGTGTTTTAATGACAAAATAACGCTTGCTGAATTAGTTTCATTTCCAAAGCACGAACTTCGACAAAAAAAGGAAAAAGGTACGAACGTTCTTTGGATTTCAAGTAATCAAACTTCAGTATAACAGAACGTGAGTTTTCGTTCTGTAAGTATAGACTTATCATTTATTCATTTACACTACCCGTCATCATAATTTTCATTGCGCAGATCCCAGTACTTCTAGCATTCAATTCGTTTTTCATCTTCTTTTTGAATGACGTAGAATATTAGTCGAGCATGTCTTCTTGCAATCTCGAGGATACCCTGGTTGTAGCGTTCCACAGGGTGTTCTTGTTGACTGCTGGAGTTTTGGGGGTTGAACTCGGCTCCAGGCGCGCCGCGACGAGTGTCGCAACCACTTCCTCCTGCGACGCCTTGCATAGACTTATAGATTCTAATAATTTCAACCTTGGATAATACTCGCTATGCGATGAAACATCTAGTCTAAAGTTCAAAGCAAACGTTATCTTCGCATTTTGTAAGTGCAAACCAACATACATTGCACTCTCGGTCTTGATTATGTAAAATCTATTGCTTTCTAGCAATGGTATGATGCTGCAATTCTAGATACAAGAATGTTGAGTGGTACGCAAAAAAGCGACCTCAATTGGCAACTGTACCCACGTTTCAACCTTACCGAAGGCGCGCGCTACCCCTACACCACCGGGACCACGGCTATGCTACTTTTTTTACTTTGCTTTCCTCAGTTTAAGTGATATGTCAATATTGCTACATGTCTAAAGAATTATCTAGAACGATGTTAATGTACTGCTCAGACAATACAATAATCGTTGCCTATTTAAAATGATATGGTATACGCGTGCATTGCGTTAAAATAGCATATCTGCATACTTGAAGCGATCTTATATTAATGGGCGAATTAGTACACAAGAGGACATAGAGCAGCAACCAAAATAGAAATGGTTCTCAGCACAAACCAGTAATATGATTCTTACTGTATTTCGATGTGAAGCACAAGATCTCAAAGCTACAGATTCAAAGCGTCTACAATCTTATATCGAGATTCACTACCACGTTTAGTGAAAGAAAGTAAACGAGCAATAATGTCACAAATTATAGCTCTGTATTTTGATGGAGTTGGTAAGTAAAGAGAAAAAATAATATAAAGCTCACCGTTGTTAGACTATTGGTTGCCGCAGTCATTGGAGCCGGCTTCGTTTCTACATTTATCGATGGGTGCGGCGGAGTCTTTGGCTGCTTCGGCATCGCTGGCGTCACTCGATTCGAATCCCCATTGAGTAATTGTGGCAGTACAGTCTGAGCAGGTCGTAAGTGTTCCGATGAAGGAGGCTGCACAGGTGAACTGATTACCTTCGTTTTGGACACAGCATTATTACTGATGCCGTTTTGCATTTGCGAATTCCCTCGGGACGGTTTATCGGATGGCTGCGGTATAGACTGAGACAACTTATCAGATGGCTGTGGTGCGAGTTGAGATATTTTATCGGATGGCTGTGGTACGGATTGAGAAGTTATCGCTTCGAGTTGAGGAGGTGACTCCGGTATTTTTAGCACACTGCTTGTATATGGAGATAAGGATTTGCGCTCTGGAATACTGTGCTGATTTATCACTTTGGTTACAGTTTTCGGATTCACTCTCTGTGTAGTTTCAGAATTTGTTAGCGATTTCGACTTGATTGTTTTCGTGACAATACTCTTTGGTGTCTTTGACGAAGACGAATTGCTCTGAATATTTATGCGACGGCTGACTTCTAAATCCTCAACTTTGCATGTTAATGGAGGTTGCGATGTTTCCGGAGAAAGATGTTCCTTTTGAGTGACTTCCATTGATGGCGGCATCGGTTGTTGCACCGAAGCTGTTGAATCGTTCTGCGGTTCACTGGATGAACCAGTAGGTGCTTTAGACACCTCAGGCACAGGTGGAGGCACATTTGAAGACACAGGATCTTCACGCTGAAGTTGAGGAGGACGATCAGTGTTGTCACTTTTATTTGGAGTCGCAGACTTCTTCGGTAGTGAGTTCTCCCTCGAAGCCGAGGCCTTAAAAAACGATTTTGAATGACGTAAGTAAAAGCGCAGCAGTAACATATAGTTAACAGACTGCCAGATAGATAAAGGAGAGCAAAAGTTTCTTAAAAGTTGAGAATAATAAGAAGATTGAAGCGCGAAAACGAAACTAGGAACAAGGAACGTAACCTTTGATGCTATTCCGATATATTGAGAACTGAGAAACGCGGAAAAAAAAACCGTTATATTTTTGAAGAAAACTATGACGCTGGATCACTTAGATAAAAATTGAGCAATTAAATATTCTTAAGAGGTAAAAGTAGCAAAGTGGTATGTTAAAAAACACTTCAAAATAAGAATAGTCAGTTCAGAAGAAATACCCGCCAGTGCTACTTCAGACACGTTCAAAAATAGTTCTTGAAATATCCACAAAAACATTAAAAAGAAATGTCTACAGAAAAACAAAATTGGGAGCTTTAGTTCTACATACCTTTGATGACTGAGTGAAAGACATATGCGAGACGTTTGCGCCTGGAGGAGAACGATGCACAAATGGTGGTTGGGTGATGAACATCGGCCGTATTAATGGGCCAACGAGCATATTCGGCGTGATTGAAGTTGATTGTGGCGTGGTGTTGGGTGGTGACTTCTCCGTAGGACTTTTTTTCGGGTCGCTCAGTTTTCTGCGTTTACGAGGTGCACATTGTGGTGTAATAATAGGTGCTGAGTGACCATAGATGTCCGTCGAGAGGCTAACGGTCAAAGCAGGTACTACTGGAGAAACAATTTGAACTGGTTGTATCTGACCAGGTGGCTGAACGCTGGGAAGTGACTCTTGGTGAACTGGAGCTTCCGGCATCAGACATGGCATCGTTTCAGCATCCAAAACTGGTGGAGCATCATCATTGACAGTTGGAACGAGTGTAAAGAATAGACGAAATGGTCGTGAACGATCGAAACCACCATCTAGTACCAATGTTCGAAGGGTCACATCGTCAGGAATATCCTGGAAAATGTAGATAACGGACAGCACGATAGAAAGTGGACGAGTTATTTCTTACCTGGAAATCTCTGTCTGATAAGAAATGAACGCTGAACTGATCAGTCAAGAACAGCTTCGTTTCGAGTAAACGACGTAGTGTACGAATTGGAACTTTTGCGACGCAACGAAAAAAGCGACGAAATGACTGCTGCACTTCGCGCTGCTCACGGGACTGAAATGTAAAATACTATTTCTTAAAGCTTATTAACGAATAAATTAGATATTGAAACCTACTATTCCGTGTAGTTACAGGACAACCTTTTTACAGGATTTTTAAACATTCATGTGTTCAGTTATAGAACTTGTAGAATAAACGACTAACAACTGAAGTCCCAGTGAAGCATGGTAAAAAAATGCTTGTAAGACTATTCCAAAGGTACATGGAAACTACGATGTTCCCACATTGCATAAAAGACCATATGAACGTAACAAAAATATAATAACAAACAAAAAATTTAAAAAAAGCATTACGAAATTCGTATAAATATGAGAGGACTAAAACGAAGACGTAAAAAAACCTTCATTTAGTGCCTTAAGTGAGGTATAAGACATTGAGTAACCTATGTAAGACAGAACAGAATAATTACCGGGAATTAACTCACATGTGTACCTGAGGAATTCCTTTTATATCGGACCTCTGTATATGTAAAACGTCAAGTTAGATCCCCATCCTTAGATGGGATCCGCAATAAAAACAAAGAAGTACATTTGCTTAAATACCTTTTTAGCCTTCTTGATAGGAGGTTCATTCTGAGTGGATGTTGAGGTAGACGGATGGAGCAAAACCGAATCCTAAAACAATATCAACTTACGTATTAACTGTTCGGTCAGAATAAACATGAGCAAAATCTTGCCGAGCGGTACAAACCTCCTCGGTTTTTCCGATAGGAGGCGCTGGTATGAACTCCAAACAAATGGAAAGAAGTTCTTCCGGATCACATATCTCGGCGCTTGCTTGTGCTAACTCTCTGAAAATGATAGATAAAAGAAAACTTCTGAAGTGAGAACGAGGCTGAATAGAAACATTACTAATATTAACTTTGATGACGGCTTGAATGCCACTTAACACTTAAATGCTTCTTTCCATTCTCAACTTCAAGGGAGAGATTCTAGCTTTTAGTTACGTAGAAACTGGGCCTAATAATATCCAAAGATAAAGTCATCGTTTGAGACAAAACACTTCAGCATTAGATCCTAGATAACACTATATCGAAAACGTGAATGAGATGAATATTTCATATCTCGAATCTAAAGGAAAGAAACATAGCAGAATGTTTTCCTAAAGCAACAAATCAATCTCTCATAACCTGCCCTGAATCTTTACAAAAGCAATAGAAGCATGAATCTAATCTATTTTGAAGAAGCTCACCAACCTTTGCACCTTTTTGTCACTTGTATCGATGAGTCCTTTATCTTTTTCAGCGTTTTCAAAGAACATTCGAGGCATGAACTTGTAGACGAGCATTTGTAATGTCGAGTCACGATGATATCCATTCTGACAAGAAGTATGACTGTATACAAGTAAGTATATATACAAGACAAGCAAACAAACAAAGAAAAAGTCAAGTTAATAAACAAAGGACCCACTTTGTCGACGTTCTTCTTGCATCCTTTTGTTGGACAAATGCCTGATATTGACAAGTTTTTCAGAAGACATTCTTCACAAACTGTAAAGAGATTATGAAGCGAAAGAGAAACATTATTATATAAAAAAAAAATTCAGAAAACGCTGAGCTCTGGTGTCAATTATACAATAGTTATAGAAATCACATACAGCTGTGCATACATCCGGCCACTGTCACTGCATTCACAAGAAATCCATGACATAAACCGCATTTCAAATTCGGCGAAGCGCTCATTGCACTGCAACAAAACACTTTTACATACATAATTAACCTCGAATTCAACTCTTTAAGGACGGTAGTTGGTCGACACCTCAACTCGCAAGAGGAGCGCGATTTTTTTAGACAATCAAGGATTTCCTCCATTTGGAAGACAACACTTTAGGCTTTTTGTCTTATCCAGATATTCCATATTTTCTCTACATAGTCATATGTTTCGTAAATACATAACTTTTCTCTACAATAAAAACTTTGAGTGCGAAACTTATTCTTTTCGCTCTTACGGCGTTATTTGATAATTTTCCGCAAAAGCAATTACAGCATTGAAATCCTCTATATTTTTGGCTACTGAATAGCTAGTAAGACATTGGTGAAGAGCCATATACAAGCCCCAGTCGAGCGGATAAATCATACCGAGCGTGAAACATAATTTTATTTTCGCTTCTACGTCGTAACAGAAAGGCTTTTTCAAAAATCAAGCACGCTGTTGAGATCATAATGATTTAAGCTTTCGAATATTTACCAAGTGTCTAGATGAAAAGCCTTATGCAGCGAGAAAAGCCTCCAAACAATCGTGTACCTTATCTGGTACACGGCGAAGGTTGAACACTGTCCCAGCACAATAACATAATAGTGAACAAGAGCAATTTAACGACCTAATTCTAAACATCGAATACTAACTCTGTGCGAAGGGTCAAAATGATTTCCGTGCACGACTTCTTGACAGTCTCCTTCGCTGAAGAAGCAACTTTACTAGAATTTTTGTAGTGATTCAAAAGCTTAAAGCTCGGAAAATTCAACGGTGTGCATGTTTCTGAAAAGGTCCTTTTAATGCGCTGTAAAGGCAAGGATTACATTATGTTTCACTTTCGAAATGCTTTGTTTGCGCGGAGAGGGTCTGTGGCTGGCCTTTCATTAGGCTATACAAAAACTCTTTCGATAGTACAATTCTCGGTGAATCCAAAGGTAAATCTGATTTAGAGAAGATCTTTATAGCGCACTGTAAGAGCGAAAAGAAGTTACATTTCACAATCGGCATTTCCTCCGCAGATAAGAGCTGTACATGCACAAAAAGTATAGGAGCGTGTAGAGAAAAATATAAAGTATCAAAGTAATACAACACCCAAAGTTTTGTTCTAAAATGAGAGAAAAAAATCTTATTTAACGATGAGAACCGCTCGACATTTGAGAAAATTGATCAACACTCGTCTGTAAAGGGTTAAATGCTGCGACGACACTAACCTACACATATGTCCAATTATTAAAAAACTCCTAAATGAAATTGGATCACGTTCATAAAGCCAGATCTACTACAAATTTCAAAATTTCCACGCTGATCAATTTCTAAGAAATGCGTTAGTTTTTAAAGGGCTAACGAATACACATTGGGTCTAAACAGTGACATGCGGTATTCTATTGAAGTAGCAAATCAGTGTTATCCTCTCATGAGAGTCTGGTACCAAATTGTAAATCATAAAAGTAGGTAGATTCGCCTAGTCTATGGGAATGGAATCAGAGATCGATCCACTACTGTACAGGTGTAGCGCGCCACTGTCACTTATAACCGCTGCACTGTACTACGCACGCTTACTACAATGTCACTGCAATAAAAACGTTTGCAAAAAAAAAAAACCCTAAAATTCCATCAACAAGAGCGGTTTAATTCTTGCAAAAAAAGACGGACAAACACGCGCTTTTTTCGCCAACGAAATTTTTCGATTGTTTTTATTCTATCACGAGAATAAATAAAAATCACAAAAGTTACTAATTTGATAAAATTGCTGCAAATTACTAAATTACTATAAAGTACTATTTTCCAGAATATACCGCTCTTACTTATGAAAGTCTGAAATGGCACAAACCCCGAATTTTGCACTTTTAAGGAGCAACCCATAGGATACAAATGGAGCCTTCGTAGCTCATCAATTCCTGAATGACGCACCGTAGCTTCGACATTCAGCTTTGTAAAAGCAATTTAATTTATATCTGGCCAATGCAACGACTGTTTGTGGCCTAACAATGTATCAGGTCAATGCTCCTATACCCACAGATGAGTGTGGCACAAATCTAACTAATTCCTAGGGATAAAGGCAGAGAGACGGAGTCGAACCAGCAATCATGTACATATTGCGGGACACTTCACCAATGCGCTACACGCCCTTCCCCTACTTTTTAGATTACCCAACCCAAACACCACCTTATATAAAAGTGCTGAGTGGTAAAAATTCACTATTAGTTAGCCACTGTTACAACTACGGTCGTTCGTTGTGGCAAAAAGAAAGGCACTTAGTCGACTTCAAAGGCCTCAATTTATAGCGGCGGGATTCATTAACGCAAGAAGAAGCCGTAGGCGCTGTAATGCTAATGTGCTCATGTGAGAGAGTAGTTAGTGTCAGCTGCATACGTGTTGTTGTTGGATTGCGTTGTGAACTGAAGAAATCTCAACTCACCACTAAATCATAGAGGATCTCGGAAGTTCCCGGCAGATCACCACACCTCACTGAGGTCAAATTCGGACGCAGCAGATGTCTCTGGGGAGACCTGAAATAATGAGCTGTTCAAATATTCGGCGAGAATCCGGAATGTTTACAGTAGTCGCCAAATCGCACGGTGCACTGAGCAATACACGGACGAACAAAGGCGCGGCCAGTGTCGAGCTTTCATTAGCAAAATGGCCACTCGCAAAGGAGAGCCCACCGTAAAGTCGGCCTCCGATAACAATTTTAAATACGTAAATGATGACGTAAGTTCTACCACAAATACCGAACGGATGTATATCAACGTTTTAGCGAACCAATCGATAATAGGGACTAAAATCCCACACTCCGACAGCGGGAGTTGGATGCTGGATTAGATCGGCATCTAAACTTTGTAATCGATTTTAGAAAAATGTACAATCAAAGAGGCAAAATTGAGGCTACTGTAGTGCAGATCGATAGTGGTGAGAGGTGAGCGGTCGTCGGAGCGCTGAGAGGAACGTAATCAGGAAGACGATGAAAGACGTGTGGGCGGAGAGCCAGCGGCTCCGCCCACCGCGGCGGTGGCTATTGGCCCGTTCGCCCGGAAGGTAGATCTTGACGATTTCAACAGAAACAACTGAAAAAATATGACGAGATGTATGAGTGATGAATTCAATGAATTAACAAGAAGTTGAGGGGGAGATCAAGCCGAGTGAATCGCGAACGATCGGGGAGAGGACGATGAAGTCGGGCGCACTCGACCAGGTAGCCACAGTATGTGTGGCCGCGTCGCGTCCGCACGCGTGCTGTAGTACGTCTCTAGTGCCCTCGCGACTACCGCGTGCTCTCCGTCGACTCTGCCCCCCTGCCGCGGCGCGGAAACCAATCAACAATCGCCGAACCGACCACGCCCACTACCAAACGTCTTTCTTACTGTAGCCGGCGCAGTTTCCTCGTCGTCGGGCGCGCTCCTGCGGCGGAGTGCGCACTCGCCGCGTACGAGGACGATTCCCCCGCCCGCCCGCCACGCACTACGACGGCTCAGGGGAATTCCTGCTGCCAATCAATCAGCATTCTTTGCAGCCGCGCTCCGGCTGTATTCATAATCCGAATTTCGGGCCAATGTGTGTCCCACGCGCTTCTATGAATAGCACAGTGTGTTGTCCATTAGGGAATTGATCGACCACTTCAGTCCTAGGAAGACAACGTCTGCTTGTTCCGTCCCGCCTACGCCGTTGGTTTGTTCAGGGTGTTGTCGTTGTATAAGAGGGTAAAGTGTAGATCTGGAAAGGATAGAGGGGAGATGAGAGATGTTCAAACACAAGCCAGACGGCCGGGTCTCTCCGTAAATAAGAGATAACGAACGATTCACGGCCGCCGTCTCCCAGCCGCCGCCGCCACTGCCGCAGCCGCACCCTTGGTGGGTGGGGGATACGGTAATGGAACAGGTCGTTGTATCGTAATGAGAGCGAATATGGACGGACAATGATCCAGTGCGCTCTGTTGCACCGCATGTGGCGCCGACGACACATCGCACTGCTGGTCGCGGATGTCTCCGACGAGGCGGCCATACAACCCACCTGGAGGGATACGGTCACTTACCAGTAACTCGAAAATCTAGTAACGTCGATGTCGACGTCTCGGTTTCATCTCGCACTCACCGACGACGGCTCTGCACTTTTTCACACAGCATCCCCCACTGGCAATTACGCTATGTTGCCCATTTGATCTCATAGCGTGACGAAACGAGCGCGTTCATCCAGCCGTTCGTCCATTCGCGTGTGCACCACAGCCAGTCCCTCGACAAATGGAATTTCCTTTAGCGATGTCCGTTGGATTGAAGCCCTAAATAGATCGAAGCAGTGGAAGCTCTGATGAAGCTGAGAAATCAAGGAGTGGATGAGACCTAATTGGTTACAGACTTTTCGTCAAAATGGGCAAAAGTTTGTAGATTCCTACTAAAACGGTCAAAACTTTGGCTGGTCGAATCAACGTAACAGTAGTAGTTCAGGACGGTCCCAAACATCTATCTGATGTTGTTGCCAGCGGTTGGCAAAAGATCAGCATCAATTCTGATCACCGCCTGATACTGTAAAATTTATCAGACTAGTCAGCTAACACTGCTTAGCCAGCACATTCTGTCCCTAAGTACTTCTCATTTTGTTGGGTGAGATCTGATAGCGTGGGCGGTAGAGAACAAAAATCGATGAACGTTGCTAGTTTTTGACTAAAATTAGTAAAACTATCAACCGCTCAACCGTCCAGTTGATCAAAAATTGTGACCTCCCACTCTAAATCCAGTCGATACTAATCACCTTGCTCGTGCTCATCACGACGACGACGACGACGATTCGATCAGAGCGTTGTGCGCCCGTCAACGAGATGTGATGACGGTGGTCAAAATTTCCCCCGCTCCTATATTCAATTCGGGTGTTGCGTGTACACACAACACTAACCACGATGCGGGTCGATAATAGCACATCGATAGCACGCATCTCTATTGCTAAGACACATCACAACCCTCTTTCATCGAACGATAAGGGAGAGAGAGAGAGAGTTACCTTTTTCGTTTACGGATAGTAGATCAACACCGAGCCAAAGCCCCTTGCAAACCCCCTCTTAAGAAAATCAATGGTCCTCCTGAAAGACTAAATCCAGCTCAAATCTCGGCCTGACGACTAAAATGACAGGTAGAACTGCGCATACATATTCACCAGCACAAGAGATTCTGCGCTATTATGATCATAAATTATTACCTGCGGTAGAGACATGACAGAATGAGACGGCAAGGGTGACTGGAGTGCATACGTACGTACTACGAGGAAGAGACGCAGAGGGCAGACGAAGGTCGTGCGATTGCCGCGATGGCGAGGGCGCCGCGATGGCGAGGGCGCCGCGATGGTGAGGCCGCCGCGATGGTGAGGCCGCCGCGATGGTGAGGCCGCCGCGATGGTGAGGCCGCCGCGATGTGAGGCCGCCGCGACGCGAAGCCGCCGTGAGTGGGCTGTGCGTCCGCACGTCCGTCCTCTCGACCGTCCGTGCGTCCGTCCGTCCGTCCGCGTCGGGCGTTCCGCTATCGCCACCTGTGTTGCAACACTGCCGCACCGCACCATGGAACCTCTCGAGGGCAATGTGTTCGCCGTCGAAGCCCTCCTCAAAGAACGGAAACGAAAGGTAAGGAAGGAATTCCTTTCGTGGTTCGGGATTTTCTCGATCAAACACAAGTTCGGAAACGCCCAATCGACTCTGAGCCGTCGGAAATGCCGCTAGTGGCGCGATGTTTGACGTGGTTGTCATCGTTTTCACTTCCTTTGTTTATATTCAAATTTTCTCATCTGAGGAAACAGACGATTTTTTCGCGCCAAGCATTTCTATCTGTGTGCTGAAACTCAAGCGATACTTGCCACGTATGACGTCATTTTTGATGGCGAAGGTTTGATGGTGCGCTTCCAGAAATTTCTCTTTTGTTCTGGACTTTGGCCCTCCGAAAAGGACGTGATCGAACGTGCAAGGCCAGTAGGGTCACTGAGTTCTCGCTTATTGAATTGATAGCACTACTTCTGCACTGAATTTTTGGTAAATGAGGAAGCAGGAACGGATCAAAATCCTTTCGAATGATCGATTTTATCGATGAAAAGTTCTTTTTTTTCATTAATATAAAACCTGCTCTATCTTATCAGAACGACCTAATTACCCAATACGGGATCACTGATAACATTCGCAGTCTTTAGTCTTCTGCTTTCGGATCCGTTGAGAATTATCGGATAAAGGGGTGATCGTATGGGATCTTTCAACTGTAATTGATCAACGAGCGCAAGCAAAACGATCGAGCACAGAGAGAGAGAGAGCGATGAAGTGATAGAACTGTCTTCTTTTCTCCTCTCTCTTCCTCGTCTATTTCTTCTCCCTTTTCCTGTTCCTTTTCCTCCTCCTCTTCTTTTCCTTCTCTATTTCATTGACTTTTCACGGAATTAAAAATTGTGACAAGATCAAAGGGCATAGAATTTTCTGCCGTGATGCCGTGATTTCTGCAGTTTTGGTATATAATTCGGACAGGTTTCTTGTAGATTTTCGCCCATAGTTTTCTCTCGTCGAAATTCCTGCCCTATTTCATGCCAGTTCGATCTATGATTCAGTGGTTCCCACGCTTGTCAATATCGCAGACTTCACTATCGATCGTTTTCTCGACACTTTGACGCACTCTGTAAGATCTAACGACCTTTTTTATCAGACCTGGCTGACTCGGAAGAGGAACATAATGTGATTTCATGAGATATGGCATTCTTTCAACCATTTCACATTGAAAGCGATCGATGTCCACGTGAAAATCAATCAATTTTGTGCTATCTCGCCGTTTTCTCTCGGTAATACGAAGCATTCTCTCATCGATTTCACTTGAATCGGTCGTCGTTGGAAAGAATAGGTGGATCGAAAACAACTTCCAGTTTACTGTCCGTCATGTTACAGTATTCTCACTCTGGTCAGATTCAGTCTATCTATTTCACCTCGAGAGTTTCGATTAAGGTCTTCTTCAGGAGTTTTGTGGAAATAATCCTGCACTGGCCACTTATGGGAAACGGCGGGACGCCTTATTCTTGGACTTGAGTATGATTTATGCTAGTTATAATTGCATTGTAAGAAGGAATGGTGACAAAACAGGCGTGGTAGTGCAACTGATCAGAGCACGCGCCCCCCCGGAAAGAGTGAAATGTGGGTTCGAATCCTACCTGCCTGATGCAAAAGTTTTACACATCATTCAAATATTGAATATATTTATAGTGTCATTCCCCCGCTAAAAGCGATTGAACAAGAAAAATTCTGTTTGGTTATAATTGTAATCGTTTCGCTAATCAAATCTCATTTTAGGGAAAAACAGAATATCTTGTCAAATGGAAAGGATGGGGGAATAAGTGAGTTCAACCTCTTTCATTTCATCCTCGTTTGTTTCCGCTCTTTGACAGTTTTTTCCCCATTTTGCAGAATTTGCCTTTATAAGAATGGTATTTATAATAGCCTGTATGAATTTTTTTGACAGCAATGAATTGGAAATTCGCATGAAAAATCAGTTGTTCTTTTATGGCTGATAGTAATCACCTCGAAATTTGTCGAAAAAGCAGATGCATCGTAATGTCACTATCCATCCAGTACTTGTTGAATTGCTTGGCATTCAGTTGTTAATAGGAGAGGATGTTTGTACACAAACCTTCTCTGTTTATTCTTCCAAGAGATCAACCGATGGCTAACTCATCGATAAATCAATAAATCGTGACTCGTAGCCACGTACAGTCAATCGATAGATTGATTGGTCGATCGATCGCAGTCAGTCGCCAGCGTAATGTTTTTTGATCGGTGTCATATCGGTTCGACCTTTCGACACTTTGTGTATAGCAGCTCCTTTATCAGGAGACTAGTTTAACTTCCTGTCGTGATGCATGGCTTTGTTCTCAATTGTTCATTTCTTATAACTTCTTAATGTAAGTAATCAGTTTAGTACTAAAACTGTACTGCTTTCTGCAGATGTATATGTGTATATTGTACATCTATCTATACATAAACGTTTATGCACATACATATGCATGAGTGCACTTGTTATTTCAGCATATATATAGGAATTTATGTGGTAAGAAGAAGTAGAAAGTCAACATCGAAGTCGAATATCCATGGAAATGTCGTGACTGATACAGCAATCCTCGATTTAGTATAGCATCTTTGCTCAATCCCATTCTAGACGCCGTTGGAGAGTTGTGGTCCCATCAATTTTCAAAAGCTTAGGCTCAGCCAGAGCCTATCAAAAATTGATGAGACCACAACTATCCACAACGGCCCATTCTCAATACTGTGGTCCGTTCAGAGGAATAGAAACGCTTTCACTCTTACCCATGATTCTTACGCCTTTGACTTGTTTTTAAAATTTTTTAAAATTCTCTGGAGGAGATTTCTTGATGTTGATGCCTTGTAATCCTTGGTGTCTTTTTTCATACTCAAATCGTTTTATTGAAATAACGATTCAAATTACCTACGGTTGAGACGTAGTAAGCAGTATGGAAACTCCATTTTTCTAATAGAAATTGTTGACGTGCTGATACGAAAACTTCGTGCGATGTCCCTGACAAATTGGTGGATTCTTCAGGTACTTCAGCAAAATAATTCCCAGACGTTTTTTCAGAACTGGCACAAATTATTCCGGAACATTCAAAGTTGCTTCATATGCTTAACTTGTTACGTCTTCTTGCTCAAAAATTCCATGAAGTAGCTGAAAATGTACTGATCCGTAGGGAAAAGAGAATTTTGAAGACAGAGGGAAGCCTTATATGATGTTATCGCTTACGTGTTACGATAGGCACTCAGATCATTTACGGTCAAGGCGTTATGGTAGCATCTAAGCATGTAATCACATCATATGGAGCTTCCCTTCGTCTCCAAAATTCTCTTCCTGTTACTAATCTGTACATTTTCTGTTACCTGATGATATTTTCGTGCAAAAATCATGACAAAACAGGCGGAAGAAACAACTTCGAATGTTCTGGAATATTTTGTGTCAGTTTTGAAAAACTGTCTGGGAATGGTTTTACTGAAGTAACTGAAGAGTTCACCAACCTGTTAGCAACATCGTTCGAAATTCGAACCGGCACGAAAAACGAAAACAGTATTATAAATGTGAAGTTTTGTCTTGTTTACTGCACACTTCACGCTTGTTTCTCATAATGGAGAAGGTTAAATTTCTGATATCGGTTCACTTAGCAATGGATAGTTTGAATAATTCAGTCAGTTCATTACGATCGATCAGATACTCATAATGTATTTGTGGTGCACTGGAACGAACACCTATTGATACCGTCAAGACTCTTATCTTTTCCTGCCCCTCTCTCTCTCTCTCTCTCTCTCTCTCTCTCCTCTCTCTCTCTCTCTCTCTCTCTCTCTCTCTCTCTCTCTCTCTCTCTCTCTCTCCTCTTCTCCCTCTCCACTTCCTATTTCTCTCCCCATCCTTATCAGTTTATTGCTCAGAAACTAACAAAGTGGTTTCTGTTTCATTTCTATGATCTGGAAAATTGCCCAAAATGGCTGCACATTTGCATTTATCGTGAAGGAGGCAGGAGGAAGGGAAGGTCGCCGTAGTGTATTGCATTACAACGCGGCTGTTTTGCAGACACAACACTTGGGAAACCTCGTGAGAATGTATTGGATGACCGGCTGTTTGATGAGTTTCAAAAGCAGAAGCAGAAAAATAAGAAGAGGAGTTCAAGTGGAAGTGTGGGAAAAAAGTCTGACGTAGGTTATGATGTGGTTTCGATAGGTTTCTTTTCACATTTTCATTGATTTCCCACTGTTTTGTAGAACACCACTCCGCCTGCGAAAAGGCCACGTCGATTAGCTGGTGGTGATATTCGCGATGAAAGTAGTGAGAGCAGTGACCATGGTTCGTGATCTCGTTTCTTTCGAACCTCTTATTTTTCGCTTTCAATTTTCGATAAAAGACTTTGATGAACTTCTCAGGGGTTCTCACCTTGTCTGTTGCTCTCCCAGATTATTTTCGTAGGACTAATGAATATTGTTTAGAAAAAGATATCGTAAAAGACAAACTTCATCCTCTTAAGTTTATGTTGTAGAGTCAATGTGTACGTTCAGCATATCTCCATATACTATAATCTTTTTTTTTACCATCAAACTACTAACACGCTATGCAAACATCACGCGGCTAATGTCGCCAAGTCTGTCTTCTTCGGAACGGACAATTCGAATCGGTTGTCTATAGAATATTTAAAATATACAATATTGATCTTTAGAATGCTAAAAATATTTTCATATCACTAATAGAGAGGGCTCACAGAATGTTGAGTGCGAATTCGATCCAGTGGTTTGTTACATCGTGCGAAAATACCCATGAATTAGACGTCGCTGAATGATAATAGCATTCCCTCTGTATCGCCATCAATCATTGTGATGTTTACAGATGACGAGATAGAATCGCCATCGACATCGACGCAAGCTAAAGAGGGTAAAGAATCGGACTTCGATCAGAGTGTTGTTTCGGAAGAAAGGTCAGACGCTGACTTACCGTCTGAGCGTGAAGAACCTCGTTCCGATGACACGTCTACACCGACGCAGCTATCGGAAACCAAGGTACGCAGCTCTTCTTGCGCTCCTGGCACTTGCAGTTTTACACAAGCCTTCAAACCGCCGAAATATCTGGTGGATCCAAGTATAGCTAGTTCTGAAGAGCTAGTTTCATCTAGATAAAACAATCTGTGAACACACAGGGATGTTGAGAGATGTGTAGGACTTTCAACCCCAGACGTTGGTGGAACTCGCGTTTCATCTATATCGGAGCGCGTGCTGCCACTGCACCACTGGGGCCACCGCTTTGCTACCACTCTTTATTGATATAAAGTATTACAACCTTCCTCAACTCATCCTTAAGGCGTTTGATCTGGTTATCATATATCGGCATTAAACCCACTTAAGCTGGCAGCTTTTTCTGTGAGTATAATTTAAGTGGATTCCTTGTTTTCTCTACATATTAGAGTTTTTACTTACTTTTTCTTTTGTCTACTTCCTTCGTCACATTTTATTAAGTTCAATCTTTTCGCGCAAATTATACCTACAGGAAAAGCTGTCACCTTGAGTGGGTGCCGATATGCGCTTATCAAAAGAAATCGGTTCGGGGTTGGTTGCTGGTAGCTCCGATAGTCCATATCGAAGGAAGAGTGGTAGCAAATTAGTGGCTTTGGTAATGTAGAGGTAACAGACGCCCTCGCTGTAGGTGGAACGCGAATTTAACTTCCGCGTGGAGTCGAGTATTTTGCATTTCGCTCGACATCTTTTCATGTATAATTAGAATGTTATACTATTGATAAAAAGTAGCGAAAAAAAGAATTTGCACAGTTATGAAATGTGCAGTTTGGACTAGAATCTGTACCACGAAAGCATAAGGCTTCGATTCAAGCGGTTCAGTACACGCGGTTAATCCGCTACAGTTTGAAGCAGCAAAAATGTTTGAAATTGTTTTCAAAAAACTACTATGGGTTTTACTATCGAATGCGATCCGCTCTCAGTTCTGATATAACTATTGCATACCACTATTAGAGGGGCGCTAATACGCTCTCTCGTGCTAATTATCCTGCCCTAATTACGTGCTATTGACACATGCGCTTCTCGGAGGAAGCGTTATGCTTCATTTGCATATGTTGCTGAGAATTTCGTTGTATTGAAGTAAAAGATTTTTATATTTACTTGAATGTATTTAGTTTGTAGTTGTTATATCAACAATTCCATAACTAGTAATAGTGTGCGGCTTCCAAGTTCATGGCGGCTCGCACTTAGTCTAGGTCCAGTTGGAGCATCAAGACGTAAAATTCGGTGTTGATTTCATGCTTCCTGTTTATGTTAACTTTCAGTATATTTGAAATTGCACTATGCTGATGTGGCTTTCTCAGCTACTACGAAGCTGTTATCATGTATTCTTGAATTTCAGTGATTGAGATACTTTTTCGATGTTAGTCAAAAAGATGGCGATGCAGAAGGGCATAGTGTAGCTCCATTGATTTTCCTTTATCCATTGATTTTTAAAATACGTGGTTTATGCTTTTGTCGGCTCGAAGAGAGAAGTTCTCAAGATTATAAAAGCTGATAAATTACAAAGTTACGGAACATGGTCCTTCACGTACATCATGTTCTAAAAATTTTTTTCCAAAGTAATTTAGCTCTGAAACTACATCATATGAATGAGAATTATTAGGTATACGATCATCTTAAGGTGTAAATGATGTAAGCTTTTTGGTTCAGAGCACTGATAATAGTATTTGCCGTAATGGAATTGTTGAGGCGGCTTAACATTGACATTAGCGGGGTTGTCTAGGTCATTGCAGGAATGAGCATACAAGCACTCGTTCTCGAAGTAGTAGAGTAAGTAGATTGGAGAGAAAGTTTCCATCGTTTGATAAAACATTCAAAATTTGTGCATGTATACCGGCAACAAACAACAGCAACTAATTCTTCAAAATACAGGCCATCGTTATCTACCACTTTTTGCCCTCGGTCCGCTAGATTTCGGATCTGGTCGAAGTACCACTCATTCGGCTTTGAATCAAGAACTCTTGACATGCTTCTTCAACTTCATCGAAAAATTCGAATCGGCCACCTTCCAAAAAGTTGCATTGATCAGAAAAGGCCGTAATCAGATGGAGCAACGTACGGACTATAGTGGATGCGGTAGAATCTCAACTCCGTCCAATTCCTCAAACTTTGTCTTGGTCTTTTTGGCTGTGTGTGGGTTTTGCGTTGTCTTGCTGAAAGAAGCTCGCTTTCGACGAACAAGTTCTAGATACTTCACGGCAATCCCTGGATAGTTCCATTCTGCAGGAGATATAAACGAATTATATATCAACAAATGAGCAAGAAGTCGACTTTTTAAACGATATGAAAATCACATGCGATTCGTGCGAAAAAAACGACATTCCCATCCAAACAATGGAATTTTCTTTCCAATCTAGTAGTAAATCAAAACATACGACTTTTCTGTTGAGATGTTTGTAGTTGTAAAAGATGCATTTCTCAACTTTGGTCCTCATTTGATCAGAAAAAAATCTTAGACTGCAAACGCTGACACTTAATGGCGCTGAGCGTTACAATAAGTTCGCTGTAGTTCTATGCTAGATTTTTGCAAATATTGATTGACTCTGTACTGACTGGAATTTTTTGATTATTTACATTTTTTATCGTACCAAAAGCTTCTTAAATCCAAATCGATCTCCTTTAACATATACCACTTGCTGTTACTTAGGCCACGGTGATTTTTCTTCTGAATCATGTGTAGTTGTGTGCGCCGCATATGTCCGTCCATTAAGCTTGTGTCATCCGGGTTACCGTACCTCATGCCTCACCACTCACAATTCTCTATTGTTTTAGGTTGTCTGTGGAACATCTAATGAGAAATTAATAACGTCATAGAAATTCTCCTACCTTTTTCCTACCAGATCGATTTGGGAATTTGCAGGATGTTTCGAATCACCAAATTATAAAGCATCCTCGATTATAAAGCTAAGGAAATTTTGATTCAATCAAGTCAGTTCATACAATTCGTCAACGGATCACTTCGTTTGTGCTGTTTGATTGCAACGATGTTATGGACTGTTCTCTATTGGGTTAACAAGGAATTTTCCAAACTTTTTCGGTCTTGTTGATTATTTTTCTTGCATTTCAGTTTTTGCTCTTACTGTTGTTTAGAGCAGCTTTTTGCGGTTATCTTGATACCTAACACTTATACATTTATTCTAAGATCGATATGTCCCAAGAGCAAAAAAACGATTGAGCTGCTACACGAGGTATAAGTGTTATATATTGAAATAACCGTACGAAGATGCTCTGAGCGATAGTAAAAATAAAATGTTAAATACAAGAAGTATAATCAACAAAAACGAAAAAGTCTGAAAAATTTCTTACCAACCCATTACATCTTCCTTGTAAATGCACTATGGTTCCCAAACGCGTTATCTGCTATGCGGCCAACTGCGAACTAATAATAAGCGCAACGTCTCATTTAGCTAGTTAATTCAAATCATCATCAAATAAATCTATATTCTTTGTAAGATACCATCATTGGCATGAATTGTGGAATCATAACCGCGGTAAATGGGGTATATTGGTCCATTGCGCACCGTACGTCTCTATGTTATGTTATACTACCCAAAAACTCATAGATAGAGCGAGTTGAATTTGCAAAAAAGGACGGACAAACGCGCTCGTTTTTCAGTAATGAAATACTTTTTCAAGACTCCCTTTTCTAAGAATAGGAATAAATAATAATCACAAGGAATTCTTAGATTAGTAAAAGTTACTAAATTCACTACTAAGTACTATTTTCCAGCACAAGCCGCTCTCATCTATGGAATTTGAGGGTATATTGTTATATCATCGTCACTATTTACGCATCAAATCAATGGGTGGAGTCAACGTGGTAGTAGACAGCTGCTGCTACCAGTGCACGTTATTCATCCCGAAAATACGTGTGTAGTTGAAAATTAAAGTGATATATACAACGTTTGCATGGTTGTCTTATCTAGCAAAAGTTAAGAGTTGTATCAGTGTCGAGTAGGGTTCTGCTTAATATGAACCAATATCAAAGACTTAGAGTGACGAGCGAAGAGTGATGCATTTATTCAAGGACATGAGATAAAGTCGAAGAGGATCCCATTCTTAAGAGCCACTTGAAAAATCGCTCTACCGTGAGTCCGGCCGGCGACCTACAAATTGCTTACCACTACCCACCAACTCCTGACCTCATTAACCGAATAGTTTAGCTAATTGCTTCCGTATCTCGTCACCAGGCTTTCGGCTCGCTAATGGTGACGAATCAACGATTGTACAAATAAGAAACCATGTATTTTGAGTTGTAATTTATTCAGGTGGATCCACATTGAGAAACGAAAACTACAGCGAAACAGTTACAAATATATGAGTCAAGAGTACTTTTGAATTTTCAAGTATTTCCATCGAAATTTATGGCAATATGATAGATAATCTTTAATCTGAAGTTTCAAAGTTCAAAATCCGAAGGCATTACTCAAATTGCTCTATTACTTTTTTTTACTCCAAAGTATCACGACTAGGCGAATGAACGAGGCGCGAATGACTTTACAATGCTTATCAGTGGTTACAGTGTTCGGAAATTCGTCAAACGTAAACGATGTAGAAGACTCATCGATTATGCAAATTTAACTGCCTGGTTTTCAAGTAAATTGGTTCCGTCGCTTTCCACTTATCTCGCCTTGATAATGAGTAGCATTTCAGACCACTTCTAAGAACAAGTCCGGTAGAAATAGAGGAATATCGGCTGAAGCGAAGCACGAAGAGGGTCGTATCCCTCTAGCTGAAGATCTCTGTGGAAAATCAGTCGGTGTAGAGAGCGCTGGGGACGACCAGCCTATGCTAAAGCAGCTCACAGAACAGGACTACCTCGTCGGTAAGCGAACAAATTCAACGATTGGCATCTGCAAGTTTTTCTTTTGTGATTTATGTGTGGAGTGTCTTTGATACAGTCGAGATGAACTTTGTCACACAGTGTTTTTTTTTCCCTCTATCGTCCGGCGATTACGGTAAGTGTTATCGCGTATTGCAAATTTGATTAACGTCAAGGCCATGCGAGCGCGGTATGGGGTTAACCCGCTCGTTTACATGCGCGGCGCTACTGTAATTACAAGTTGTCCAGCCCAGTAACACACACAGCACAATGATTGAGCGGTAGCTCAGCGAGCGATTTTTTTTCTCATAAATGTCATTTTCAACGGTGTGGCTTCATCTGTTATTGAGTGTGTAACGCGGAAATCATCCAGTTCATTTCAGGTCATGTGACTTCGGTGATGGAGTCTGGAAAAGATGGGACACTGAAAGAGAAAGTGGGTCATACTCTTTGTTAAAGTGGGTCGTAGTGTTTGTTGACCCTCACACATTGCCACTTTTTCCGCTATTTTTGATAGCAGCGTCGATGATTGATGGATTGCAGGCGTTCATAGCGGGTGGCACGAGTCAGACTGAAGGATTGCAACAGATTCAACTGTGTGAGAACGACGAGAAAAGACTGCGAATTGAAGCGATCAAAAATGAGATACGGTCGGAAACGGTCAGTCATATTCGGTATTCATTTAAGAGCTATTTGTTATTTGTGAATTATTTTCGTAGTTGAATAACGATATCCTTTTCTCCCTCTATAATTACACGAATATTGAGACTACAGTGAATTTTATACACATTTGCCCACCAATTGTTGAATCTGTCTTTCTCTTAAACGCATCTGGAGTAATCCGTTGTACAATGCAACTCTTTTTGCTCGTTCTTCTCTACATTCGGCGACCGATTGAAACCAACAGTCAGCTAATCTTGTAGTTTAGATTAAGTGAGGAATTTAATGCTCTAGATGTTATGTGCTATTTTCACCTGGTAGTTTTTGCACGACTCAGGGCTCATTCACCTGTACCCTCTGCGTTCTTTTGACTCTGGCAGTGATTCACTTAAGTGTTTGTTGTTACTTTACTTTCGATTTATTCCTCTTTCATGAATCGAGCCTCGAGTTTGTCCCAATTACAGTACTATTGTTGGGTGAGTCATTACGGCCTGGCTGGGTCATACTTGAATAGAGGCATGAGGTAAATGTTACCCACTGCTGGGTACTGTGCACAAATATCACGCTTATGTGAACGAGAGTGGTCATAATCATACTATGATGTTTATTTTGGAGAGGAGCATTCCCTCATTGTTGCTCCTGGTTATTCAACAAGCACTTTTTAGCAGACTTTCACATAGATCGAGTGTTTTAGATATCTTGGACAAATCCAGAACGTCCATCGGAACCGTTTCAGTACCATGGTAGTATCACAATTACTGATGTCACAGTGAATGGACAAACATGTCAATTCATAGAACTTTAGGATCCTTTAGTTAAAATCAGTTGTATTTCAAGCATAACCATTGTCATGACGTGTTGCTTTTTCATTGGTTTGTATTTGTGTTAAATTAATGCCCAGAGTTGTGGAGGCGCTTTTCTTTCATCGTATCCCACCTCTCGTATCCTCATGTGTCCGACGATTCTGCCAATTTTTGTTGCATCACCGTATTTTTGTTTGTTTACTGATGTATTGTGCTTTTTATTGTGTATGAATGAATATGCACAAAGTTTTACCCCGTTTCAAACACTCCAGTGCTGAATACATAAAGAAATGCAGGGTGTTCTTGAATGTCACAAAACTTACTTCACACGCTTTGCAAAAACTATTGAATTTTTTGTTTTTATTTACCGTACGCGTCTTTTTTTTTCTTTTTGAGAAAGTGTTATATAAGCTTGTGTCTGGGGAAATCGACGCAAAGGCAGTGGGAGCACACAATGAGGTTTTTCGCAGCGATTTCCATATGGATGCGCAGTGGAGCTTTTGAATGATTGCACACAGACACAGGCTGATACTGTGTTCGATTCTCGTCAAACTCGCTGGCAAAAATAATAGACAATTGAAGGACAAACGTCTCAATGCAATGCAGTACAAATTGTTAATATACAACAGAGCTACGTGGTAGTAATTTTCAGTAGGTTCATGTAGAAGGCTTCCATCGTGTTTTTTTTTTGGCTCAACATGGAATTCTATCGTACATAGTGGCGTATGGGAACGTTTTTGATTGAAAGAATGCTAAGTCGGTTGCTTGAGGTTTGTACTTGATGTCTTCAAAGCAATCTCAAAGAAATCTACCAATTCTGTACGAGAACATAAGTACTGTGTAAGTTTTATTTATAAGAATCCTTAGTGTAGACCTTGCGCTGAAGCAGGACAGGACGAGAGCATAGGGAATATGATCGCTGTAAAATAGTGGAATTCAGAAGCGTAGACGATGATTTCTTCCTACATTTTTGTTTTTTTCATAGTCGGACGTAATTCATGGTTTCCGCGCGAATTGACGACTGCCGCGACGGCGACGGCATTTGTGCGAGTTTGCGCAATGATCATAAAGTTCCAGACCGAGTGCCCTTCAGAAGAACGTGACCGAAAGAGAAAAAAAGCCCTCCATCCGGTCTGCTCGTCTGCTTAGTAACATCTACTACATTGCGGAGATAGTGTTCACCACGCTTTGATATTTTATTGAGGTTATACTGCTCAGTAATCTCAAAGTCGTTTTGCATGCCCAAGAAACTGCAGTAGTTTTAATAATTCATTCACTACTCAATGATTTATTTAGAACATAATAACACGAGGAATTTGCACAACAGCGACAAAAAATGCGAAGAGAGTGAAGAGATAAATTCAGGGAAAAATGGTATAGAATGTTGCCACTTTGCAAAAGAAATAGGTTATTTGAGACTTGTTGAACATTATTCTTATCAACTGTTGCTGAAATTGGTCTCTTTAACTGCTTAACTATATTTTTTAATTGTTCACATGACTGATTGACACGATTATTGCTGGTTATGGGAGCATGTTATGAAAATAATGACTGGCGATGTAAGAGGAGATATAAAAGAACGATGATGAAAGGAGTCTTCAATTCGATTAATCTATTCAGCTACGCAAGAAATTCACAATGATGAATGATTGATCATGAGTGATCAAACAATAACCGCGATGAAAGTGATGATAATGAATGTGATGACATCGATGATGGTGATGATGAGGATGGTGATGCCATATTGGACCGGTTTGAGGATCAATAAATGAGGCTCGGAATAACGATTACCGTTAGAAATATTGAAAAGTCTCAGGCCAGTGAGAACCTCTTACTATCATGACTTCACATTTTGAGGCTTTAAGGCTTAATCAGGTTATTTGATTCAGTAATACACAAAATTACAGGATCTATACAATACTCGGTATATCTGTGAATTTAGAGAGTATGATTCACTATTCTATTGAACAAGCACGTACAGTGTATGGCGAGTATGATATAGAAAACATGAAGTGATCGCTTCATTCATATCTAGGAAGTTCATGATACTCAAAATAAATACTAGAAAGAAAATTCAAAATATGAAACTTGTTAGAACTCTGTGGTAGCTTTGTGGTACTTTAGAGTACAGCAAAAAGCTGGGAAACGTAGCAAAGCTTAATTATTCTAAGGGCAACATCTTTCAGTTCTTCGTAGTTACAGGGACAGGTACGGTATACCAGGCAAGCGCTGGCCAATTAACTAATTAGTGGAGTACAAACATTTTTTTCTCAATATTATCGTTTATAAGGATGTTGATGCGAAGTGAGACAAAAAGAAGCTGCGAAAAAATGCAGTCTTCTAATTCATAAGGAAAATTTCAACTTTATCTTAGGTTTCTCCTACAATCCAGTATGAGGCAAATATTGGCTGAATTGTAGTGAAAAGTGTCTGGATATTTCTGGTTGCCATAACCTCCAATGGATATCCTGAAGAACCCGTAGTACTCTTTTATTAAATGAACGCTAATCCGATGTGACGTCTGAAGAAGAGCTAACTTCCGTTACGATTCGATTCACTGAAAATTCAGCGCATCATTTAAAAAAAGCTTCTGAGATATTGTAGGTGTTTTTATGTATCATTAGTTTGCACCGTAGATTTTCATTAGTAAATTGTCTATTTACCACTTATTATTGTCGCTTCAATGAACAATGAAAGGATTTTAAATGAAGTCTATGGACATAAAGCAATTTTTAAACAAAATAACATGGAAGTTCCTTGTCCTTTTTATAAACTAAAAAGAAGGAGCATGATAAAAAGAGTCTAAAACACAAACTTTCAAGTGGTGCATGAGAGCAGCGACGGGGTTATTTCGAGCAGAACAAAAAAACTGAGTGGAGCAAAAACACGATGTGTGGCTTTTTCTAGTCACTTTCAGACTCAAATACCAAAAACTTATTTAATAGACAAGACAGAAGTGAAGCAGAATAAAAGTATCGTGTCACAATAGATTTTAGTCAGTTCGATCTCTTAATTACAATTAATGACATTGTGCTTCTTTTCTAGTACTTACATCGCTCGTCATGTGCTTCCGTCCCAAACGAGGACAATCGTTGATTTTAAATAGGCTGTTTTTTACCGCAATTTTTTTGCCTATATTCCTTTATATTTAATCATATAAGCGGTGCTTCGTGTTCTAAGTGGGTCAAGAGGCCAACTTTTGTTATTTTGATGTAAAAATTCCCACATGAGCACGAACTAATCCGAGCTGCGAAACTTGTCATACGCTTTCGGGCGAGTTGTCCCAGTGTCCGTCTTAATGCTCTGTGTGCTTCCATCTGTGTATGTTCGTGTGTATGTGCATGAATGTATGTGTGTATGTTTGTGTGTATGTGTACGTATGTGTGTATATGAGTGTGTGTGTGTGTGAAGGACGCAGTGCAATTTAATACGATAGCTCAGCTCATTAGTTATCGCCGACGGTGACAGAACATAAATGGTGGCGGAGACGCAGACGTCGGCGATGTATGAAGAGGAAATGCGTAATTCGCAGAGATTGCCAGCTCCCCTGCGGAACAGCTGACAACGTGGTCGGTCCCGTATCGATTGCAGCAGCGACGGCTCGTGTTACGGTAACTGGTTCGAGTCGATTAAGTCGGGCGCAATGTTCGAGAGCGAGCGCGTAACACTCACTTTGAAAGAGAGCATAACGCCATGAAACGGCGTATATGGTATCCGGTTTGTTGTGTAAAATTCACTGAATCCACGTCCGTCCATCCGTTACGACGAAAGAGAATACTTCGATTGGTAACGGATTGTTCGTCGGGTTGCGATGATCCATTAGACATCGAACTTGAGTGCGTTTTATTTCCAGAAAATTACGATTAGTGATTGTCCACAATCACGCCTGAAAGCTGTGCTGATCCAATTTTTTTTTGTTTTCAATCAGTATGAACTCGACCCAACTTTTTTTATTAATTCTTTTTTTTGAAGTATCGTCCTAGCAGTTCTTTCGTAGGCCTGCTGCCCAACCTTTGAATAGTGATGGTGCGGTTTTTGTGAGCGATGAGTAAAAACCAAGATATTTGCGCAAAAAACGTATTCGGATTGCTAATGGAAATAAATATGAATATATAAACGGAGCCAATTATGTCTAGAAATCAATAATCGACAACATTTACTACGTATTCAACACTGGGAAGCCCCCGACATTAAAAAGGGCATTAACATGGCTTTCTACGTAATTGATCGTAATCCATCCATCCGCATCGCATTGCGATTGAGCATGTTTACTGGGTGGCAGTCCCTCATGTCATGGATTACTGTAGATGGTATGTATGTGGGTGTGATAAAATAGGTCGCTAATAGTAAGGATTTTAGCCAGATGTCATCAAATGAAATCCTTAAAGTCACTTAATTCATATGTGGAATCCAGTATGAATCAAAGTCTATTTGTGACAATTTCGATCTTTGGCATTCCATCACCTCTAAGAGGTATCATCCATTTAGTTATGAAAATTATTCTCTATTGTACGAACCTTTTCGGATTCTCTCTATGAAAAGACATCTTCATTCACTAGACTGGACTGACGACAGAACTTTTCTAGTCTAATTAAATCAGCATTTCTATGCAAAGAGAATTGCATAGGACAAAATTATTCTCTGACGAGTTTACACGAATCATGCCACATACCTTTCGCAATGCAATCAATTGTCTCATCCAGAATGTAGCCAGACTATTTAGTCTCTGATTAAATAAATCGGTAGACAATGTCATAATTAATAGCATACTTCCGGAAATCTCGGCATGACTAATGGAGTACGAGTTCACGCACGGTGACGAAGCTTGGCAAAGCTGTTTGTGTTTTCACATTGCTCAATGGAGATATGGATGCCCTCGAACATGTTTAACGTGTAACTGATGAATACGACTGTTCTTTGTGTGTTTGGATAAAAGTGAGTTGAAAACATTTCCCTTTTTTCTTTGGCTTTTTCTGACTCGTTGCTGGTTAGTCAGCAACGACCTGCTCCGTTCAACACATCAACATGAAATGCGAGGCGTATTTGAAAATGTCAGTTAATTCACTGTTACACTGAGAGCTTTCCATATTGCAAAAATCAGTACCGAAATTATTGAAATATAAGCAGCTACAATAAAGACAGTTAAGCTATCGAACTCTACTTCAGAACTGAGCTAATATTCTGCACGGATTCACTACTTTTAGCCTATTTTCATCCTGTTGGACAAGAAAAGAGTGACTCAGGTTTCTTCCCCTCATTGAAGGCTTGAAGGCCTTGTTCACGCTATCGATGAGAATTTCCCTGTTAAATTGAGGATGATGATTTCTAAACATTTTTTTTCCTCAAAGCATAAATATCCTCGGCTTAAAAAAAGTCAGTGAAAGAGTGTTTGAAGCATAGATGGACGTAGAAACCTTAAATTTTATTGACTTCAAACCGAGCGCTGCTGATCTACATCCCGATGGCAAAAATTCCAGAAAAAGGCTTTATTTTTGTATAGTCCATCTACAATTTTTTAATGCATGATACGACCGCATACCTCTATCAAAATCATTACTAAAGAATATCCTTAGTTCTAATGGAGAAGAGAATGATAATATTTTTTTCTTATGATTATACTGTTGAGAAAATTTTTTAGCCGTTTATTTGAAGATAGTTGATCATAGTAGTGATCCGTTCGGCCGAAAATTGCTCGTACATGAGCAACAACGGGTCATCGACTAGTCACATTGGCTGTCTGAAACTGAATAAGAATGGATCGTTCTGGAGATTCGTTTGACGGGCCGCCATCGTCGCCAATCAAACACTTTTCACTTTCGCGACACTTTTCTTTTTTCTTCCGTTTTCAACTAATGTCGATCTCTACCATGAATAGAAACACGAAACTACTTATTGAAGCTTTCCCATTTTAGATACTGTCTTTACTCTATTGTATCTTAGATTTTATAAAAAACCATGAAAGTAGGAAAGAAAAGGATTAGAAATAATTGGGAAAGGATTTCTTCTAACGTACAGAAGCTACACCAAAAATCTTTTTTTTTCTTCTAAAAAGTTCGCATCCAAATTTCAAAATATTTTTCAATTCTTTCATGTATCAA
The DNA here is from genome assembly GCA_019055375.1 of Parelaphostrongylus tenuis. NCBI lineage: Eukaryota > Metazoa > Nematoda > Chromadorea > Rhabditida > Metastrongylidae > Parelaphostrongylus > Parelaphostrongylus tenuis. Next base: position 359,547 of record JAHQIW010006741.1, on the reverse strand, counting down.
TTCAACGAACACCAGGCGAATCTGATGTGTTTTCAGCTTGAAATTTCTATTCACGATACGACAGATGAATATCTTTATCACATCGCTTACTGATAGAGCTGTGACTATCTAGCGTTCAACTGCAAATCATGAATGGGCTAAATACGGGGGTTCTAGGCGCTTTTGATAGTCAATGATTAAGAAATTTGATAATAATAGGGTGATGCAGATTTGAATTCAAGAAGGAACAGATAATCGTTGAGTCTACTGCGACCAAGTACAGTATTCAGTGGTTGGTAGTAGTCCAAGAAATATCGTGAAGGAGTTGAATGCGTGGAACCATCCGTCAACGCCAATTTGTGCCCTCAATACTTGCTCGCTTGAGAGAAGAGATCCAATGCTATGAAATCTGAGAAATAGTGGAAAAAACCAGATTATCCACGTAACGACTACCGTATCACTTTGCTATTGCTCTGAGAATGAACATATTATCTATTCATCGGAGGATCCCATGAAGATGTAATGTAGGTTAAAGAAGTAGTAATATCAGTCTTCCAGATATGAACCCATAATGTGATCTTCATTTACAGACTGATAATGAAACGAAGCCGTGAACGCATTCAACAATCTTAGACGACGGCTATCGGTCGTGCGACAACTAAGTGGTTTGCTTGATCCCTTTTTCTGAGAAACAACTTTGATCTGTATTCGGTAAGAGATTGATTCAATATATTATTGATTTTCATATATATATATATATATATATATATATATTTGACGACTTAAATTCGGCGTTATTGATGATCGAATATTCGGCTGCAAATTAATTACTTCAGGGCGAAGTCTGTTTCTTCTACATTTGGACACAGTCCAAACACACAGCGATTATAGTCTATTAATGGAGCGGCTTTGATATAAAATAAGTTTCAGCTTGAAAATAGTAGTAGATGTTAACTCTACGATAAATTTATGCTGCTCTACGATAACACAGGTTTGCTCGATGCCTCTGGTTGATTGCAATGCGTACAGCTTTGGTGACCGTGCTGCGAATGAACTTCTGTCTCAACGCCCCAAAACGTCTCTTTGAAGTGATGAAATCAAAAAAACTTCTAGAAGAATCACAGCTGTCAGCCACAACCTGGTAAATCACCGTTGTGTTGGATGCTCATGTAAAACAACGACGACGTCGCTAGCTATCTTGGTCTCTGACAGAATGTTTCCATTCTTTGATTCATTTTCTCAAGTTGACCCCGCTGACGATACATCCCTCACCTTATAGGTCACAAGACATTGCCTAGTAATTATCACTTAGTGATATATGTGTAGTGTGATTCACCGTTAGTGACGGTGAACGTGAACACTTTTTACATCATAAGTATTGTCGGCATTGATGCGCATTGGTGCTAACCATTTGCGAACAATCGACCGCCATTTCTAGTATGGAAATGTAATTTGAGGATCCGACTATAGTGAGTTGGCGATGAGGAACAAATATCCACCGATTGGTGTTCTTATCTGACGTAAAAACAATCTCCACTCTTTCGAAATATTCAGTGCAACGAATTTGGACTCATATGAGCTCCAAGTGAGCGGTTAAGGCAATTGTTAGTGGTGCTCTGCAACTCTCGCAATGAATAATCGGTCCCTACTTCGATCTCACATCTCGGGTCTGCTCATCCTAACCGGTTCGACAGATTGATGCTAGACTCGTGCGGAAGGATAAACCCTTACTCAGTACATCGGTATGCTATCAAAATAGGTCAGTAAAGCAATCAATAACCTCTATGGGTGCTTGATGATGTTGAATGTCGCGAAGCACGTTCGTCGGGGACCGATTCTTCTTTATTCTTTAGCTCCAAACAACCTTTTACTTTTCTAGACTTCAGAAAATTTGTTGTGAAATCAGTAAGCACTTTTTGAGAAGCTTCTCGCGGCATGTAAAAAAGGTCGATGCGTATCTAAGGCAGTGATTCGGCATACTGACAGTCCACAAACAAAGCATCGGTGAAAAAAAAGAGCTAAATTAAACAGTGAAGGTAATCAAAGTGACTCCACTTTTTGAAACTCTTTGAAGTTACTCCATTTTTCAAGTTACGTTCTGGGTGTCCCAACATTTTTTCTACTAAATCAAATCTGAGATTTTTCCAACAATGAGGCTTACTAACTCAACTAGTCATGATTATTCTACATACCTTGCATACAAGAAATTTGTTAGAACTGTCAAATTCCTGCCAGCTGTGTCTCAAAATGGTAAGAAAAAAGTGGCATAAAAAGGAGAAATTTTCTGAAACTATCTGCTCACAACCAAATCCTAGAGTACGTCGAAGAGCGAAATCCGTTGTTCAGGCCACGAGAACCACCAGTGTAGTTAGTCAGGAATAACCGATATATAGCATAAGCTACTGGATATCGAATGTGCGTTGCAGAATCGCTGTAACTGCTCTCAAAATACACATATTCTCTGGTTGTGTCTCGTTTCCTCTCAACAAGGTACTTGGAATGTTGCCTGTAAATATCAAACACTGATATGCAATGGTGCTGAGTAGTGTGTAAAACTTCTGACCTCAGACAGGAAGTGAACCCGCGTTTCACCCATCTCGGGAGGCTCATTTTACCAATAGACCACCTAGGCCACCGTCATGCTACCACTCTTATCCAGTAGCCTGATTCAATATTACGTCACTGCGACTCAGGGTATAGGCATTTATAAGTCTACGATGTATGATGGAAAAGAGTGTATGGCGTGTTCCTCAAGCAATGATCAGTGCCGAATGCTTTACGCTTTGTCTAACAACAATTATTTCGTCTCCGCATGCGCTTTGGTACAGAGCGTTGATACACAGTTGGCGTTTATTTAGCACAAGGGTCATCCAAGCTACGGAAGAGTTTAACAATCCCAGAGGCAACTCTAGCTGCGAGCAAACATATGTCATAGGAAAGTGACCCATGTAGGCGCTATATAGAGGATGACAACTATGACTGAACGAATAAGAAAAGTAAAAGATAATACCATCGACGTTGATCAATCCCTGAAGATGCGTCACGCATTAGGCTGCATTAAGTATCGCTAGAGGCGACTGAATGCTTATCTGGCTTGTACAAACTCTTAGCGACCTGCCAGTGTGATAAGTGAGGCCGCTATTCTCCCAGACGATCTTGGTACTCATTTGCTCATCACGAAAGACCGAAAGGTTTGGTGAGCCCAGACCTGTGATCAGAAGACCACGTGCATTACGAAGAACCTCTGGTCATTGCGTTGCTTTCGTTCTGATGAAAACGATATTCAATCGAATAATCGAAAATCGCTGGTTCAAATTCGAGTTGCCTAGAACATGATTTGTGATGCTTCAGCGCTGTAGATCCATGTAGAAGTAGCTTCACTATCATTGTTTTTCTGTAACGCTACTGTTCTAATATCAAAAGGTTTTATTCCTAAATAACTTCTTGGAAAATTATCAGATCTTCTCAAAGTGGGCACTAGAGGAATAAACATCAAATTTCTTAACCAGAAGTATTTAAAACTGCTCAATAACAGTATTTAAAGCATGCGCCATCAGCCTGAACACATTTTTGTCATCTCTCAGACCACAGATGAATATCACTTTACGCAGAATTTTCTGAACTTTCCTTTGGTTCTAAACTTGTCCATACTTGTCGTATCAAGGCCGCTCAACGAAGCCTTTATCGCACTTTGCTTCTTTACAAGTAAAAATTGGAGCACCATGCACAGACCGCCTTCGAGAACATCAGCTGTGAAAGGCTCAAGGATTAGTGTCCAAGCGAAGTGCGTTCCGATTCTATGCTGAGCTTTACTTGGCAACACCAACTTGGAAGGCCATCTGCGTTCTGGACGACCACGCGAAGCTGATCGAGAGGCCATCATCGAAGCAGTTGAAGAGGTTCCAATTTTGACCATCAAAGAATTGGGAAATTTTGACTATTGTCATATGATTAGCAGTTGGTTAATAAATTTGATGCTTTTGCTCTAGTGCCAACACTTATGAGAACACCATAATAAAATGAGTTGTTGAAAATGAAGGAAAAGGCGAGTAAATGAAGTTTAACAGGATTCAAATGAATCGATCGTTGAAATTCGCGGCAGTATCAGAAATGATTGGAAGATCCCCAGCTTTACAATCCACGCAGTCATTGAAAAGTGAGCTTGGCGCGACAAAGGAGAAACTGGATAACCAGAAGCTCGCGTTGTACGAAAAACGTCGTGCACGATCAATCATAATCGGAAGGTAACTCTACTCTTACAATATTTACTATTTTAGTTGATGACCAAACGGCACGAATATTTGACCCTTTGTGCACCGAGTGCATCTTTTGCGATGCCGTACTGGAAGGCATCCAATATAGGTCAATTTGTATTGGTGTACCCCCGAATGAAATCCGAGAACTATTTGAATATACGTTTTAACAAGGCTTTATCGCCATTGAATGATGGAATAACACTGTAGAGACTTTTGCAAGGAAGACTTTTGCAAGAGTTTTTATTCATTAATGAGAACGCTCGTGTATCCTCGAAATCTTTAATTTTTCAAGAGGATGATCCAGCAACTCCCAACCCAGTTCATTTAACTTCTTTGTCAGTTTGGCTGCAGTCGAGTCCTATCACATCGACGTCGCCGCAATCTCATCCTGGTTCAAAGCAACGGATGGCTGCATGTCGTCAAATTGACGAAGAGGAAGTCAAGTCAACTGGGCTGAGAGTTGCTGGATCAACCGCCGTACAGTCCTGACTTGTCGCCGTCTGATTATCACCTCTTCGGTCGCTGGAGCACCTCCTGAAGAAAAAGAAGTTTTGAGACATCAATCATTTGCGTCGAGGATTGACAACTTTCTTTGCATCCAAGGCTGACGAGTTCGATGAGCGCGGTATTGCCTGAAAGTTGTCAGAAATGTGTTCAAGCTGATAGCGCATACTTTGATAAGTGTTGCTAACAATTTTAATCACTTCTGGTTAATAAACTTGGTGTTTATTGCTGTAGTGCCAAAACTTGTTTAGAGATCTGAACAATCCAAATCATATAAGGAGACTATCGCAGCGTTTTTGGAGCATGTCCTGTAGCCGGCGACCGTGTTGCTTGTCGAAAAGTTAACGATTACCTTTTGGCCTGCTTCTGCTGTTGCTGTTGGTCTTGATGGAGTGCTGGTGCCTCTGCCAGTTCTGCTACCAACTCTGCTTCAGCAGCGGTGACGGATCCAACAGCAACGCGGAGTTGAAAATTAATTAAATTGCGCTATTATTTTCATTGACCTACTCTTTTGTAAGAACAAAAACGGAAAAGAATCACATTTTACATCACCTATTATCGTTCACGGATGTTCGCATTAACGAAATAATAAGTTTAAAATGCTCATGTCGTTGTGGTTTTGAGCTTTTCGATATACAACTTGCCTGTACTTGCCTTAAGCTGGAGCTGTTTTATGACCAAATTCGCTTGCTACTCATGCATGGCGCTTTGGAGAAAATACCTGCGAAGCGTTGCGCAAGAATGATGCAGCTTGGGGCTTCCTGAGTTTAAGGGGTTCTTGTGGACGACCCGAGAACGACTGATTCTCCAGACTGTTTTCTCCAGCTTTGGGCCTCGCGAACCATTTTCTATCCTTCCTATCTGCACGCGCAGCTTCACTAGTATTTTACTCCACGTGCCATTTGTGGATGAGTGACAGGTGAATTCGCTCCCAAGACAACTCGACCCTCGAGAAAATTTAGGCAAGTTGTATATCAGAATGTTCGTAAGAAAATACACAATTGAAGGATACTAAAACCATGCAATTTTATTGCAAAAATCACATCAAAAAAAGTCAATCAAAAAAAATCAAAAGCACGGACTTTATGAACAATCTATTAATTCGCAATCATTAGTTCGTGCAAAATAGCAAAGATAGTTTCAATTGCTTCCTAAATTGCCGATTTCTATTTTTTCATTTTGGCCAATTTAGGAGAGCTCCATTAGTGTCTCATCGATGGTGTTTACAGCAAATATCCTTTGTATAATGATAAGAACTGTTCAGAGTGATCCGTTATATATTATATCTTGCGCTTGCAATCGGGCTACTCGTATTCGTCATTCTAGCTTTACTTGTAGTATCGAAAATTGGAACCACTTCCTCCGTACTCGTATGTTCTCTTTCTTTCTCACCATTTTTTTTTCAATTCTCTAGTAAATGATCGTGATGGATTTTTTGAGACGATTAGTCTACAATTATTCAGAATAGATTTTCGATATTGTCTTCAGCCATTACCTTTCTTTTCAAAAAATGTCAGGTTTACTACGATGTTTACATGGAACTTTCCTTTTTCTTGTCTGAACGATATATACATTTACTCTGGAGATGAATTTGGCACAATGGTTTCGCACTACCGTCTAAATCATTGGATCGATCCGCAGTGTAGCAGTCACGGTCTCCCAATTTTTCGAAGTCAACAAATGACACCAAAATGACCACGATAGATAAAAGCGCTGACATAATACTTTCATTGGTTTTGAGAATTATTGTCCACCTTGTGAACATTGAATCATCTCAAGCAATGCCACAAATGGAATTGAATTCATAGCGCATATGTTAGTGAAATGACCAACGATCACTTTTGCGCTTCATGCCTTACTTACTCATTGGCAATTTATTGTAGTACTCGTTTCCTCCTCGTTCTCTCTACACATGTCTAAGGTGAGCTACTTGATGAGCGCCACAGGATGTATTCAGAAATTGTTATTTATTGATGGTAATACAAGGGAAGTTTATTGTCGTAATCCAACTGGATCTCTTGCTGTGCTTTCAACGTCTATTGTCAAAATACAGCACCTGCATGCAAGAATCACAAAAAAATCGACGTGGAGAAGCACACTTTTACTTTGATAGTCGAATAATATTTTCTTTAACTGTAGTCTTAACATAGACATGGCATAGGTCTTACAAAATGGCATTTGATGCTTCTGAGATGCAAGAGAGATTTAGATAGAGTGTCTATATGTTTCTACAGCCTGCTCATATAACTTGTATGTTCTTCATAATACATTTTTAAATGGCTCATATTTTGGGGTACGTTTATCCATGAAGGTGATCGGTCGCTTTCTTAGTAGAACGACATTGTCGCCATAGGTCACTGCTCCAATGTAAATCACCAGCGAAGCTTCAACGACACGACTGCAATTGTCGTCTGCCAGAAGGAAACGTTCTTGTGAAAACAAAAGTTGATTGGGACGAATCACGGAGAATGTTTTGGAGATTGTACATCCCCTCTTTCAGAACGAAATGCCCCACTATCTATCGAGCATAATGTCTGAAAATGCTTCAGGAAAAAGTTTGAAAGGCATTTCTACAGAAGGTCGAGTTGCTTGAGGCTGCAACAGTAACGGTCAGCTAAGCAGGTGCGATGAATAGGAACCTTTCGGCGAATCTTTCCCTCGATAAGGACCACTCAGCTAATCTCATCAATCTGTTGAATTGTTCCCTGACCAGTTGTGCATGTCGTGTGCAAATCCTTCAAATGAGCTGAGTGACTTCCGTGAGTTTTGGAATCGTCTTCTCAGCGAAGCGTGTAATCTGTCATTGTCACTGAAAGTTTCGAAAGAAGGCAAACTGATGAGGAAGCAGAACATAATTTTTCGAAGAACAGTTATTCCATCTCTGACAGAAACTTATTCGAAATACCGTATAATGGTTACGAACACTGTTGACTAAATGCATTTGATACCGTGGAAAATACTGTTTTAATAGAGTCGAAAACAAGGGAGGGTCCGAGTTCAGTGACCTCACTTGTCGAAATATATGCACCCACCCTGTATAACACCTATATATCAGGGTCACTCAGAAATACGAAGCTCTCTAAGGTCATGAGTTTAGCCTGAGTTGAAGCTTTTCACTATACCTAAGAGAACTGAGTGGTGAGCAAAAACGCGGCCTCAGGCGGGAATCGAACCCGCGTTTCATCCTATCCGGGGACGCGTGCTCTACCACTACACCACCGAGGGAAGAATGAGTGGTCGGGCAAATGTGCCTCAGTGGTGTAGTGGTAGATCACGCGTCCCTGGATAGGATGAAACACGAGTTCGAATCCCGCCTGAAGCCGCGTTTTTGCTCACCACTCAGTTCTCTTAGGTATATAGAAAACATCATAACAATGCGAGATGCATTAAAATACTATTAATTCTGCTTTTCACTATTTCAGTAGGCATTGTGTGGTTTGTGCATTTTGGGTAACGCGTCCGCCTTCGACCAACACTGGGCCTGCGCTATGCATCCTATCTCATGAACCTTCGTAATGGAATTGAGCGCATATTTGAATTATGCAGCAAGGCGATTGCTCACCGTTACATTGATTCAGTGCTGCTCTACATCCAAACAGTCTTGTACCAAACTGTTGGCCTCGAAAGGATTGAAGGCCTGATTAGTGGTGACATGAAACCCACTGGTTGAGATGCACAGGAAGAGGCGAATCATTTAAACACACACATACACACGCACACACACACACATCTACGCAATAACCGAATCTTTCAAAATTTATTAAATTGAGTATTAGCTTCAAGATGAATTTTACATGTACTATAGACCCACGTCAACGATCGAAGGTTAAGGACGCCGTTCTACACGACAGGATGCCGAAAATAAGCTGGGCGGGACACGTGATGCGCTTCAACGCCAGCCGATGGACGAAATCCGTTACTGACTGGATTCCTCGGGAATCAAGCGCTCTACAGGGAGACCACCGACCCGATGGTCTGATTTCTTCACGAAAAGACTAGAAGAAAGATATGATGCTCAGCGAATCCCTAGAGTGAGGAGGATCGATTAGGCTACCTTGCACGCGATAGGGAAAAATGGAGGTGTTGCTGGTGCCCGCTCGAGTCACTCGACGATTAACGGGACGACAAGGGGATACAGATGATAGAACTTTTACAGATGTTAGACTCGAGCAGTGTTTCTGCACATTCAAGTGAAAAATCACAAGATTGGCAATGTATCGATCTGCAAAAGAGCCAATTAACAGACCATATGACATGTTGGCTCAAATAATAAATATGAAGTATATTCAAACTTGAGCGTGGTCTTATTAAAACACTCGAAATAGAAGGCATAGTATTGCAAAAATACCAGCGAAGAGCAATCGAGTGTCGAAAATTTCCGATCTTGTGATTTTTCACTGACGGCGATTGTGTAGATCGTTCGTCGTCACCTACTTCTTCATAGGGTTAGTGCAGGCTCCCGAGAGGATGCTGAAGACGAAGGGCTTGTCCGAGTGACGAGGCTGCAAGGCCGAAACACGTGTTTAGGGCTGTATAAGGGCCAATTATCAGACCACATGACATGTTGACTCAAATAATAATTATAAGATATATCGAAATTTCAGCTTGGTTTTAATAAAACACTCGATAGAAAGTTTAATTTTATATATGTTTTTCCTCTGCCATTGATCGATTTATAACCGTTGTGATTGATTGATTAGCGATCTAAATCAAACTGCTCATATTCATATATCCATTAAATGCATTAAAATATACGAATATGGCAGATTCATCACTGAAGATGCACGTTCATCGGAAAAAAGTTCACAGCTAGAAGGGATACAAGCACTCATCAAAATCGGTGCAGAAACGGCATCAATTCAATGACGAACAGTTTCAGTTTCAGAGTAATGCATGGAAATTTCATCCGCTACCTGTCACCTATTCATTCAATGAATTTGCCGTCTCATCCAATTCTGAAATGTGCAATGAGCTCGCACGGTAAGCATTTTTGAAATGAAAAATTATGATAAATCAAGTTTACATCGTATAAGGAGTTCAGACTTATCCATCAAGACACACGGGTCGCCCTGGTAGAAATCCCCATGTCGACCACTTTCACATAAATGAGTGAACTATTTTATAAGGTCCACTCATCTTCCACTGAGATTCAACTATGAGAAGGGGGTTTAGTATTCCGACAGTCTGTAACTCCTTAACATAAAAAAAAAACTAACAAATTTGGCGGATGGCGAACGTCTTCTGATTGAGATAGAATATCACTAATTCGCCATATTACAGTGAAATCCCTTGGAATCACTTTGTTTTCACTTTCACAACTTCAGGATACTTCACACGGAAGGTCACAGCCTCTTCGGTGTCGCCACTGCAGTTATGATATGCCTTTCTATAACAGAACCAGATCGAAAAGAAGTGTACGATACAGGAGTAGCGGTGTTTACTGATGTGTTAGCATTTCCGAGATATTATGGTCAAACTTACTTCTCGATGCCTATTCTGACGAATCTATATTTCTGATCTGTTGCTCAAAATGCTCCAAACAACTAGTCAATAACAGTTATATTGAGTTCAAAATGTTTTGAAAAAGAAAACGGAAAAACAATTTTGAAGGAAGAACAGGATCTGTCAGCAGACGTTTGGTGTATCAAATGCACTTGACTTATCCTTCAACAATGAAAAGGCCTTCCCCTTTGACAGTGAGTTTCTTTATATGCTTCATAAGTATAACGAAAAGTCTCGGTGTTGACTAAGTACTGAACGATTCGCGATGTATTCATTACCATTCATAGGATCATAAAAATGCATGAATGCATACAAGACCCATACAATGATTTTCGGTGACTCAGCGGTGAATCAAGTCAATGTCATTATCCTTCCAGCTAAATGTGACACAACTACCATATTTTGGAACTATGGAAGGCTAAGTGAGCACGTAGTGCAGTATCGAGTCAAGCAGCAATCCAGCGCCTATTGCACGTCGTTCCTTACCACTGTTTCACACGCGTTCTCGCTTATCCAACACTTGACAGTTTCGACAGTGTAAACACGCTTGTTAGTCTAGCAAGCAGTAATCGCAGTGTAAATACGAGTTTCTGTGTATGATCCTCTTCGTTCAAAATTTTCAATTTCACACTCTACTGGAAATTGTTTTGTTCATGTGATATTGGTGATTGTAGAGACATTTCAAGCGTTACTCAAACGCGTTGAATCATCAGAACGATCAACATTGGAGCTGAAGCTTAAAAGGTGTGGCCGAATAGTGCAACATTGTCTCAAAAATTCCTTATGTGTGGTATATTTCTTTTATGCTTCACAAATTCCTACTGTGCATTTTTTAAATGAACATTGACGAACATAATATGTGGTTGAACGTGTAGGTGAACTCATGTGCATGTATGGACATTTGTGTAGTTGCATATGTAATAAATACCTGGATGTTTACGAGCCATAATATGCTTAAATAATGTTATCATCCTTACAGAAGATTTCTTAAATATCCAGTAAGCAAAAGCTTAGCCAACTACATTCGTGAGCTAGGGACTGCATTACATTTTACGGAGAACTATGGGTGAGTTTTCTTTGTTAATCAATAATTCCACGAAGAGTGTTGTAATTGCTGAGAGGAAACATCTTTTTCAGTTGAATCCATAAGAGTATCATAATTCAATAATTTTCAAGCGGAATACCGTCCTGAAATGGTTGCGCCATCAAAAGGGAACTAATGAGATGTAAAAGAATTTCGGTGAACTCTCAAAGCAGTAACGCAATCGTCGAAAAAAAAAACTACTAAGGGAATGAGGACAAATATATTCGATGAGCGCACGCACCATCTGTATTCGCAGCTGGCATTTCCTTTGTGCTCAAATTCTTCTGATCGCATTCAATAAGATGTAAAGATCGCCATAGAACCATGGATGACGGTGACATCAGAGGAAATAATTCGCTCTCACAAAACATTGCTGAATCAGATGTTCATATGTACTTGGTTGTGGAATTCGCACGAGTGAAGCGTTGAAAGGGAGATAGTACAGTGGACAGTGATGCACGCTATCACGGGGCAACCCTTGCTTAGCGCCCTCCCACAATTCCACATGAGGAAGCTTTAGTTCGACTATTCTCAAGAGATAAGTTATAAAGCAACTCGTCTCGACCAGCATTCTACAGCTTTCATAGAAAAGACGAAATTTCTACTCAGCCAAAAAAGCGGGCGAAATGTTCAAAGATTTGCGTAGAGGATAGCTGAACGGAAACGAATCAAGTGGATGAAGTGCTGGGATTCGCACAGCATGTGATGACAAGTCATGTTAAAAAATCGGAGTTCAAAAGAGCGGACACTATGACACAGTTAGAAGGCAAAAGGGCTTTGTGGTGTACATGGTCAGTGGTTTCAAACTAGTGCTCCGGCAAACTTACTGCAGTGTTCATGCGGTGCTGGCAAATCACTACAAGGCTCGTTTGAGAGGTTGAAATCTGGTGTAATATGAGATAAGTTTCAGTTTTTGATAGATCAGGAAGTTATTGAACCTTTTAAACTATATCCGATGAATTCTGGAAGGGTGACATCTCTAAAGAACTAGTAAACTGCGAACGCTTTGTTCTTTGTTCTGTAAGACAATCACTGAACGCGCTACACGTTCTTAGTGTACTGCCAGAACTGGTTTTTGTCTTCCTATGAATCATCTACAGAGCACGGTAAGATTTCGGTCCGTTAAGATTAAGTAATCGTGTTATCTGAGGTTACACGGTAAACATCGAGTAATGTAAATCAATGGATTACTCATGAAACTGGATTTATTGACTCCAAAAAGGACATCGTCTAAATATTTTATAGACTGAAGCACCAGCGTGGAACAGTGGAATGGTTCTAAACTGCAGTTCCATCACATCACAGCTAAACCATGCTGTAGCATGTTTCAGTTCCCTCAATTCTGAAATCTTTGAGGATAGATGTCGCTCCCTTTACATCAATACGTTACTTGTCCTCGTTACGAACGGTCACATTTTTCTGATAACGTGCTGCTCTATGAAAACACAAGAGTAAGGAAATGAGGCGTGTCGCGTTTATGAATAACCGAAAAATGTCCCATGTTTTCGGCTTTGTTGAACTGATTGAGCGCTGCTTAGTCTTTGCAATGACTCGCGAGGAAATACCAATATAACGTTGATGTTTTCTTCTGGGATCTCCCAGAGTGTGGTGGTTAAAGGTGCGATGTCTTGTGTATCGCATGGGATCACCGTCCCGCGTGGATGTTTGGTTGGGAGCGGATTCAAACCCGCTCAACGTACAGACTTTGCATGTCACTCAGTAACATTGGATTCGAATTTTATATATAAAGAAAGAGATGAGATAAAAAGAATGGTTTACCTGTGAGATTTATAGAATAATCAGTCATTTTTCCGAATAGTATGTCATTTCGCTCGTGTTGTATCTGGTCTATTTAGTGAAATCTTCTACGACAAATTCACTGGAAGAGCTCTTCAGGAAGGAGATGCTTTTGAGTCACAAATCTCGATCATCTTTGAAAAGCTGGCCAGAGTATGATTGTACTTTTCTTTCTACTTTTCTTCTTTTTTACAGAAATTCCAATGGGAATAAAACTTGAAGAAACATCGATGGTAGTGACAGCGTTTTTTTGCTTAGGAATAAACTTACTACATGGTTTTTGGAGAGAGTTCGTTAGATAGTAGAGGTACAAGTTTTCATATCCGACTATGTGAAGAATTTCTGCTTTGTTCACAGGACAAAAGAAGAAAATTGTATGACAACGAGAAAAGTTGAACCGAAGTATCATTCACCGCCTCAAAGAGCGTCGAAGTGTTTTTGGCTGCAGATTGAAAATTTTTGGCTTCCTGTCCAAGTGTCATTTATATAGATATTAGTGCCACTCAACAAAACCCTTATCCATAGACTCCTTATTTTCAGCCTGTCTTTAGCTTTTCAAAGAAATTAAGAAATTGTGGTGATAAGTTTACGACGATCTCCCCAATTGACTCTATATATGCAATTTGCGTGGTCATAGCCTCACTTGTCGTCTCGTATTTGTTTTGCTTCATCTTTCACTTTTTCTCAAATCGACCTATTTGATAGCTTAAATTCAGGCAAATTTGAACAATATGAACCCATTACATCAAGACTTTACTCCTATGATGACAACGGAATTGCACAACAACCACAGTGAGTGTTGCAAAGAAATTTTCCAATGTGGCTTGTTGATTTACATTAACGTCATCAGCGAACGAAAAATCCAGAAAAGTATCTAAAATGATGGTCGATAGTGAAGCGGCCTTAATCAGTGAAATTGCTGTCTATAGGGAAATTGAAGATAAATGATGTCGTCTTCCGTCATTCATTCTGGACGATTTGCATTGATGATCCTATCTATTGGTTAATGCGTCGTTTGAATAAATGATAGACGTCATAAAGTCGTCAAAACTATTCATATTCACTCAGACTATGAATCAGACTAAATTTGATTGTATTAGTAAAAGGCCTAAAGTTGAGGATTATTTTGCTTTCACTAAAGTCAGTACTCTAGTGGAAAGCCGGTGACCAAATGACAAAAGGAATCGTTAGATGTTCATCATATTGTCAGTACAAACTTTTCCTTAATGTTGTCTGCTGCATGACGCACCTAAATACACCAATTTGAGCTGTTTTATATATTTGTTCAGTTATCAATTTTTTTGAGTAGCTCAAGAGATCTGAACAATCTTGGGGTTTCATATTCTCACCAGGTAACTATACGGATATGAACATAGAGCAGAGCACCGAACATGAATGGTGGATAAATGTCGTAGAGCAGAGCACCGAACATGAAGGGTGGATAAATGTCGAGCCGATATCGTTCGTCGATGATCGCTCAGTGTGTCTACCAAGTGAAGCGGGAAACTCGTCCGTAATGCTATCAATTCTTCGATCTTTTCCAGGTTTCTTTTCCACATAATGTTTTCAATCGTTATTTGAAAAATAAGCTTCTTTTGTCTAACATTATTGCTCTAATCAGCACATAAATAAAGATGTTGCTTTTTTGATTTTGTGGTACGTGATAAATATTATACGTTGTGCCCCTAACTAATCGCTACAACAGAATTTTTATTCATCTCATGAGCAATCACCGCGATTTCTGCCGTCTTACTGCTGTTGATTAGTTGGCAAAAGTTCCGATGCCTATCTTAGATACTTATGTTCTAGAACATTATATTTCCCTGAATTTATACGCTAGTCGTTCTTATTCAAAGGTGCCGTTAAAAACCTTTTTGTTACAAGCTAACCTGACTTTTGACATCCCGATATTAAATAAAAGCATCCATACATATGCACTTGCATTTGCTATCATGAAACACTTTTCAGATCGAGCAAAAGACGAGCGAAAGAGTTATTCTTTTAGTGGCTTCGAGGCTCTAGACGCATACATGGACGCATACTTTATCCTGCGGTGAGAACTTCTTCGAACGGGAAGCAATTAGAAAAGTTATTCCCTTGAAAAAGATAAAAAAGATTAGTTATTAGAAAAAAGTCGTGAAGGATAAGAATGGAGAACAACTGCATGATCAGTCTTGGAGGGGAGCGTCATGCTTCCGACTTTGCAATCATTTGTTATGTTAGAGATGATTAAATGCATATCCGGCTTTCACTCGTTATGTCCTGTCGGCGTGTCATGTAGGTGCTCATATACTCCTAGACACTCCTGACAACAATTTACTGCTTCCAGAAGCATGGATGATCATGTGAGCACGGACGAGGGATCGAGCAACGAACCACGCGTGTGTCGCATAGCACCCTAAAAGTTGTGCTGTAAGGCCACATGGAATTCGTCGTACATAGAAATGAATCTAAAAAACGGAAGAAAAGGAAAAATTTCTCAAAGATATTTCGAAAGTGGAGCAATGCAAAGATGATCAAAGTCGAGTTTTGGGCAAGAATAGCATATCAAATCGCAGAACGCCAAAAGTTCAAAAATTTTTACTGTCTCATTCCTGAGCAGCATAAGGCTGTAAGTAACTGAATTTGTTAAAAGATATTTGATATTCCGGCTGTTTTGTCATCTTTCGAGCCTATAGAAGTTAATTTGGCGCTCATCTACTCGTCATACAGTTTCTTTACTAAAAAGAAGAAACTCAGTGCATAATCTCTATCCGCCCAGTAAACAGCTTCCTTGAACATAAAACAAGACCAAGTAGTAGTACGGCAGATGGTACGAGGTTGAGCTTGGTCACAAACCACTCATGTTTACTCTTTATTTTTGGACTTTGGGAACTGATTCTCTTTTGCTGCCTTCTATGCTTTGATAGAACAGTTATTCTTCTTGAATTATAGGCCACTTGAACAGCAAAAGGCTAGAATCTTTGCTCAACATCATCACCAGCATCGTAATCAAGGAAAGGTGACGATGTTGTCTTTTTACACTTTTTCTTCTCAGTCTTTCTTTCCGGATATATAACATCCACTATGGCTCGACAATAAGCTCTTCAGAAACTAGTGTTCGACTTATACTTTCAGTTTTCTTTCTTGGATATGTTGTAGTACAAGTTCTTCCTTTCCAGTACTGCGCTGTTGCATATCACTGCAAAGCTCCGTTCATGTACTTTCGCTACACTTTATTGAAATTGCATTATAAATTGTATTTGTGAAAAGTTTCAATAGTAAGAATTGGAGGTGTCAAAGTAGAAATTTCTACATATCAACTCTTGTGAATTTAGTATCGGGTGTAGCGTAGTTGAACAAATTGTCGAAACATTATTGAAGTAGAGGGCTACGGAAGTATTATTGAACGCACGATCCAAAATCAACTTCTCAAATTGATTTTGGGAAATTTGGGAAATTTGAATTTGAGAAATTGATTTTGGCCGATTCGGCATTGAAGGTGAAGGAACAAGGATGTCCTTCAATCATTTACAACGATGGAATGAAGACATTGCCATAGGCAAGTCCACAAAGAAGTGTCTCAACAGTTACAGAAGAGCTTAATACATGCATCTCAAGTGGTTTTGCAAATATATAAAATGTAAAAGAGTCTTATCGCCTTTTTGTCATTGTCGGATCTTTTTACACACAACCGAACAACTTGCTTCCGATTAAATTTTGAAGTGTGACGGAAAATAAATTTTCTTCGATAGCCTACGGCAATCTACTTTGTAGCTGAATCGCGACGGTACTCTTCGCCATTTCAAATTGTGGAAAGTGCACCAAGAGAAAGTCCGCCCGTTCAGTAGGATACGGCTAGATTGATTTATTACCGATTCCTCAATTCAGGTGAAAGGATTGATGAGGAAAGTGTATCCAGAAATATGTTAAAATCTTCCAAAACCTTCATCGGCTGTGTTCCGCATCGGTCAACGAAGAAGGACAAGTTCTTCTCCACGATGTACGAGGCCGTATTTCGCACTAGATGCTGAAAAGGGTGAACGAGGTCGACTACGAAACGCTGCATTGTTCGTCATACTCATCAAACATCTCGCCCCACGACTACCAACATTTTAATAACGCAAAAACTGCCTGTGAAAATCGCTCTCGAAACTGAGCCGAGGCTGAAACTGCCTCAGACAACTTTACCTCCTACAAAAGTTCAAAGTTTCAAGCAAATAGCTGGAGTAAATCTGTTTTCAATTGAAAAATATGTGCTAATGGATAGCGTTGTTGACTTGACCAATGAGTTTGATTCAAGCTGGAAAATGCTTCTTCAAAAATATAAATGGAAAACCGTCATTGATTATCTGCTAACTTTTAGAAATTTTCATCTACCGGGAACTTTTTTACAATTCTGGATAAAGCAGGCCAATCGGCAATCGCATTTAGTGGCGCTGGTCAAGCCGAAAGGTCAGTCACAAATGAACTTTTCAAAGACTGATATGTATCGGAAATTTTTACATAGCTCTGATTCGGCTGATAAATGTAAAATTAAACTTTTACAACATCATAGAAGATAAATTTGATGAACTGATTGTTTTATTTACAGTATTTTTGAGAAATTTTATAGTTTCTTATGTAGTGTTTTAGAAACATATAATTGCTTTTTTCTTTGCAAGCATAATCTCTTCAGAGAAAGCTCGGAAAGGGACAATAATTTACTTACACAGTATTCATCGCCTCTAGTGGTGTTTAACGATGAACAGGTACGTTTTTATACTAATCGAGAGACATTAAGACCAATTGTAGTGGATACATCAAATTTATTTGCGAATATTGCACACGCACATTGACTTCTCGTTATTCACCATCAACATCTCATCGTCTTATCAGTGCCTGATGACCAGAGCAAGCTGTGCAACTACCGACGGCCAATGGCAGACGAGTGGCGATCCTGCAACGCGCGTAGGCCATTTATAAATGAAGTCTGATCCACATTTTCCGAACATCAATCACAAACGAACCATATTCTCATCAAAGGCGCCATTTCTCCTTGGAAAAATAGATGATACATGAAATAATGTTTTACCTAAATAACGAAAAGAAAAATGCTCTGCTCATCGATATCAAAGCGTATGGTTTTTTTTTGCAGATACAAATTGTATGGGCAGGACCAAGAAGGCTAATTGATCAAACACTGGAGATTCCTAGATTGGTTCATGCCCTGTTATTTCACATAAGCTTTAGAAAACCCCTCACCGTAGCCGTTACCATCCCACTATTCTTTCCGTTTGGAAATATCAATTACTACACAGAAGGAGTGCCATGGGTAAGTATGTCCGTAATGAAGAAATGTAGTAGCAATGGTCAGTATGAAAGATTGACTCATTTGTCTGGTTCTTCTAACTGTTGATATCTCGTATTCAAACACGTCTTCTAAATCCTATTTGAGTTGCAATCATGAAAGAACATATGCTTAGTCACATATAAGATTCTCAACAGTGTTTTAGCTGTGGGCCTTTGTCGAAATTCCGCATTACCCGCTATCACAGCGGGTTCTGATCACTCTTGGAAAGACATTGTGAAAAATTGACAACACCAAATACTCAAATGTTGTTGCATGATATTGTCACTAAGCGACAACGCAGTAGCTGTTTTTGGTCGGCTTTTTTGGTACTTTTCGTTCATGCGTACTCATATCCAGCCCCTTAGCAAGAAAGCGCATTTTGTTTTGAAAACTTTAGTCATTCGATAGCTTGAATCTGGAGAATGCGCATGGCGTCCCTTATTTCTGAAATGGTCTTCTTAGCACATTATAGTTTGGAATGAAACTGTGCTTCACACTCTGGGCATTTTTCTATGGACAAGCTTTATCCCTTAGACTTATAACGGTCATGATAACTTAAATCTCGACGATTGCAATGGCGTACTTGGTTTTCGAAAACGACTTAGTGCGCTACAGCAGCCAAAAAAGATTGGTTTCGTACTCGGACGCTCATTATCACTTTGGTAAGTGAATAGGATTTCACAACATTGTCACCTTTACTATGCGATGGACCAATCACGCGATCCATGAATCAGTTGCACCCGTGCAAAGAATGCGGGCCGAATGCGAAACTTAATTCTCTTTTTCTCTTACAGAGCTGCACTCAATGGACCTTTTGCGAATCGGAGTGTACCGTTACATTCGATGATATTTAAACTATAGAATCATTATTAAAATCTCGGTGAAAAGCTATGTTCAGCGAAGAATGCTCTGATGTGGAACACAATTTCATATTTGCTGTAACAGCACAATGAAAAGGCCATTGAAAAGATAAGAGACACCATTCAAATTTTCGAGAGTTATGCTATCGAATGACTACTAAGCGTCTCAAAAAACCCTAAAAGCGCTTTTTTGTCAGGGGAATGGAATTGGATACGGATAATGGAAAAGCACCGTACCGTTTTAGGTCTAATTGGTATTAATATTGATATTAATATAGCATTTTGTTGCATTTGTTGACATCACAAGCATCACGAATAGCAAATCTTTTCACTTTTTGAGGTCGATTTGTTCTCTTACCTTCACTATCCACGAAGTTCCTAGAACTTTTCTGACTTGGGCTGATGCTTGAGAATTTTCGTCCGTCACGAGTGTCGTTTAACGGAACGCTAGTCGGATTGAGACAATTTCTTGGAATCCTAACAAAGTCATACCAATATTCTCATCTATAAATAGAGGGAGGGAGTCCAGACATTCTGGCATCTATTTTCAGAAGGAGCAGCGCCTGGGAAGATTAGAGCGGCTCACTGTCGAACGTGACTAGTCCTACCGCATAGGCGCTTCCCAATTAAAGGTGTTCTATCTCAAAAATAAAGCTAGTGATGAGTGTTTTTTCGCCATATAGTTTGACAGACAAATATTACTAACAGTTTGAAATTACAGTATTTTCACTGCTTTTTTCGCAGAGTTATTATGTTCTTATATAACTTAGAGAATTGAGTGGTGAACAAAAACACGGCCTCAGGCGGGAATCGAACCCACGTTTCATCCTTGTTTTTGTTCACCACTCAATTCTCTAAGTTATATAAGAACATAATAACACTGCGAAAAAAGCAGTGAAAATACTGTAATTTCGAAGTATTAGTAATTAGAATAGCTATCAGCTCAACTGGGTTATAAAGCTAAATCGCATACCCGACCAAACCTGTCAAAGGTTGGTGGCTGATAGCTAACATTGAGATGTAGAAGAATGAGTGGTCGGGCAAATGTGCCTCAGTGGTGTAGTGGTAGAGCACGCGTCCCCGGATAGGATGAAACGTGGGTTCGATTCCCGCCTGAGACCGTGTTTTTGTTCACCACTCAATTCTTTAAGTTATATTACTAACAGTAATTGTTTTGGCTTTCGTTCTTTGTACACTACTTTGAAGTGAACCCATACCTGGAAGGAGTGAATGCATAGCTTTGTCAGACCTTGGTGTTCTATGTGAAACATATGTGGAATATTAAGAAAACCAAGCTGTGTACGTAGTAATCCATTGATGCTTCGTGATTACTCAACCTTTTTTGTCTTGAACCAATATAGTAACTAATAAGTACGTTCGAAAAGTCAGCTGACCAATTGATAAGTCAGTCATCCACTTAATTAATGCTTATTATCTTGCAGGGTGGCATGGATATATTGAGAGAATTCGCGTCGTCTATCAGTAAACCATTATTGATGCTTAACAAAGGTAGCAACATCTTCAAAATGGATACCGCTGCTGCCATCGAGACGAGTGAAAATGGTTTGCTATGAGACTTCTTTTACAACTTGTTAGATTAGAGTTTTACAGTTTCTATTTATAATTTCCTGTAGATATAATGTTTTTGATGTCACGTGACATATGGAAAATGGATCTTCCTCAAATAATATGATTTTTGATGCCTCAGAAGAAGGTTCATTGGTTTAATGTATTTGAATATTTTGTAATGACACTTTGACGTAAAATACGTGCATCTCCTTTCCTTCGAGTGCTTTATTAAGACCACTCTCAAATTTCAATAAAATTTCAATAGATCCTTTCAATAGGTAACTATATATAAGGAGTGTGACGCTCCCGAGAGAACTGACTGTGAAAAAATCGACAGACGACGGGTTCTGCCCGGCTGATGAGTCTGTAAGGACGAAACACGTGTCTCGGGCTGTACAAGAGCCCTTACCAGACCACATGACATGTTGGCTCAAATAATAATGAAAGGATCTACGTGCATCTCCTTCAGCAGAAATGTAGAAATTACTCTTTTTCACCAGTCGTAACAGACAGTAATTGGTTTAGGACGTTGCGATGACCGGATTGTTTTTGTTAACGAGCTTAACGAGAACTCGTACGTCATTCATGCGGTCATTATCGAGATAGCCACAGTTATTCGCACAGCGGACGACATTTTTCACTTTGTGACGATATTTAGGCAGAAAGCAGTTTGCAACTCATTGTAACGCCGTTTAAACGCTCTTTTCTGTTGTCAGGCAAGGAATGAATGACGACTTCTTTGCTGGACAGAGACTTTCAATTGTAGTTTGAGTAAAATTCCAAGTCGTAAGTCTCGGGTGGCTGCTGTACGTGTTTGTTTTTTTCATTGGTGTTGCGTTATAGCGTTTTGCTTCACACACGCCGCGCGCTTCAGTCATTAGCGCGTTTATACTTTGCTGGAAGCACGAAAATCATATGAACGTGTAGAGGGAATCTTCGAGTATTACAGTCACATGTTTTATCTGAGTTTCTTTCACACGAAAGAAAATAGCAGGCTGAGTAACAAAAATTGCACTTTGCATGTGATTTGTACCTGTATGGTCTGTTGTTCGCACGTTATCAATCCAAGCCCACTACACGCCTTATCGTTGAGCAATGTGTGGCGTATGTGAAATCAAATTACATTTTCCCGTACTGTACTGCAATAAAGCGATCTTTTCAGAGAATAAGCATATCCTTAAAATTGTCAAAATTTGTGCTATCGAATGACTGCCTAAAATACAAGAATGAGCCCTGTCCTGCAAGAAATAGGAGTGTGTGGAATACAAAATTTTTGAAAAGTTTTCTCTAAAAGATGAGACATTTTTGAATTTTCGAGATTTGAAATATCGAGAAATTACTAGCATTCTAAGAAAAGGTCTGTTACAGTAAAATATAAACGAATTAACAAAGGATGCACATGGCGCGTGTGAAACATAACTTCTTTTCAGATGTTACAGTGCTATATCAGAGCCTTTTCGTGAAAAAACCAACGGCGAGATAGCCCGAAATTTAACCTTTCAATTGATTATTAGTACTTTCATAAGAAATTCTCATTCGGCGAAAAGGGTTGTTTCTTCATCCCTGATGAATAACAGAAATGAGCCTCAACAAACCTCAACCAATGCACGAGTAGATGAAAGCCACCTTTACAAGTTTTTGTGGCGATAACGCTTTTACAGTTCGGCGTGTTTAATGCTCATTGATTCGGTGCGAGTCTTTGTAAGAAGGATGTGTTAGTATCAATACATTGATAACTGATTGCTTCGTCAAGATACAATCAAATTTTTGAACACTTATATCAACCATTCGAAGGCGTTTTATGAGACTTTGCCTGTACAAAGTTCAACGACATAATTAATTTATGAATGGGTGGAATGAGTTTCACCTGGTGGTTTTTTATATTGATTAATTCTCGTTCAGGAACATTCCCGCTCTTCTTTGACAGAGGCGGCTCATCGGTCATTCCCAATGGATTCTAAACCTTTAATATTGTTATCAAGATACCAGAACTATCTAAATAAACTACTTGTAATCTAAAGTATTATTCATTGACATCAAGATTCGCATTACACAATAGAACCTTCAGAGAAAACTGATAATAGTTTCCGCAATCCATTCTTAAGCGATGACTGCATATTCTCAGTCGCTACCCACTTCCCCACAGTTCTCAACTCATGTACTTAAATTTATTAGGTTTACTGTATTTCAGCTATGGTATGATGTTATAAAGATCATCGCATGGCATGAAGTACTACGCAAGAGTGCGATTTTAGAAGGGAGCGGAAGATGTGCATCACCATTACACTATGGTGGCCACTGAGGTGTAGTGATAAAACCTTCGGTCATTTCCATTCACAAACAGCAATGGCACCCAAGTGGATATGGTCCAAGTGCGACTGCACTGTTACAATCCCACGAATCCAAACAATTTGTTATTGTTTTTTACATATTGCAGTATTGCTTGGTCAGTTTGCTCCTAATCACCGTAGCTCATTATGCGTCCGGGTACGGAAAATTAGTTACAGAACTGTCAAGGAAAAGCCCCTTCTCGTCTTCAAAAGGTCAACGACTACCTTAGAAAAACCTGAGGGCGTTGTAGTAAAGCTATTTGATGATTCCAAAAAAAGCGTTTTCAATGTTTTTTAGCGGATGAGCGGATGCGCTGTTGTTAAAAGTAGAATTTATGGAATACCAGTTAGCACAATCGACACTCTCAGACTTTTTTAGCTCAGTTTTGTTGTTCTCAGTCATTCCAAATATTCACTGGAGACAAACTGCACAGAGGCATAAGCTAGGAATGCTTTTGTCTGTACATGTCTACACAAATTAGGAAAGAAAATGGAATTAAAAAGAAGCATCGTACATTCTTTCTATACTGAGGACACCAGTGGTCAGCCTTGAGAATTGTTACGTGATGTGCTAGCAGAGTGCTTCCAGCCAACTTACAATCACAGCCATTAGAGAAGGCAAAATCTTTATCTCGCAACTGAATCCACATGCAGAAACCTTTGAAAAGGATGGATTCGAAACAACGAAACGATTAAATGATGTCCAAGATTTGCCCGCTTTCTTAAAATGGATGATGTAAATAGAGGGAGACAAATGAAATGGTCTATCTATTATATATGCACTTTTTTTGAATCTTTCTGGTGGACCATTTTCGGGTGTGTCAAGCGGTCATGTTTTAGACAATGAAAATCCAATTTCCGATCAGTGGATCATAATACTTTCCTAACGTGGGCGCGTATGTCTGGAAACGACTTCGGTACATAAAGAAAGGTGGCGTCGTTAGTGACCATAATAAGCCAAAGTACCAAATGTCAAGAGCACGAATTTAAGAAGTCGATCCTATCTGATAGTATAAATGAAACTCGACTTAAGGTTTAACTTTTACACAGCTTTCAAAACTATGAAAACAATGCGCCTGCGCCTTTGCTTTTCAAACGAATATTTTGCACCTTGAAATCGTAAACGAGCAAACAGAGAGACGTTACTGGTGTATATTGAGCCCACTTATGATGACAAACTCTTTGATGTAATGTAACTGTCTCACACTTTGTGTCGTGCAAAAATTATCACTTATTGCCTTTTAATGAAGTTTTTATAGTGTAAAATTTAATGTCTCATATACTATTTTGAGCTTTACTTACTAAAAAATGTTTATCACTATCATGAGACAAATGAATCACTCAAACCAAAAACGTGAACTTCTGGCTGGACAAGGACAATAAAAAGCATCTGGTCCTGGACGTCCGTCTATGCCGGGACGCCCTGGGCTGCCATCTAACCCAGGCAAACCATCTTTACCTGGTTTTCCTGGAGGTCCTGGTTGTCCAACTTCACCGTCTTGACCGTCCTCACCGTCCTTTCCTGGTGGTCCAATAGGACCAATTGGGCCAGGAAATCCAATTACTCCGTCAACACCCGGAGTATAAAATGTACCTGGCACTCCAGGGCGACCACGCATGCCGTCTATTCCGACTAATCCCTCCTTTCCGGGATCACCACTAGGACCCTTGTCTCCGATCTCACCAGGTGCACCTGGTAGACCTTGAGCGCCAGGCGGACCTTCGAGACCTTGTGGCCCAGGCTCACCTGGTGGCCCGGGTGGGCCTGGCGGTCCTGCAGGACACTTGATGCACCCATCACCTACGTAACTCAAAGTGAGTAAAGATCTTCCACTGAACCCAGGTTCTCCAGGTAAACCATGCTCGCCCGGCTCGCCAGGTGGGCCTGGCACACCTGGTGGACCTGGTGGCCCCGGTGGACAATTGGCTGCCCTCATCGCACAGTTGCAGTAATCAGGTGGTTCGCTCGTGCTTTCGTCCTCTCTTTTCTTTCTTCCAACTAGAAGATGAGGAAAAGATGGTGTAGAATTTGCTCCAGAGACGTGACTCGCCATAAGGACGTGCCATGCATCGTCTGCAGCCTGCTGAACAAAAATTCTTGAAAAAAAGTTATTTTTTGTGAGGTTTATGATGCACTAAAGAATGAAGACAGTGAGT
Organism: Parelaphostrongylus tenuis; assembly: GCA_019055375.1. Classification (NCBI taxonomy): domain Eukaryota; kingdom Metazoa; phylum Nematoda; class Chromadorea; order Rhabditida; family Metastrongylidae; genus Parelaphostrongylus; species Parelaphostrongylus tenuis. The sequence continues at coordinate 334,198 of JAHQIW010006741.1, read as the reverse complement.
TTGTTTAACTATTCATGTGATAAATTACTTGCAAACTTGAGAAACTTGCCCGGAATTCTATCATTTCACCATGAATTTCGTTCCAAAGAGTGTTCATGTCTTTCACAACTGCCCCGATTATCACCAACACCACCATTGTTATGAGTGATGCACCACCGGCAACGAGCACATATGAGTTACTCATCTTGAAAGAGTTTACTTTAGAGGATCATTCCCATATCTGTCAAAATAAGTAAATAATTATACTGAGTGCGTGTAAATTTTGCGAATGTAAAGTTAGATTTGAATACAAAATGAACACTTACGTAAAAAAAAATCATGGTACATGGAAACGAGGTAGAAAATCGGTAATAGAGACATTCTCGTTGCTTTTTTCACTTGCTCTTCATAAACTACTACTTGTCAATAAACGACGTATTCTGGTAGAAATTACAAGCTATTTTTTGTATGAAATCAGAAAATACATTTAACTTAGCTAAAGTTATCATAAAATAGTCGGTAGAGAGGATTTTATTAGGTTGAGGAAAAAGTTTTGAGAAATTTTCTGAAAATTCGTTTTCTGCAACTTTGTGTTGCTTTCTGCTGATAATTTTGTGTATATTCGTCATGTTCATTAGCTTCAGCGCCAAAATGCCTACTGAACAGTATGATTTGCGTGTGATAATCTGCCATTATTAGAGAAAAAGGTAAACGATTCCTAAAGCCGCCGATGAGAGAAAACGAGGTGCTGGTATGGCGACAAAATCGACTGTGAGCAGATGGCTTAAGCGCTTTTAGGAAGGCAATTTTGATCACGAAGACATGTTTTGCTTTGGATGAAAGTGACTTGTAAGTCACTTTGGATACTGAGCCTTCATCAAGACTCGTGGTTTGACTGGAGAGCCCGGAGTTTTGCAGCGGACAGTTGTCAACCAATGCGTAATTTGACTTTGTCCACAAGAAGCCTTGTCGGATCCACATGAGCTCACAATAGTGCGCTATACTTTGAAGAATAGTTACTGCTATTTTATTGCTGATTTGAGCATAAAAACGAAAACGTTCAAAAATTTCCCAAAGCTTTTTGCTTAACCCTAAGTAGCTAAAGGGTTCCGTATTTCACATCAGAGAAAATCAAATAACTCATTGTAATATTCGCTCAGAACACATTTTATTAGTAAATTGCACTGTTGAATGCGGTCTTTACATGATAACGCATCACACCATTTCTGTAAAAGATAACGGACAGTGTTATTCAATACAGATCCGTCGCAGTAATGTAATCTTTAGTAGTTTCGAGTCTTTGCGCAGAGAAAAAAAGGGTTCGGAGCTGTTCATAGCTCAGATTGCGTAGTTCCGGGAATAAATACATTATTGAGAGGATGGTAGCATTCAAAAATTCAAGATTGTCTTTCATTTTGCTTTTGGAGATAAATAGAATTTCGCTAGCTAAACAAGGCGCTGTTCCATATGACAGAGCGTGTCTAACCGCCTAAATATACGAAAAAGCACAACATAGCAACGGCAGGCTACATATTTTACCCTGCCGATGTGAGGAATTCATATTGAGAAATGAATGGTTTATTCCGTCAGACGAGGAGAACGGTCAACGTAATCACAATACTCCCATAAACGATGTTCTGTTAATCTCAGCACTGAACAATCAGTACAAGATGGAGTTGACAAGCGAGCAAATTAGGTTGTTGATTATGCACGAATAGCTGTTGGGTTCAAATGCAACGGTGGCAAGTGAACGCATCAATCTGACTTGGAGCGAAGACACAGCTGGAGTCGATCTTTTGCCGGCGAAAAGGCAGGAAGTAGTTGAAGTTGAAGGATAGTACTTTGGCTTCGTTTAGTGATTGTTCGGGTGTAATAGGTGCATGAATAAATGTTTCACAAGCATTTTCTCAGAACTTTTCCCCAACCTATCCAAGATGCCACCTGAGTTTGAAAGTTGCGCATATCACTTAGCATCCTCGGATAAATAGTTATGACATCATAGCACTGTTATGATAGCGGTAAAATGAAAGTTAAATAAATTATTTATTGGGCTGTCTTTTAACTTCTTCTTAACTTCACTCTTGTTTGGTTCAGTTCTGAATTTCCGTTTCAAATCGGCTTATTGCCCGTGCGCTTTGACAAAAACGATGCGAGCTGTTAAAGTGAAAGCCGCTCTGACCGGTTCGTCCTAACACCTAACAACGATGCTATGCCCCACCTGGAAGTGCATCCGAGTAGTAGTACCACGGACTTGGAGCAAGGACTTGAACGTGGCCGTGGCACCACAGCATCCATCTAAATGGAATGAGGCACCGCAAAGTGATGTCTTGATAGACACCTACGTACTGCCCGACCACAACTGCGATGTACACGTCTCCATCTGCGGAAGTCTTTCGCTGCGACCGCACAGGCAGAACTTTTTCAAGTTGATCATTACTGGAAATGAGTTCTGGGTTCACTACGAGAACGACGCGCCTTACCTGGCTTGTTGTCACGCGGCGAACACCTGCCAGATCAACCAAAACCAGCTTTAATGCTCGTAAGATTATGCCGCTTTTCTGGGATCAGCAAAGTACACTGCTTCGGAAACTGCTCGGCAACAAGCAAGCAATCAATGCTCACTTTTAGAGGAAGAAGCGTCCGAAACGACTCACTCAGTGTCGCCCTTCTCCACGATATTACTCAACCTGACATTGCAAAGTCCGCTGACAACATCTTGGAGAACTGGGCTGCACAGCGGTACCACATCCACCGTGTAGCCCTAATATTGCTACATTGGACTGTCATCTCTTATGCGCCCTGAAGCACTATTTGCAGGAGATAACTTCAAAGACCACAACTTGCTCAAAAAAGACTCCGTCAACTTCTTTGATCGCAACTTCAATCTTTCTAGGACGAAGGCAATTATTTCTTTCACCAACAAATGGTAGCATATCATTTCAATCCTGATGGTGATCATCTTGTGTATTTATTGATTTTTCCAAGAAGACAACAAGCGATTCAACAAAAGTGGATAATGCGAAAAATTATGGAAAGACTCAAGGAGTCCAGTAGCTGTCAGCTTGACCCGGTTTCACGCCAATATGTGCTTACCAGACCAAACTCAAATACAATTTAATACAATACTGGCTGACGTTTCACCTATTTCAAGTTTTTCAGAGCTTGGAAAAGTGCGATAGAAATGTATTCCACTTGATCAAGCATTTGCATATACCGAAACAGAAGAAGTTGGTGCACAATTGTCGGCTAACATAGTAAATAGGTTTTTTTGAGTACCATGTTGCTTTTTTCAAGTTTTCGTTGGTTGAAAATTAGCCGTATAAAGCCTTTGCATGTGTCGAGAGTGTGCCGGCTTAAGGATAGCCTGAGGTCATAGCTATGTTTATTCCGTTAAAGCTAAGTGACAGGCTGAACAAAATTTTAATCCCGACAGACTCGTCGTATAGGAGCGTTGCTCTTTTTCTTCATAATTTTCAAACAATTACCAGAAGGGCATTCTAATAAAGCGCTTAGTATAAGAAATGAGTAGATTGCATGTCACTTATACCTTTTCAAGCGTTAAAGAAGGCGAAATTCCGAAACCTTGCCAGCCATTTTACTACTTCAATCTTACTGTTAACACCACACGTGTACTCTTCAACAGAACATTGAATTGCATTATGACAGTTGTTTATGATTCACCAAATTTACACTGTATGATCATGTTCGAACAAATGACGAATCAAATTTCTAGCAACATCGATCTCGTGAGCTTCTATCTATAGTATTCGAAACAAACGGTAAAACTCGAGGAAAGGAAAAGAAGCCTCTGGCTCTTTATGAATTTTGATGTATAGCCCACTCGAAACTACGAAATCTATTGGTGAAATTGATTTTCAGGAAGAGCAAGCGAGAAAACACAAAATAAATATGATTATATTGACAAATAGACGCCTACAGGCAGTAGGTCCGGATAACGGTGTGAAGTCACCTGCATGTAGAAGACCATCATGAAAAGATTGTTGCGCTTGACGTTGCCGTCAGAGTCAAGAAAATGAAATTTTAATCAACAGTTGCTGAACGATGTGTATAGAGGAAATAAGTGCCGATTTTGAAGCGGTGTAACGGTTTCGGTTTTAAGACAAAGGAATTTTACTCGTGCTTCTTTCTACGCGTTCTTTAGGTCTTGAATACGACTAACTAAATCATATTTTGGTTTCATCTTCATTTCTCGCAGTTGTCCACAGCGGAACGTGTTAAGATGGATGTTCGCAAACCGGTCTTGAACTACAATCTATTAACTGATAATTGTGAAAAAAACTCATCGCACTCTTTGCAGATGCTCAGAAACAAAATCGGCGTTACACCTTTCTTCTTCTTCCTTTAGAGCTAAGCTATTCTTGTTCACACATAGAAAATTTTTCGTCTAAGTGTCAGCACTTTGGATTTGCTCCAATGCATGAGCTTGGAATGCATGGTAGGCAACGCAATATGTATGGCGAAAACGAATGAGTTTTGGTCGTATTTTTTACTAAGTTCAAAACTACGTTCTGTTGTTTTTTGTTAATTTTACTTATCCAAAATAAATTTGAATCGTGGTCTTCTTTATTGTATTTCATATAGCTGAATCTCGTAATCTCACGATTCTAGACATGTCAGCCATTTTTTGTAACTGTTTAGAATTTTCTACTCTAAAGTGAGTATTGGTGGTTTAACATACCACCGATTTTGGCGAAGCGTTTTCCTGCCAAGGATTGCTGCAGAGACCTGAAAACATGATAATCACTTTGAAGAGCTATACGGTGAATGAAATAAACGTTCCCACCTTGATTCTTGGTGTTTTGCAATGTCAGACGCGCAATATGTGAACGAATCGATGAAGCTGGCCAATTTTGACGTGTTGGTGTCGCCTTCACAAAACTTTTTGAACCGTCCTTGTGTAGTTCGTAGATCAACTATCTTGTGATTGAGTGCTCAAGATAGTTTTGCATCGCTTTGATGTCAGAAAGACCCAAGTAAGACGTTCAAGGCACGTTCACGACTTATTTTTTGGAGTGTTCATTTCAAGGAAAAAGAAAATTTATGCGCTTATAAAAAATGAAATGGTTCATATATTTAGAATTTCGAAATCACAAGTTTTTGAATGACAGAGAGCACGATGAAGAAGACCAAGGAATAGATTTAGTGTAAATAAATAAAAATCACAAAAAACAAACACGGCAGAACTTAGTTCCTAACCCAATATCTTCAATCCATGTTCAAAATAAGTGTCATTAGGTGCTTCATGAGAAGGCGTTCTCTAGACTAAGTAACTTACAAAATCCTTTTTCAGATATGTACATTAACACGTAATTTGGTTGATAATTGGATCATATTTCACTTCGAGTAGCTATGGTGAATCATGTTTGTCAATGGAAAGAAAGAGTATTGAAAAAACAAAGATGGAAAAGATATAGAATGTCTCTATATACTGACAGGAGTTTGCCTACATAACGGAATTTAGTAACACAAACGAAACAGTAGCGTAGCCACCATGATTAATCATAGAACGATCGCGTAAAAGCTCTCCAACATTTTATGACTTTCGCAACATCTTAAGATCTCGAGTTATTAAGAATTGGCTTTACACATTTGTCGTCCATCCTGAGGATAGGCGACAGTGGACGGGAGCCGTGGACGAGTGGTTGTGATGATGCCCGTCGCGGCGCACGTGGGGCCGAACCCCACACCGCAGCGCTCTTCCGACGGTCAACAACGAACGCTCCTATGGAATGCTACAGCCAGGCTATCCTCGAGATTGCAAACAGACCAGCTCAATGAGCATTCTGCGAAGTTTAAGAGGAAGACGAAAAAGCGAATAAATGCCAGAAGTGCTGGGATCAGCATAATGAAAGAAAAACACCGTCAAAATGGATGATAAGTGTCTAAAGTTTATCCAGTCTATCCGTCATGTACAAGAGGAGTCACTGTCGAGTGAGTTCTCATTTGAGTAGTTTTTGTGCGCATAAAATCCGATTTAAAACGAACACCTACAACGATGACGAACAACTGTGGAGCATAGGCTCGGATAAATCGGTTTCGAAGAGGAAAAGGCGTGTCGAAACGTTGGTCGGATGATTAAGCTTTTTGACAGCTTTGTGCTTTCGCTTGATCACCGAAGAATACGTGATTGACTTCAACGCCGAAGTCGAAAGAAAGTCGATTTTTGAATTACATTTAGTTTTGTTATCGAAAATTCAATAAGCACGTAAACGGTGATGGCGCCGTTTGACGCCAGCTACACCGAATTACGAGTTTAGTGTTAGGTGCAATATCTTTATTTTGCAGTATATGAGTTTAATCTTAAACGATGAATAGTGTAAAAGGCATTTTGCAATATAATTGACACAAGCAATATTCATGAGAACCCAAGTATTATTGCCGAAAATTCTAACGGGAACAGTATGATTACTGAATAAATTTACGCAAGCCCAAATTTCCTTTTAGCTCTTTATTTCGTTTCCCGCAACACTAAAAGTGGAAACCTTCAGATACGGTCATACTTTCAGTGCACTTTGCCACGATCACTGCAAAAAAAAAGACTGTAGTTATTTGGAAGAGAACGACTAATTCTCTGGCTATCTGACTCATCTTGCAACTCGCCGCGCGTCGTCGCGTCTCGTTCACCTATTGTAACATCGACATCGCGCCTCAAGATTACCTTATATATTCGCCTTCCGCCATAAAAATGTGGTACCCATTTAGCCAATTCAGGCTATAGGGGAATAGTATCATTACTAAATAACAGAATAACACTAAAGAAATCTATAACGAACTATTTAGAATACAAACAACGCTCAGTGTTGAAAACTTTCTTATATTTCAACGAGAAACACATTTTGAGCCTCTCATGAGGTTTGTTATGGACACTTCTACGGTGAAACGACACACGTTTCTGTCTTCCAGCTTCGTCAGTTTCATGGTACCGGTGAGTATATTCTCTTAAGAGGCCTCAAGATAGGTGATTTGAATATTCTTTGGATATGCCCACGTAACAACCATGTGCCATGCAATCGACGATCACTTGAAAAGAAAGCCACGGTGATTGCTCACCGTTTGTCGAGTGTAAAAAATGATTCTCCAGGCACTGATTGAACGAGAAGGCCCAGTGCAACAGACGAGGCTGGAAGGCCGAAATACGTGTCCTGCACTGTATAAGTGCTTATAACAGACCTTATGAAAGGATCAAATACATTGTCAGTTTATATTTTTCCTAAGCAAGGTCTCAAGATAGTCGGTTGCAATGCTTTTTACAGGTGCAGTGTTTACTTTCTATAGTTATTCGAAAGCTGGCCGTTGGAGACACCGTGACCGAGTGCTTGTGAAGCTCGTCGCGACTTGCGTGAAGCCGAGCTCCACATCCCAACTATCTCCGGCAGTCAACAACAACGCCCTATGGAACGTCACAACCAGGTTATTCTCGAGATTGTTAGAAGACTTGCTCAACCGGTATTCTAAACCGTTCAAGAAGAAGATTAAACGAAGTGAATGCCAGAAGTATTGGGATCTGCACGGTGAAAAAAAGCAGTGATGACGGATCCAATAAAGTGCTAAAGTGCTAGAAGTCGTTCGATAGCTTGAGAGATGCAAATTTCGATACCGAGTTTCGTTTTCAGAAGTCATAACAGTACGTAATGTAAAATGAAAACAAATTACGTCTTGCGTTTGACTTTATAGCGCGCCGGGTTTATACTTCACCGTGAATTTAGTGATACTTATCAGAAAGTTTGATTTCTTGGAGACATTTTATACACCAAGATAGATTGTTTATTGTATTTTCGTATTCCTGAAATAAAGATTAGCTAGATGTTCTAAAAATTCGCTCTTTTAATACGAAAACTGTACCCTTGTAAAAAGAACATGCTTTCAACCTTAATGTGCATTTACATTGCTCAAATTATATGAATATAGCTAAGAACACATATACTGTAATGTGCAACTCCAAGAAGATTCCTTTTTGGCGGATGTTTTAGTGCATCGTCCGACTGACTCTCGATAGATGGGCATTCATTAATTTGAGAAGTACTTCTCTAAAAAAGATGCACGTTTTTAACCTTGATCCATTACATGATTCTAATCAAATTGCTTTTCTATTTATTCAACAATCAGACTGTTACAATCAGTAGGCAACAATTCACTTTATTTATGTCTTGCCACCGATAAGCAACTTACTTTTCGCATAAAATTTATATTAGGCTGTAGCAAAATTGATGTTTTTGGCGGCTTGGAACCGCAGTCATTTTTTGCTTACTTTGAGCGATAGTGAACAACCGTAGAATATGGATTTTGAGTTCTTATACAACATCTCGTGTAGTCTTAACAAGTTCAGATTCTGATTCTAAGCTGATCTCATTTTTCGCTGATTTTCAATCGGCACGTTTGTCACATTCAAGACTCTCGTCTCTTTAGGAAATTTTTTGAATTACCATTGCACGTAAGCTTTTTTTTGGCAGTTCCTGAGCTAATTGCATTGCTTATATTGCCAGTTATATCTAGTACTTTGACTTAAAGTACCTAAGTACTTGAACTAAAATAGGAAATGACACAAATTTGTTCGAGTCTCGTCTTTCCAAAGTTTGAAGTGACTATAAAATAATTAACAATGTAAGCAGCAAAAATAGAGCTGGAAATGCGTGTAAGAATGATCTATAACATAACAACATTTTTTCAAAGATTAAATTCCGAAATCAACTGACAAATTTCAACAATTAACAGCACTTTTTTTTACCAAGCTACTACTTGTGGCTATCAAAAATTGCTACCTGCTCTTTCACTAGACTATTACAAGTCATTGAATAGCTTAAAAAAAGATTTTGGTAGTGAGCTTGATTCTGAACATATTTCATTAACGCGCATTACCAACGAGAGGAAAAGTAGGCCTTGCTTTTAATGTATGCGAAATAATAATTTTTGAACCACGCATGTCATGTGGTCTATTGAAAAAGGCCTGACTTATAGAGCGCGACACACGTGTTTCGACCTTGCAGTCTCGTCAATCGGGCAATCAACCTTTCTCGTCTTTTGCCAATCTTGTGTGGGCGCTCCAGTCCCAACGCTAAGAGTTAGCAACGACGAACGTTTTACACTCTATGTCCAGTGAAATGATCACATGCGTGGCTCAAAAATGATTATTTGGCATTCTGAAATTTGAGCTGTGGTCATAGAAAACACACGCAACGAAAGCTTCATGGATAGTTAGACTGTCACTTGAACATCGCCTCGAGATTTGTGGCATTCATAGTGGAATTTAGATGGCGAGGATCACTTCATAATCACAAAAAGAAGACAAATCATCGAGATCTTACAGGTATTTCTGGTAAGAAAAACGCCTATGCGCCCTACCAGTCCGTATTTTTTTCACCATACCAATTCTTGTTCTTCGTCTAACTTGAGAGTTGAGAGCGTCTTTTCCCACTCATCATTCTTTCGATGACCATAGGCATTTATCCCTTCTATAACCGACTTTCGTGGCGCCATGGCCAAGTGGTTGTGATGTTTGTCGCTGCGCGGGCTAAGCCGAGCTCCGCCCCCACCCCTCTCCGGCCTTCAAGAACAACGTTCTATGGAACATCATCAGAAAGGCTATCCTCGAGATTCCAAGGAGACTCACTAAACCACTATTCTATGCCGTTCAAGAAGATTACGAAAAACGAATTGAATGCTAGAAGTACTAGGATCCGCAGAGTTAGAACACTGCGATGATGAATCAAATAAGTGTTAAAAATTAAAACCAACTCCCCAGCACCAGATATTTACAGTTTATGGCTGACGCTAGGTTCTATATATTATTTCAATATTATTCATCTGTTGCAATGACTAGAGATATATTGTTCTTGACATAGAGTGAAAGTTGATTATGACTGAAAGCATGAAAATAAAAAGCCAAAAATGTTCAATAAACCTCTGAAATCATGATCTTATCGTATCTTGTTTTCCTTCTATGCGTTCAATGATCCACATGTTGCTCAGTCTTCCCGCGATCACGCGCACTGACATGTATTCTGGCGCAGACTACGGACTGTGTACATTGCTGCCAATGCGTATGATTTTCGATGGCTCATTTTGCCCCACAGAGATTTTTGTTAGATCTTTTGCAGTCATATTAGCTTGTGGAACAAAGATGTTGTGGAGGACGATGATCAAGAGAAGGTCCATTCCGCAGTCAGGTATGTACGAGAAAAGAATTTGATTTGCTCATCAATACCCAATATCAGTCACCGCGACTGGGTTCAGCGTCGATACCGGCTACTGAGCCAGCCGTTGACGGTTAGTTGCTGAGAGATAGATGCGGTATGGCGTAGAAGAAGTGACAGTAGAACGCGCGTCAGTAGTGCAACGGGCTAGAGCACACTCACCCGGAAAGATTGAGGCGCGGGTTTGAATCCCCTCCTAGCGCAAAAGTCTTGCACATTTAGTTTATTGATTTCAGTTCCAAAATTTTACATGTATTGATCAACATCTCAAAGTCGTCGATGAGAATAATGACGGTAAAAGTGCTGGTATGACGACAAAATCGACTGTGAGCAGATGACTTAAGGATTTTAAAGAAGCAATGTTGGCATCAAAGACGTGCCTCGTTCTCGCCAGCCATCTGTTTTGGATGAAAATGACTTGCAAGCAGCATTGGTTGCTCAGCCTTCATCGAGCAGTCGCGATTTAGTTGAACATCTTGGTGTTTCGCAGTGGACCGTTGTCAAAAATTTATCCAGTCTGACTTCGCCCACAAGAAACCTCGTCAGAATCCGCATGAGCTTTATCCAATCATGGCTTTCAATCAATGTAAATGGACGTCTATTGAACTAATTGTTAAAGGGATGTCAAGAATTTTCGATTCAAGAAAAGTTGGAAAAGGTGCTTCGAGCAGATCCGGAATTTGCGAAACGATGGCAGAACGTAAAAAATGGTACTCTATATTTTAAAGAATAGTCGTTGTTGCTTTTGCTGTTGATATGCGCATAAAAACGAAACTTCTGACAATTTCCCCCAACTTTCTGCTTAACTCTTAGTAACTTGAGGGACTTAAGTGTTTTGTTGCCTTCTACTGAACTAAATTTAGGCCAAAAACACGGTGAAGGTCATGCCACAATTTTAGACCATTGTGAAAAACTATGGGTATCAAAATGCGGACATCTGTTTCATTATATCAACAGATTATAGAAATTCGCTAATTGACAATTGTAATTCGGTTGTTCTCCTCCGTGCACTTTAAATCTCGGTTCGCACTAATATCATTTGTAATTTCCATTGTTGATTTGTCTAATTAAAGCAAAATAATTTATTTCAGCGATAACTGATTTTTTGAATTCATTTTGATAACGTACAGAGCCGCAATTTTTCCAAAGACAAATCCCAGTAAACTAAGAACCAAAGCATCATACTTTTTCGATACGAGACCCAGATCAGTAGGATGAAAACGCATATCCCACTGTTCAAATTTCTTTCAGCGATGTCTTAGAATTGTTATCTGGAAACGCACTTTCCACACTGTGCAACTTTTAAAAGAAACTTGGAGCTTTTCAATATGCATGAGTACTCCTCAATAGAGTTTTTATGCTTCAACTTGTGGACTACTTCTCTACAAACACTCTTGATTCAACGATTAGCATCTCCTCTCTCAAAAGACTAATGGTAGTCCTTCGACAACCTGAAAAATGAAGATTTCAGTGTTTTGACTTCATTATATCATGAACCCACAGACAGATTCAATTCTACTTCCACGTTAATTCCATAATGACTTCTGATCTACACTTCATGTTTTGTTCAACAGATCTCAACTGTTCACAGATTGGAACTTAGTTGATTCTGTCATTATTGCCATAGACGCAATAACAATGGATATCCTATGCATTTCCTTGTCTAGGTTCAGCCTTCGATTGCTCCGGGTTGGGCAAGTTAGTACCATACCTGTGTGGGAGGACACCAGCAGTTGCTTGATGCATCAGCGAACCACCACGGGTCATTGTATGGTCCATATATGCATTCAATCACCTTTAAAGATGCCGAATGCAGTCGAATGCACCACCCATTCCTTGAAGTTTGAACGGCGGAAGCTTCGTCTATAGCCTCTACTCAGTAACCCTGTGATCTCCCTACAGATTGTTTCTTCTATCTTTAATGAAATTATTTATTTCTCTTATCAAAATATGAATCGAGCGATAAGCTGAATTCTCCAATTCGACAGAAGTTTGGTAACATTTGTTTCGTAGCACTGGCTTAATGTATAGCTGCAGACAGTGGTCTTAACAAAGGAAAAGTTAAGCAGTCGTGAGCGTAGGAGCGGTCACACTTTTATATTCAGTGATTTGACACCTGCGCCACACTTATCATAGTTGAACTTGATTTGCACAGCCCTCAAAGTTGTCTTCTCAGTTTAGTTTTCATTAAGTCTTGACGGTCTAATTGTAGGTCCACAGGCAAGAAAGAAGAGTAGGACAACTCTTACGAGCAGCTTTGGATATCGTATAAAACTATCACGATGGGCATCTGAACTCTTGTACGTTGGCCAGAGAGAGTGCAAATGAGCAAATTAGTGCGTTGATTTAGTGGAAGGACGTCTTGGTGAATGAACTGGGTTGAAATGGTAGAATGGTTCACAGCAGACGTGGTATACGTGAGAGTGAGAACGACATTTCAGTGTTTCTCATGATAATTGATATTTATTTGCTATCTTAATCATGTGTCGTATCAACATAGCTATTCATTTATTAGTATGGTTCATTTTACTTCAATGCGTTCCCTAGTAAACTCACAAAACACAGGCAAGGTGGGTTGAAGGTAAAGTAAGACAACTGTAATCGCAAGATGATTGATTGGTTCGCTTTGTCTGAAATGCTTTATAATATGCAACAAATGTCTACAAAGAATATAAGAACGCTTGCACAAACCAGAATTTCCTGCACGTCGTCTTATTGAGAATCCCAGTGCCTCCAGATTTTCACGTGCTTTGTGGCGCATCGTGCATGAACCTGAGATATTCATGTCGGACGGAGCGTATTTAAAAGAGAAGCATCATTGCCAGCAACATGAAACGAGAGTCTGCACTTTGATAGAATAGCAAAGAAGGCTAAATGGAGAAGTGGCGATAAACGGAATGCACCTAACAACGATGTGTGATGAAAGGGAGTCGAAGCCTTGATAATTTCTTTTTCGGATGCTCACTTATTGACCATGGAAGACGATATGATCATAAACTAACCGCTCACAATTCCGACTATCTCGTAATGGAATAAAAAATTTTTAGCCCTGTTTCGTTGATCTTACCTAGGGATGCCGTCATGCAAAGTGTGTGGAAATATTTTAGTTACGCAGCACTTTGTGTGAATTTGACAACTAGTAAATAATCAAGGGGTCTTCCATTTTTAAACGTTCCTTCCGATTATTAGGTGTTAGCTTTTTGTCTAGAATGAGAACCATGATAAAAAAAAAACAGTCGATTAGAAAGGTAATGCTACATTTGTTTCACCAGGCATCAAGCATTCGACTGTCACTACATTGTCAGATGATTTTTTTAGTGAGTGTACAATGTAGGATGTTCGGTTCAGATTCCCTTATATGTAGGGGCTGGAGCACTATGAGTGCCGTATCTGACCATATTAAAGGATTAGAATATGTTATCAGATCATGGTACTATTTTATAGCAGCATGGAACAGCATCAACAACAAGTTTAGTATGCAATTAATGACCGTGATGTGTTTTTTTTTCTTTAGAGTCCCACATGGTTTGATGTAGATGACTTGATCATACGCATTCTAATGTCGCCTTACCGGGATATTCCTTAGTAAGTGGCGTCAAGGAGGGTGAGCTCATGAATTTATGCACGGTAGCAAGGTATGTTCTCAGTGATCTTACTCATCAAAAGTTATCAATACGATTCTTGAAGAGCTTTACGGCATTTCTTAAAGCCGAACAAACATCCGAAGTCGATCAGTACCTATCAATATCTGTTACCGTGAAAGACAATTCGTGTAGTAGGTCTCTAGGATTGGTGCGAATTCAAACTGCCCCCTCCATTAGTTTTATACATACCCACTGATAGAATCGTTGCAGTTAGCAAGTAGAGAATCCATTAAGCTTTGTTTTATTTTGAGAACCGACTCTCCTTTGACTGCGATATTACTTACTTGGACATTTAAATGGCTCGTCATCACTAGTACTGCGAGCCTCAGTATAGTTACCATTTGTTTCTCTCTCTCGCGCAAGTGTTGTCCATAGTGGTGGTCTGCTTCGAGCATGGTGACGTACGCGAGACCTATTCCATGATTCACAAACTTGTTGCCAACTCTGATACAGAGAGTTAACGTTAGCCACGAACAAGTCTGCCAATCGTGTGGGTGGTCCTCCAAGAGGGCGCTTGCATTCGCTTGAAGTTCACTCCACTATTCTTTTCGTCCATCTGTCATTTGCTTTCTTATTATGTGGCCGGCCATCTGTGTTTTGTTGTTAAAGTCTTGGTATTACAATCAAAAATCTTTCTTATAGCTAATGTTCACCGGTTTGCCTTCACTAAAGCTACGATAATTTGCGTTGAGTGTCCACTGAAATCATTCTTCTTTCGATGTTGATGTTCGTAGCGGTCGCATCAAAATGAATGAAGTAGTGTGGATCGCTGCACGAATGAAGAAATCGCCTCAGCGTTATCTTTCTACATAGGATTCTGGTGACCCGACGTTCAGCACTCATCCACGGTACATGACGGTCCTTGAGCAAAAACCGATAAACGGAATGCCGTTTGATTTTCACTAATTTCTCCATTGGCAATCCCTCTGCACCTTCGAATCAGTAAAAGATGAAATAGAAGCGTTACCAAACTCATTCTCTGGAGCGAAGCTTTTCATAGGAGTGTCAGCAACCATCCGAAAGCTAAAACTTGCGGCTAAAATCCCACGATGCTGATTTTTCAAAGCAAGCCATGACGGCACTGTAGCATCCAGATCAAAAATTATGTCCCATACTTGCCTACTGCCTTCATTTCTATCATGCGTATTATTCGCTAAAAGCCGATGAGCATATCGATGTGTAGAGAATTCTTCGTAGTATCTTAGTAAATCGTTTTATAAGGAGTTTCCTTCAAAGCGTATGAAAAACTCGCAACTGATAACAATATAGCGATTGTTCCGCCTCACCCCGCCTCATTTCACGCACCTGCCACGGTCATTGCCTTGTCAAATAGCCAGCAAACGACTTGCCAAAAATATAAAGTTGGATCTTATCTTCCCTATTAAGCCGTATTTCCAAAAAGTAAGCACGTGACTAGAATAAGAAAACACATCAAATGATTACGAATAGTCTAGAGAAAGAGCTCTGTCCGGCGAGGTTTATAGCACAAATCAAAAAATTAGAGGAGATCAAAATATCGAAGGGCTCTTGAAAAAGCAAACATATTTTTGAATTTTTTGAAGCTTGTGCTATAGTTTGAGTACTGGCACTTCAAGGTGGAGTTTTGTCCAGCGTGATATAAGTGAGATAAGAGAGAAAGCACGATGTTTCATGAAGCATGATTTCATTCTGAATGTTACAGCGCTATAAATGGGTGTTTTGAGAACTCGACGTGATGTTGTAGCCTGATGACCCAGTTTTCGAATGATTACCAAGACCCCTAGAAAAGTCCCTCTTCGGCAAATGAGATCGCTTTTTTATTTGTTCCCTTATAATCAGAAAGAATCATATAAGAAAACAAACCTTGAATGTCAACTTTCATTAAACCTAAGTGTAAGCGATCAATACTCCTTTTATTGGCGAACCAATACGAGATTTTCGGCTTCCCTTAATTGAGCCGATCATCAGCTCTGAAGAAGGGAAAGACGTCGGGACGTTAGCCGAAAAATTTTGTGTATCAATCTCGTGTCTTAGCTAAAACATATAGGAAGTTTCATTTGATCATACTTTAGGCAGGTATTTCTTAGTCAAGCGTCACTCATAGAATTACAACCACCTATTAAAATATGCGGCGACATTCATGGACAATATGCAGGTAACTTCGTGCACTGTGAAAATATAGACTTCATGTTAACTACTGTTACTGTAATGAAATATTTAGTAATGATTAGAGCAAGAGGGATGTAGCCAATTTGCTATGAACTTCTTTTGAAGACCTCAGAACGGCCTTGAACGTTTGAAGAAAATTCCTCTCACCTAACTTTCACGCAACAAAAAGTGGATAGGACTTTTGCTTCTTAACTTATAGTAAATTTCATATCAAAATTAACCAATGTAATGGATGGTGAAACAATCCGGTGGATGGACTAGAACTGTTGTGACCTACTTGAAATTTGTGGGTTAACCTCCGGAGTAGTTTGATACTAAATTATAATAAATGGAACAAACAGAGGGAACAGACCGCCACCGCAACCCTCATCAAACTAGCGTGAAGAAAGAGTCAATTGGAGTAGAAGGTATGAGATTACGGATTGTGCTGCGTAGCTGCAAGTTTCAAAGAGCAAATAAGGAATACTCGAATACCAAGATTTTGGAAGCAAAATTTCAACTTCTTCTAGACGTTCTACGACTATTTGATCGCAACGGTTTCCCACCTACTGTTAACT
The DNA here is from genome assembly GCA_019055375.1 of Parelaphostrongylus tenuis. Lineage (NCBI taxonomy): Eukaryota > Metazoa > Nematoda > Chromadorea > Rhabditida > Metastrongylidae > Parelaphostrongylus > Parelaphostrongylus tenuis. The sequence goes on along the minus strand of JAHQIW010006741.1, from coordinate 317,659 downwards.
ACTTATTCTTGGGTGATTATGTAGATCGGGGACAACAGAACCTAGAATGCATATCTCTGTTTTTTTGTTACAAGGTTGGTTCTCACTGATTTGCTAATTGATCGAATTCAGGTTTGCACAAATTATTTTTGCTGCTGATGCTCATTATTGACATTAAATTATATTCTGAGAAATATTATGCAAGTAAAAGCGTGGTCAATCCGAGACATATGAGCAGTATGCTGGGCCTCCATTCAACGATCATATGAAAAACATCAGTTCGACGTTTGGTTGAACCTTGCTGAAAACCGGCAGCGGCTATATGTTCAGTATTCAGATAAAATATCCGGGAAATTTTTTCTTATTACGAGGAAACCACGAGTGTTCGCCGATAAATCGAGTATACGGCTTCTTCGAAGAATGTAATAGACGTTATCAAAGTACTCGATTGTGGCTTCAGTTCCAAGTTAGTCAGCCTATATTTCTAAATAATCGTCATATGACAGTAACGACGTAGATGCTGTTCTATTGAAGAAGTACTCACTAAAAATAATTTTTATAGAATTTGTAAAGTACTTCAGGATGCTTTTGCTGCTTTACCGTTCACGGGCCTCGTTGCCGGTAAGATCCTTTGCATGCACGGAGGTCTGTCGCCAAAGGTTTGTTGTGGGTGAACAAATGAATAGTAAATCATAACTCAACATTCATTCACTAAGCAGTAGTCAGTGAAGACACAGTAAGCTAATTTACTGATGCCGTCGTTTCATTATTTGGTTAGCGAAAAAGAGTGAAAACTTATGAAGGGCTCAAGGCGCTCAGAAATGATTTTGGAGAACTAACCTTAGAAAGCTATATGTACCGAAATCTGCGCATATGTGACGTGATAGACATTAACACTATAGTGTCCAAAAGTGGAGATGAGCTGACGGCATATATAACAAGAATACTCAAACTACTATCGATCAGCTGCCATCAGCTTGAGTGTCCAACAAAAGCGTCTTATGGACTTTTCTCATATCTGAATACCATTACGAGCCGAATTAACTGCTGGAGGATTGAAGCAAAAAAAGGTCCCCGGTATGGACAAAACGCTGGTTCGGTTTCCGCCTGAGGCCGAGTTTTTGCTCATCACTTAATTCTCTTAATTATATGTGTAACATCATTACACTGCGAAAAAAGCAGTAAAAATGTTACAATTTCGGAGCAGAAAAAAGCCTCAGATGAAACGAAAGATTTTTCTACAAAAACCCCATCTGGATGTTTCAGCTAAAGTCAATGGAGCAGTTAAGACAGATCACTCGTCCTATCGATCCTCCGAATCCTTCACTACATATTGACTTATTATGGAGTGATCCTGACATCTACACAACGGTACTAATAAATTTCATTTCCACTTTAACCTCTAACGATGAGGTGATTCTATAATTAGACATGAGTGTGTTAGTATAAGACTAAAGTAAGCTACAGTCTCTACATGATGGCGTTCTCCATATAAATTATAAATAGTGAATGTAGGAAAAGTGCTGTCGTATTTCCAAAATGCATAGAAAATCATATAAGTACACCAATTGAACTCAAACAAATGAAAAATTAATTGTCTAAGCAGTCTCGTTCTACATCAAGACAACTATTTGGCGCTCTCCTGGAGAATGTGCCAAATTGTCACTGGATCACAATCAAACTTGTCTGTCAACATTCGACAACTCATCGATGGATTTTTTTCAATTCGATTTCCGATTGCCTGACGATCGATCTCCCGTGGACGTCTCTCCCTTGGCTTGTCGAGCAATCGGTGTCCTACATCACGGAGTGTTTCAGACCAACGCTGAACTGTACGAATATCGCGAAAATCGTCACCATACGCCTTGCTGTTTGTCGATGAGCTTCAGAAGCGTTAACACCCTATGCAGTGGAAGTAGAGCAGCCAACGAGTCTCTTTCTTGGATAAGTCTTTTTTGAAGACTATGTATGCAGATGATACATATCGTCCAATGAGCAAGAAAATGAGCTTTTTGATGAGATCAAATCTGCATAAAATACATGTGTAGAAATCATTTTCTGAGGCAATACGGCAGAGCTTTTTCTACAACCTGTTAGATATTGCTTAATGAAAGGTTTTCCATCAAAAGGCACAGACGGGGTAACTATATAGCATCTCACATTCGTAGGGGTTCATGGCTAGCTTTGTTACGAGATATAGCTATATTGAATCACTAGAGTAGGTGCTGTTTTAGCTTTATAGTAATGACAGTGTAAAAATTTTATTTCCTGTGGCTCGCAGTGTATTCCGTTTCCGACCATATTTGCTAGCGTGGATCTGTGAACTTCCTTGTTGTTTATATAAGCCGAATTTATCGTTCCACAAAAGTGGGCTGTATTTGTTATTTCCATGTAACTGGTATATCATTTCATGAACAAGTTATTTTCCTGAAACCATAAGGTTGACGTGCAACTGCATACTCATTGTCATTGACAATCGCCGTTCATTAGACTACTGGGAGAAGCTGAAAAGCTCACTATCATTGGGCTGGATTTTTACCAAAAAGGGCGCAACACCTGATTTAAGTTTACTCTCTCCTTCTCAATTCTCGAATAACACTTTAGGGCTGGGCGTCGAATTGTCGTGGTGTGTCATATGTATTTGGTAAAGATGTCGTCTTCGAAATGTGTGCGATACTTGACATTGAGCTTGTCGCCCGAGCTCATCAGGTCGGCAAGCGATTTAAACTTTGGTATAACATGCTGAGACGATGATGACAATTGATTTCAGTTCTTTGTAGTGCTTCGTGATTTTCTGAATGAAATCGTTAACTTGTCAGGTTGTTCAAGATGGTTACGAGTTTTTTGCCAATCGAAAACTCGTCACGATATTCTCGGCACCACACTATTGCGGTCAATTTGACAATGCTGGCGCTGTTATGAACGTCGACGAAAACCTAATATGTACGTTTACGGTAAGTTTTGATAGAGCGGTCGTTGATGTATCTTCCTTTACTATACGCGGAGGCAATGCAGTCTTGTCCGACTTGTCGTTATCTTTACAATAATATTTGACTCTTTCACAACCGGCCGTAAATCCGTGCGACTGGAGCGAGCTAACTACGTGCCTCGAAATCAGCTTTTTTAGTAATCAGTAACCAGTAAAGGCATGCAGAGCTGGTCTTTTGAGATCTGGTTCCGATTGATTTTTTGAGATTTCTTGTTTTTTTTCGAAAGAAATTAAGACATAGCGAATGAACACAGAAAAAGTGAAGTCTGAAGGGCAATTCAAGCGTGGGTAACACGAATCCGGGATACATGCGCGTTAAAAGGATAACTTGTAGGGGAGTATTTCTGAGCTTCAATATGACATATTCTTATTGATATGAATTGATGCCAGTGCACTAACAGTCTATTTCGGAAGAAATATCCTGAGTGTGTTAGTCCGAAAAATCTTCATAGATTAAGGCGATGATGTTTGCCAATAGGAGGAAAGCATCTTGACACGTTCCTGGTTTCGCATCCCACTAAACGAATTCAGCTCTTATTAATGAAAACTTTTTGATTTCAGATTCTACGGCCGTCATTGAAAGCTTGCAAAGTTATGCCCAAATAAGAATAGTACTCGAGCAGTTCACTTTCGAAGAAAAAATCGATTAACATTTGTTCATTTATTAACATGTGTCTCACTGTTAGTCAACGTGAAATTCATTCAGCAGCATTTCTTCTTGTGTTTGAATTCGATTGCCAAAATAAAATTTTCGACAAAACATGCGTCTTACGTTCTGGGTCCCTAGATTTTGAAAATAAAGGAGATAGAAAGTACAAAATTTCATATAGATGGAACATCGCGATTTATTGAAATGCGATCCGTTGACCTTTTTCTTTGCTTCTCAACGAAATCCATAAGTCAACACGAACTTTGTTAATTCCACAAACTGCTTGAATATGATACATTGTGGCATTTTTGATATTTATACACACTATTTTCGTTATACGTTATACGTTATGCGTTTACATTATACGCACTAATTTCAGTTTTGTAACGCCCAAAAGAAGGCAGAAAGATGATAATCGTTCTGATTCCCATAACATACCATTGGTTTTGATTTGGCCGGCGACAGATTTCAATGCAGTCGGGGTGTTTGCAAGATATTCAGTAGATCTTCAGCTTTTTATCTCCGGCTATAAAGCGACGGTTTTTCTGGCTAATGACCAACTGGCTGTACATAACGATACAACCACATCGAAGATGTTTTTAATCGGACAAACAGTTAGTTTTGATCTGATAACATATTTTGAGCCTTTCATAAGGTCTGTTACAGCACTCAGTGCAGGACACGTGTTTCGGCCTTTCAACCTCATCAGTTGCACAGTGCCTTTTGTTTCAGTCAATCCCTTGTAGGCGTTATGTCGCTACGTATGAAGGATTCGGCGACAAACAGCTTACACTGCCGTAAGGTGAGAAGACCATTCGTCGTTTTTACAGTCGATTGTTAGTGGCTGGCAAAGCTTATCACGTAATACCTTTCTTTTCGACTGTTTCAAAAACCTCCGCCAGAACAATGCCACTATAAAGGACTGCACGACGAGTGGTCTTTTCACCTTACGGCAGTTTAAGCTGCTGTCGTTGATTCCTTTATATGTAGGAGGTATGCTCCCTATAAGGGATTAGCCGAAACGAAAGGCATCGTGCAACCGGTGAAGGTGAAAGGCCGAAAAAGATCGCCTTAACCGTGTATATGCCATAACAGACCTCACGAAAGACTCAAAATATATTATCACATCATAAGATTTTGAGCGAAGTCTCAAAAATAGACGAGAAGAAAAGTCAATTTTGAGCCAGATTTTCGGTCAAATTCACAAAGCTGGTAGCCTATCGAAGGGGAAATGGTGCAGAATAATATCAACATTGGAACTCGTTGTATTGGAATGACGAGTCAAGATGTAACGAGCTGGTATGCTCTGCATTAGTATGATAGAGAGATGGAGAGACTCGATTTAAGCAGGTAATGCATCAACATTGTTGTGACGATGCAATAGAGATTGTAGTATCAGAAGTATAGTTTGAGTTTGTCATAAGAGACCCTAGTTCATAATCGAATGGGACTTCACTGTGTCCGCCACGCGGACCTTTTGTGGCTGCTTCAGAGCCGAATTTCTCGGATTTGGCTCGTATAGTCTAAGAAATAATCAATTTTGTACTGTTTCTGATGCCTCACAGTGTTATGATGTTTCATATATTAATAAGAAAATTCTAAATTTCGCTTAGTAATAGCATATAGTTTATCGTAATAGTAACAGTACAATATCAACAATACAGGGTTAGATAAGTAGAGTGAAATGAGAGAGATAAAATACAAGGGAACAGTATCTATAATTCGAACCAGGCAGAATCGAATCGAAAGAGTGGATACGTTATATTCATTTCATGATGTGAAAGCAACTACGTAGATGACCTCAGCTACGTGACAAGTCAAGAGTAGAACGAATATGTTGGTGATTACTTATGGCAAGAAAAGACAGCGATTCTGAGAGAGTTCTACTTGAAAAAAATGATGGATAGCATTTGCCAATATATTGAGACTGTTGCCTATATCTATCTTACACTGGCCCAAGTCATAGATGGAAATTTCTAAATAATAGGTTGGAGGATGTAAATTTTTGGGTGTCGGCCATTTTTTGAATTTTGAGCTCATTTGAAAGCCCGTCTTTTCCCGCATTGACTGCTATATAATTTATCTACTTATGTTAAGATGGAGTTAACAAGCGAGCAAATTAGGTTTTGATGATGCACGAATGGCTGTTGGATTCAAATGCAACGGTGGCAAATGAACGCATCAATCAATCAATCGATCTTTCAATCTGTCAATCGATCTTTTGCCGGAGAAGTGGCAGGAAGTTCTTGAAGTTTGAGGGGAGTACTCTGACTATTAGTTTTGTCTTTGTTCGGTGTATTAGGTGCATAAGTAAATGTTTTACAAGCATTTTCTCAGAACTTTTTCCCCAACGTATTAGATTTCTGAGTATCAATCAGCCACGACATCGTCTACAAATGCTTTGTCAATTTAAACATTTTGTTTCGTTGCTGTATGACTCTGTTTGAATTCAAGAAGCAAGATGGTCCAAGGACGAAGGATTTAAAAAGGAAAAGCCAATCCAAAAGGGTTCAAGAATTCTGCGCACTGATGTCTATGATTCCGCCTTCAAGGTCGTCACAATCACTTTGAAATTTTCAGTTCTTTTGCGCTCTACGTGCACTTAGATCTTTACTTTCTCAAATATTCAAAATGCCGTCGAGATGCTCCTTTATGCGGACACAAAGTGGTCCAACCATTTCGCTAATGTATTCATACCCATATGCCTGGCAAGACATTGAATATATTGAGTCAGAAGTATTTCGAGTTTTCCCTCTGCCGTTATCTATAGAGTTATCTCATTGCCTAAACGATCACAAAGGAGATAATTTTACCCACTGTTCTTTATTATTACCAATTTTGTTGCCAATAGAATTATATCTACTGTGACATCTGCGATGAGGGTAGAGAACAACACGTGAAGGATAGAAATACTTTCGGACATTTTGCTGAGGACTTCAAGCGGAGCTAACTATAATTTCAAGTCGCGATATCATTGTTTAAAATTAGTTTGTATAATGCTAATAGGGTGAATACGTCTAATCAAAGTAAGGGGTGCTGAATTTTCTGAATACTGAAAGAAGATAGCTTGGAACAGTATTCAGAACGTCGTGGAATAGCTATGCCATCTGAGAAACGTAATGAGATCCTCGCGAGTTTAACATTTCTAGCATTCTCTATTTCTGTATCTTTTGTTTGATTCCTATAAATCAGTGTCTTTCAAATTTATGTAGCTGTAAGCATAACGTACTCTGGAAATTACATTCAATGCACGTTTGCGCATCGATTAGCACCACTGTTTTTTAGTGTTTTGTTACTATGGTTGACTTTCGTTTGATTTCTTATTCAGAATTAATCAACTGGAATGCACTATTGTTTGATTTTAAGCGAGCGCTGCACTTTACTGAGATTGAGCCTTTTAAATATGAGAAAGGCCTCTTATTTAGAGATTCATTAGCAGCAAGTACTATTTGTCGGGGAAGGTAAGATGTTTCCGTTCCATTTCAATTGTCAACATATCTGCGTCAATAGTATTGCTTTTTTTGTTTCCATCAAATGATTCATATTTCTCACAATTTGTTGTCTTTTCTTGTCTTCTTAGCACTCAAAAGCGTCATTACCGCCAACTATGTTTTTATTGGCAGCAATATTTTCAACTTTTGTTTTTATTGTGTATTTATTGGCTCAGGATGGTAATAAACGAACACATAAGTTTAAAGAAGGAAAAGCAATTATTAACACCCACCACCATATAAAATTCGACTTCTCACGACTAGCGCTTCTATTATCGTTTAGTTCTTTGTAAATCGTAGAATAATCAAAAGTTGATTGCGATTGAAATCTAGGTCTGGTGACTTTTTCTAAGGGAGTAATGGAGGTGTTTGACTGACTGGTTGCAGACAATTTGACCTTTCTGCGCTCTGAAAAAAAGCGAACTGCCGAAACGTCAGCTGTTAAATAAAGATTTATGTCACACCTCGTGTTTGGCTTCAACAAGAAAAGCAGAAAGTTGATTGTGTTGCTTGGAAAATTAGAATAAAATAAAGGAATGTCAATAAGGAGTAGCTAAGAATCAGTACCAATCCATGCTGTCATCGTAGAAAATAAATATTTTTACTAGAGTGTTGCAATGTTTTGAATAATTGACCAAAAATCTAGGAGTTTTGCTAGTCAGCTAACTACTATTTATGAAAAAAAGATCGGAGAAATTCCGTGTTCTACCCATGTTGTATATTGTATGTTTGCTAGAAGAGAGTGTTTGGTGCACTGATCAGAGAAGTTCTGTGTCGCACCCGTGATTGATGGTTCGATCCTGCGCTTAAAGTTTACCAAAGATCTCGTCTCTCTGAGCTTGATGAATCGGTACCGGACTTATCTGGTAAGGTGACAGCAATGACTTGATACATCGATAGGCCACCGCAAGTCATTGCAAAGGTCAGATATGTATTCAGTCACCTCTAAGAATGCTTGATTAAGCCAAATGCATGGCGCTTACCTCAGAGATTAATTAAAATCCATAGCTTTAATATTTTTGATTTAGCTAAATCTTTTGGCTCAGTTCTATTAAATGATACCGTAATAGCATCTTACACAGTGGCTACCATAACCAACTATTATACTACGCTCATAATTGATATAGCTTTAGATAAATTATCTCACAGAGTTCCTTCCATATCCTATTTTTCATAAATGAGATACACTTTTCATATTTGTGTTACAGCGCATACATAGCGCAGTGGTTAATGTTACAGCATACCAGTAAAGAAGGTGATAAGAATGGCGCTGATTTGCTGTCCTCCCTCATCCTCTCCAACAATCAATCAACTGAACGCCTATGAACGCCTTGACTCGGCTACTTCCGAGTTGCAAGGAGATCGTCTCTAACACTATTCTACGACATCCTCAAAGAAGACGAACGCCTCAGGTATCGGCTGAAGTAATACGTGAGATATTCTAAACCATTCGTGGAAGATTAATGAGCGGAAACTATTTAAAAATAAGAAGTGCTGGGATCCGCACAGAAAAACCTACTTTGAAGAACTTTCATTGTTTTATGAAAGTGTAAATGGGCATGCTTACCAAAGTGATAGGCTATTGGCTGTTATGATAGGACCATCTTATTTTGTGGAATACACAGTGATATTTCTTCCGTCTTTTAGGTACGACAGTGTGCAGTCATAACGTTAGAGAATTTTACGCTCTCTTATCGACACAGTCCTTCTCAGAGAAAAAAGTCATTTTCAAGCTTTAGCAAAAGTTACTTATTGACAGATCGTCTTACCCTCTTTAGATCATCGCTGACGCCTGCAATGGTTGTCGATTTCGAACGAGTTGATAGAATGCTTAATCGTGATCTTTTTAGAAGCGCAGAGTTGAAAGATCTTTGGAATTGAGATTGTAACCTTTATATAGCTTTGTAAGAGCGAAAAAAATGCATTTCGTATTCCCTGTAGTTAGCCCTTTTCTTAATTTCGCAGCAAATTCATTTTATTTTATTGGGCGGTGAGTTGAGAATGAGCGCCTATATAACAATATAACGAAGTCTTTTTCTTATTGCTAACACTACAAGAAATGGAATTTTTCTTAGAACAAAGAAATTATCTCCACTCAAGTAGTGGAATTTGAGCGCCTCTAGATTCGCGCTGTTCGCAGTGTTTACAAGTGCCGCCCGAATGGGGCGATTTTCGCACGTGAAACGCACCTATGAATGGCGGAAGAATGTTAAAATCCCGAGATGAAACCACATGTTGCTAATAAGACGCGGATGAGAATACATTACTATTTTGTTTACCCACAACCAAGCTCTGAAGAAGGCAAGGTCTCTGAAAATCCAGCCGTCGCACTTCTTCCTACTATTACTACCAGTACAAAAACTATTACCAATCTCACATTAGCTAGCCACGATGTCTTCAAATTTCTCATATAGCAATTATTGATGTCAAAGTTTACAAGTCGGACTTATGGATCATACAAGTACTGAGTGATAGGAAAATGTATAGTGGTAGTAGATTAGCTACTAATGATATAATTATATTGGCAACTGGAATTGATTAGACTATTTTCACTGATGATCATGCGGAGCTGATGAGTGATTATTTGACTGTTACCCTGACAGTCTTAATGTCACCAAGTGCATATGCGAAACCTACTCTAGCCATCGTTAAGCAAATATTGGTCCTGGTTTTTGCTACTGGTTTTCTCGCACCTGGTTTCAGAAATAGACGTCGAAATATTTTGTCTCCTTCAATGCGTGATTGGTCTATCGCGTCAACTTACTGAGGTGCAATTGAAGGTGATGAACTACTCTGTTAATTGTAAGATTCTCTCTAAGAAAATGTCCAAAATTTTGGAGAAATTCGCCGTTACATTCCAGAAGTTTAGCTAGTGTGTATAAAACTATCGAGAAGTAACGAGTCCGTGTATAGAATGCAGTCTAAAGGTAAAACTCTAGCATGTTAGTTAGGCGGAAGTGGTGCTGGAGCTTATGCAGTGATCTTTTTGAAACTAAAAATAAGCGATTCAATTACCATACTTCCTGATATGTTCACGTGCATATGCATATGAGCGGATATCTTCTTTTGTATGAGTGTAAGCCCATCTATGCCTGCATCACAGGCGACAGCATGGTTAACATGAAGTGAGATTCAGCCTTTTCAACTACACCACCACTGAATCTCTTTTGGACATCTCTCCAAGCTCTAGTCTTGCCCTTTTACCGTATGCGTGTCTCTTCATTTGCATGATTTAGAGAGACACGGCTTCTTGGGCTAACGTCATCCCGTCTCATGTTATGCCGCCCCTATGTATCCTCTGGGCTCTCCAATACTCTGTCGCTGTAATCAATAGGTTTGCGGAGAAATTTTGCTATCAAATCTCTTTTGTTATTCCATGTTCGTTTCAGCATCTCGTCGTCTTGTTTGGCGCCTGACGCACTCCGTTGTTCGTTACCATTTCTCGCTTGTGCTTGCTTCCTAAACTCTTCGCTACTAAATGTGTAGAATCCAATGCTCTAATCTTTCCCGGATCCCTCTGGGACCGACTGGCGGATCCTCATCGTACTTGAGTCGATATGTTTAGCTTGATATCACCATTATTTTTCCTTGTCTTTGCGATATTTCATCCATCCCCGTTTCTGGCCGTATCAAACTGCTCCAGGATGCGTGCTTATTGTATATGATGTCTTAAAGTTCTCTGTGGATTACCGTACTAACCTCGCCAGAGCGCACCTGTGATTGGTCTTTCACGTTATTGAGTTTTAGGTGTGTATTGTAAGATGCATGGTGGGTTCGTGACTGCAGCATAACGAACACTTCTGTTCGAATTTTTAACAGTTCAATTTTGACGTTCTGATACGCGTGTTTACAGTTGATTTCAGTACAAAAAAAGTTGCTTAACAAGACGCTTTCCAATTGTCCGACTATCTAAGCATTCTCAGCTGCATTTTAAGAACAAAGGAGATTCTTAGCGTGACTTGCAAAGCTATTGATCGAAAATTCACACGAGCTGTCATGCAACAAGGATCGCTAACTAGTTAAACAGCGGACGCGATGGTCTCTCAGCTTTAACGCATTTTGGCGCTGCTTCATACCTAATTCTCTGAATCATCATCGGTGATTTCTGGGAATTAGTGCAAACTTAATACTGACTTGATTATCTACGGAACTGAGACAATTTTCATGCTTACCTCCACTGACACTATCCCACCAGATTTTTTGTTCTGTTTATGCTCGGTTGATGCACGAAATTTGATTTGTTGAGCCTAACTACTTACACAAACTTTGAATTCAGTTCGATGATTGCGCTATTTTTTCGTGGTATTCATCACATCTAGGTCTGTTACAGTCGGAGACAACAATAAGATTCTCAGAAGAAAAGATAAAGAACAAAAGGAAAATTCAACTTTGTTAACTGCAGCGGGGTTTTGTTCCTCGTTTGTTGAACATGGTTCAGATATTGAGGGAAGTACTGTAACAAAATTTGTCGGCTTTCCTTTAGTTTCCTCTCTTTGAAAAGTAATCTCATTATGGGGCAGAGGTGTGTCCTAGTTCAAATCGAGGCAATATCATTATGGAGAGAATTAGCCGTGGTGAAACTTACAATAAACGACGTGTTAATTGTAAACGCCGTTGACGTAAGAAGCAGTCAATGTTCTATATTTGGCCATCCTCCCTCTAATTTCATCATCCTGATAGAGTTAGCGCGTCGAAATTGAACCATGACCGACTTGAAACATCAATTTCTGCCACGTTCAGCTTTCTTTGAATATTTGTGCAATCGATAAGAAGAAGAGTGATTTGGTCTCTTTTGATTTTTCTTTTCATTCCACCACCTATACACTTTGAGTAGTTTCTCACTTCTTTATGACAAGAAGTTGTCATTTTTTCTATTCAAACTGAGCAGAAACCGTGAAGACGTTCTTTCCATGGTTCTCCACACCGAGTCGAAGCTAGTTCTGCTATGCCATAATTCAAAAAGGTGGAAAAAGTTGATAAAGTAATATGTTAAAGTAATGGAATATTGAGCAATTTCTCGACAATTATCGTTACCACTGTATTAGATTCAGCATAGTTTTTCTCTCTATTTTATTATTAGCGTCTTTGTTGAGTGAGCTAATACCCCGAACTTAAATGACGACTTGATTCGGATTACGTCTCGACGTTTTCTTATGACTCTCTGCAGATAAAATTTCACCTGAAAAGTAATGATGCTTTGTTAATCGGTTGTTGTAATGGAAGAAGTCAAAAAGCAAATTCTGAGCTTTCATTGAGAGTCCAATAAGTATTTCTTACGTTTTGTCTCTTTCTGACCCTCTTTCTTTTGCTCAGGTCTTCAGGAACATTTTCAAGAATCAAACGAGAACTTTTTAGAATGCTTCTTTATTTATCCATTCTCCACATCTTATTTACTTGCTATGAGCGTCCAATTCTGAACGATCGCTACAAACCTTCAATAAAGCAAAGTGGAATAATATTGTGATTGACGTAGCTAAATTGTGAGAAAAGCTAATTTTGTCAATAATGGGCCAGTTTCTTGATAACTTCCGATAAGACAAATCGTCTTTTTCACAACTAGTTTGGAATTGAATGCGCAACAAAGTAGTAAAAAGTCTAGAACTCCAAGATTCATTACTCAAAATAGTAACGATCTGATAAGCTGGTAACATTTTTTGAGCCTTTCAATCAGGTAAATTGAACTGCGTCGATTTCTTTATAAGCGGTGGTATATCATTCCCTGCAAGGGATTGGCTGAAGGGAAGGGCACCGTGCTACTGATGAGCATGCAATGGCGAAATACGTGCCTAGCACTATTATAAGTGCCATGCCAGACCTCATAAAAACGCTCAAGAAAATGTTATCAGATTATCAGATTGTTACTGTTTTGAGTAAAATCTACATAAACAGTCGAAAGTAAAGATATTACCTGGTTGCTGAAAAAGTTGCTTAGCATCCGCGAAAATTTCAATTTCATTCTTGTTTCACATAGTATTGGTTATTATAAATTCATGGGAATATCTTAAGAATCTTTTACGAAACCCTTACGGAAACGCTAATTATACTGCATCAAATCTTAATTTACTCTTCGGATATCAAATGATGACGATGGACACGATTTGAGTGTCGCGTTTTGATACGCTATTGCTGGAAGCGACAACATGAGACAAGAGATGCTGTGAAGGAGATCTGAAGTGCTGAAGGTGAAGAAACTGGGAGCCATGTGACTTTTGCAAAGTGGTACAAACGACATGAAAGTGGTGATCTCAATTTCGAAGACTAACCCCGCTCCGACCGTTCATTGAAATTGGGCGATGGAAGTCTGCAAGCATCTTTAGATACGGAACCGAACGGATCGTTGGCAAAAAATCGTGGATAACGATATTCTTTATTTCGAAGAATAGTTGTTGTTGTTGTTGTTTTCAATTGAATTTATGCATAAATTTCGGATTTTCAGCGGGTGTTAAGGAGCTTTTCCTAGGCCTATTATTACTTGAGGTACGGATTGCGGTTCGATGATTCCGTTCAACACGACCACGGTGCTGGTTATTTTCGCGCTCCGTAAACCTCCTATACCTCAGGAGTCGTAAAATCACTGTCACACTTATCTGGTAACAAGTCATTCCCTACAATCCAATTGATAGCATACCAGCTCTACTATTCCGGGACACTTGAGAGCATTCAACCAACTCGACCAGCATTCAACAACCATGGAAGATTTTTCTCTATCAACATTGAAAAATACTCATGAAGAAAAGGACAATCTTCAAGTAGCAGCCAAATCCACGCGTGAAGAGTTTAGAGACCTTTGTGAATGATGGATGCAAGGCGGATCAAATGGTGGAAGTGCTGGAATCCACCAAGTATTAGGTCGTTCCATAAGCATTGGCATTAGAATAAGCACTAAAATTTCCAACCGAAAATATTGAAATTGCATGGTTTCGTATCGTTTATTACGCATTTTCTTGCAAACACTTTGCTATATAAATTGCCTATACTTACTATAAGATAGAGCTGTGGTGGAAAAAAAATCACTTGCTGGTCATGCATAAATGGCGCGTGAGGAATATGATAGTGAAGCAGCGTGCAAGATAATGGAGCTTCTGTGGAGGGCCCGATAGCTACTAACCTTCCACAGTATTCTCTCCAGTTTTGAACTTCGTAAACCACTTCCTAGCCGTCCTATCTGCAACCGTGTCATCGCTCTAAGCTCCAGTAATCTTGCGCGCTGCTTCACTAACATTTTTCCCTCAGCGACATTCGTGTATGAGTAGCAAGCAAATTTACACCCTCTGCAGCTCCATAGTAGAGTAAGTATGAAGAAGTTGAAACCAAAATTTTCACAAGAAAATGCGCAGGTAAGCTGCTTCAAAATCACAAATTTTTGATTACTTCTGGTTGATATATTTAGTATTGCTTTAGTGTCATAACTTAAGGAGCGACCTAATAAAAGCTGGGTCGTGTAAAATAGCAATAAAAATTACGCATGCGTGGTTTCTACAAATGACAGCACGTTAAAAGCCGCCTTTATAGCTCTTTCTTCGGACATACGGGTGTTCAGCCGCTTTCTTTTCTTAAATACAAGTTTGAAGGGAAAAAGGAGTTAAACATGTTAAACACAAAAAGCGATAAAACATTAAACTGAACAGAATTTATTGTGGACAGAATAAGAGCACACAGATCTTATGAGATCTGAGGGCCTTGAATTCACCAATAAGCATTTAAATCGGTGCACATCGTCTAATATGTCAGGTTATAAAAAGTGTCTTACTAAAGCTTTGCAGTCGTCTCTTCTCTATTTGGATTTTCGGTTGCTTTGTATAAAATGTAACAACGGATACTGATCAAAAATGCCAATACATTGTCCTTTATTTCTAGAGATGACCCTATAAAATCAGATATGCTCCGGTTTTTTTCAGCATATTCCAATTCCTGGTCGATAAATAAACTCGATTATCGATCTATATAACGCTTTTTATGTGCTTTTATTATGGTGCGGACTTGATTTGATGATTCAGTTTGAATCAAGCAAAAACGCTCGGTTGCAAAAACGACTCATTACTTCATCGTCTCGTGCGCTAAGTGATCTGTCAATTGGCGAGAATCCTGAATGAGGAGAAATGAGTTCGAGATGTCCAGGGGGGTTTCTATAGCATCGTCGATATTCGTTAAACGTTGATGGCTAAGAGCTAGATAAATGTGAGTCGTGAAAAAGAAGGTCTTCTGATGTCGCATCTCTCTATGAAAAAGGTGCCGAGGAAGAAAGATCGTAACTAATGGTTATATTATTAGGACTATCAATATTGTGGCTCAGCAATCTTGATTATCTCTAACTCAATCGCAGTTTCTCGCAAATCTTCTCAATAACCCAAGTCATTTGTAAAGCACTCGCTTCAAAAATATTTTTTAGAAGTCTTCATAGCTCCTTGCTTAGAAAAGGTCTCTTTGAATTTGCAATATTTTGCCATAGGGTGCAAGTGACAAAGATCACAAAATCGATAAGAGTTTGTTACAGTGACATTTCTTTATTTGTTTTTTGAAGGGGATTTCCATGTCACTGTGTAATATTTTTCTATACTTGTGACTTCAAAATTAGCAAGAGCAATTCCATTGAACGTATCAGTTTTTTTGTGATTTTTCGCATATCTTACTGAATTATATCGCTCTGATATTTGTGTATTGTTATTGATTTTCTGGTCGTGTCGCGTGTTTCTGTGCGTACTGTCCCTAAATGTAATTTTTCGTTTGTTATAGTGTCTTGCGTGTACTGAGCATATGATGGCCTTATCAGACCATTACTCCTTCAAACTGACATCTTATCGTTCTCGTCACGTGGCGTAATGAGGGATGAAATACGTTCATGTTGCTTGCGAACCACCACATTCATCAAAGAGGTGCGTAGCTCAGCCATTGGTAATACATTCACATTTCGTTCCAACTGGCTCTAAAACTGTAGATTACACACCATCAACTTTTGTTTATTGATTGCTTTTGTGAACTCAGTGAGGTTTCTTAATCTCGCATTTTCGTTGTTAATTAAATAGTATGAACCACAAAATCACCTGTCCGAATGTACTACAAGGACGACGCATAGTTTCATGTTTCACAAAAAACAAGAGAGAGTATTGAGAACAAAATAAAGCCTTCTTTACTGCTTATCAGTGATGACATCACATCAAAAGAGAATATTTGGTGCAGGATGAAGTTTTCTTGAGACCACGTGATGACGTCCTTAATGGAAATTTGGAAAGATTATACTTGTTGGACAAAATAAGGTTGTTTTAGAAAGCAGTTGTACTATCACTTATTAATAGCTGGTCTTTGCAAGGTCCTCTTTTTTGCAAAAATGATTCGAAGAAAAATCATCTTCTGCTAGGGAAAATCTCTGACATGTACATTTTGTTTTGGTGAAATAAACGAAGCTTTTCTAGAACACTTGTCAGATATTTTGAGACGACTTCGTCAAGATTCCATGTGACAACTACATGACCAAATTGATCAAGCTGGTTTCGTTTTGTCTCTAAGTATCTCAATTTGACGACGTTTTTATGCCGCTTGACTCGGCCCATATAAAAGGCTGATGATGCGCGCTAACGAACGATTGTGAAGAAAGACATTGAGTAGCAGGACAGAAAAATCATAAAAATGCTATACTGCAAACGATGACCAGATGGAAACGAACTTAACGAAGAGACCAACCTGAAATCCCTTATCTTGCTCATTAGTGAAGTTTCAAACGGCGATGAATTTGAATGGCTAAAGTTTTTTCCTATGGTCAAATGCGTTGGTACCACAGATGTCAGGGTGGTCAAGATGAGTAAAAAATTGGTAATTGATTTATATCAACGTTATTTTTGCATCATAAATAGTAAACAAGTTGGAAGCAAATGAATGTATATGTATACATGTTTTGGTATATGAGCTCAATTGAACAGTGCTTATTTCTTATGCTACGGTTCCAAAAAAACTTCGGGTGATTGGCCACGACCAAGTAAATTTAACAAGTTCGTTGAGTTTTTTGATCTTGTAGTTCACGGAAAAGGGAAGAGTCTTGGACCGCAGAAGACAGTTATTTTGTTTGAAAAAAATCGTCTCAAAACACCACTTGTGAGAAACCTCTTCCATATATTTCTTTGTCCTTCGAGCTCGTTGAATTCTTTTATCTTGTACTATGTGCATAAGGAACGAGTCGTGGACCACATAACGTAGTTACATTGCCTGCGACAATGGTGTCAAAACACCACCTGTGAGAAACCTCCTCCCCATATTTTGCTTGCTCTACGGGAACAAAAGTTTGTAGCATGCACTCAAAACAATATAGACATATGAGATCCGATAGCTGAATCAGCTTCATAATCTTTGTCCTCTGGATTCTTTTTTAAATGTTTTTTGGAATTCGTTAGACGAAAGTTCGTGCGTGATTCTGGCGCTGTCGAATAACGGATTTTGGGCCGCTTAGCATGCATGCACTGGTCGATATTGAAACGCCATTGAAAACCGGGTATCCCCCAAACATGATGGCCCGAAGAGATAATGGGAGCGTGTCACCATTTGTGCGGGGAATTCTGACAAATAAATCAGGAATACTGGAAAGAAATTTTTTTCATCTCATCGCTTTTGTGGCATAAGAATGCTGAGTGAACTTTTAGACCTTGAAGCTCGGACATGAGTTGAACCCTCCTCTCACTCCTCCCAAAGGTGCATGCTAACTACTGCCCTATTAAAGCTCTTGTTCTGCTATCAATCCTTCTGCGATATCAAAAGATCAAATCGTGCTCGAGGCCTAAAGTCTTGTGATATTATTTATTCCTTTCATGCAGTTGCAGCAACTCTTGACGTACTCAAACTAGATTTCCGCTAAAAGTCTATCGGAAAGGAGCGGCGGATTTATAGTGTCACACCAAGTGTAACTTGATTTATCTAGCCTAGTCGAGCCATCCCATGAATCCGTGACACGCCACACTGAACAAACATATCCAATCTATTTACTGTAATATCAATACAGATGTACACTATGAAGTTGGAATCGCTATATATCAAGTTAGTACAAATGGACCTCTCCGACTTTTTTAGTGCCAGTTCCAGTGCGTTCAAAGGGTAAAGGAGGGGTCTTAGTGTATAAATTCACTGCTTCCTAATCGCATGTTCATAAGAAAGATTCTCTTCCAATTTTTTGTTCACGTTTGCCGATTTGTCGCTTCAGACATGAGGAACGCTACGCCAGTGATCCGTTGCCTCATACTGATGAGTAACGAAAGCAACCAACCGACTGTTGTTTGTCAATGATAGTACAACTACATTTTGCACATTTTCAGAACGATCATCATAAAAGATATCATGAGTGCAACGGTTCAGTACACGCTCCCGAAAAGAGTGAGATCTGGGTTTGAATCCCGGCTGACGTAAATGTTTCTGCACACCACTTTCAATTACTGGGTTTATTATACATCATACCACTGCAATATGCGTTCAAATAAAGTGAATTCAAATATCATGAGAGTCATGAACATGACGCCATGTTTTATAGGAAAAGTAATAAAATGGCTGACTGAGAGTTTTTTCAGTCGACTTTCCGAGGTTTGCTTACAAATCCTTCATTGGCAACAGATTGGCGGACGCGCGTTTCGGGGTTTCGCCATCATCAGTGCCGTTTTCTCGGCCACTCTTCCCTTATCATAAGGAATGAGGGCCAAAGTATCGTAAACTGTCATTAAGAAAAATCATGCCCGATCAGCCTATCTACAGTTGATCCTATGCGTCTGGTATGAGCACAGAAGTACGATTAAGTGAAACTTGAATGCGGATCTGGTTCATTTTCGGCCCCTCATGGGAAGAATTCAAAAAGAAATCTTTAATGAATTATCGCTTCAGAATTTTTACAGCAGTATCCGAAAAAAAATGACCGAATTACTGAACCGTATATGTAAAGTGAAAACCCTAAGCCGTCACCTTTAAGCAGAACGAGATCAATCAATAATCTCATACCAATAATTGGTCATGTTAAATTTTTACCCTGTGGTTATTTTGTATTTGGAATTGTCTATGAGTCCTTTATATGATTGAATTTAATATTGTTTTACTCATCTGGGAGCTCCACATCAAGTAGTCATGAGATATCAGATATCTTAATGCTGCTGATATGTTCTTACGTTTCTTTCCTTTTTTGCAATGTCATAAAAATGGTGAGGGCACAGTGGCTGGTTGTGATGCTCGTCGCGGCGAGCGTGAAGCCGAGCTCCATCCCTCCCCTTCTCGACTCCCCAACCCTCTCCGCCGTCATCAACAACACCTTATGGATGGCCACAATCAGGCAATCCTTGAGATTGCAAGAACTCGCTCAACCAATATTCTACGACGTTCAAGAAGAAAATGAAAAAACGAAGTGAATGATGAAATTACTGGGATCCGCAGAGTGAAAAAACACACTGTGAAAACGGATCAATAAAATGTTCACAAAAGTGCAAAAATGGCACTACTCTCTTCTCAGAAGGATCCGATGAAGCCGTGTGATTTTTTCCATTCTTCGTCTTGTAATTTATTGGAGCAAAAATCTTTCCTTCACAAGTAACAAGTTATCGAAAAAGAATTGACATTCCTTAACATTAGAATATTTACAGTAACTCAGATTTATGTGCCTACTCTTCAGGGATTCTTGACTTTACTGCTTTGACAGCAGTGTTAAGCGGCCAACATCTGCGTAGTACATTTATTTTGAGTTGAGCGCGCGTATGTTTTTTCCCTCCTTTTTTTTCTTTGATCAGAACATTATAGCTTCTTTGCTACCACTCTTTGTTTCGTGTAAGACATGAAACATAAGGTGTAATAAGGTGTAATGGGTAGAACGCGCCTTTCAAGTAAAAGGTTCAAATCCCTCCTGAGGTTCAAAATTCTGCGTTTTACTCAGTACTCTTGGATATATGACTATACATAATATCATAACACTGCTACAGCAGTGGCAAAATAAAAATTCTTGCATATTAAATACAGGTTTGTATTTGGAGTCCTATTCAAGCATTTTTCGTCTTTCAGGCGACTGCATTCACCATCACTCATGTTGGTTTATGTTTCATGGTGGCTGTGTATGCGGTCGTTGGAGCGTTTATGTTTCAAGCGATCGAATACCCCAAAGAAATGGAATTCCAAGGTCACATCAGAAATGACACATGGAATGTACGGTGGTCTTCAGTTCTTCTACTTATTGGATAGAATAACAATGAGTCATTAAATTACTAGTTGTCAAGTGAAGTAAAATTAGTATACGTGTGCAAGCAACATCAACCGCTTCCCTACTCCATTGATTATTGCCTCAAAGGGATTGATGGGGTTTGTGGACATTGAAATGCAATGTTACAAGCAAATTAGATCTCCATGTGTTCTATAGGGGCTATCATGGCGGGCATTCTGATTCTTTCGTTTTATTTTAAGCGATATTTTCACAATTTGTTGTCACCATAAAAGTGACAATAGTGAAATGTAGATGTGAGTAAATGGAATGGTTTTACTCAGGTTGTACATGAGCTATACGACTTCATCAATAATAGCTCAGTGATCGAAGAAGTTGAAGTGAAAGCACAAGCGCACCGATTATTCAAACGCTATGAGAAGTTGCTTGTGGAAGCGGTGAACTTTGAAGGTGCAGTCTCACTCATTTGTGATTTATGTATTACAAAATTTTTTTCGATCAGCATTTTGTTGGAAAATTTCTACGATTTTGAAAGCCATCGTTTTCTCATCACATTTGTTATCTGTTGCTGCCATGAACCGGGAAAACTGTCAGAAATGCTCAGCTATTAGAATCGTCACTGTGTGCTTGGTTCACAAAAAAAAACTTGTCATGGCTGTACTCTCAAACTGAAAAAAACTAGTGGTCATCTTTTTCTGGAAGCCAAAAGCTCATTAAATAAAAGTTCACATGTACGAAATACTGCGAATTCTATAGATCTTTACATAGAAAAGTTCAGAACTGTTTCGCACACGTACAACACAAAAGGACGTACTTCTTTCCGTAGTTTCCTCTACTAATCTAAAAATTCATAACAATATTCATGCTACTATTATTCACACTACTCATTGTTTGAAGGTTATGATGAGCACGACGACGTCCGAACGACTTACCAGTGGACATTCTCTGGAGCGTTATTGTACTCAATCACCGTCTTCACCACAATAGGTGCTTAGTTCTCTACAGAATTCTCGATGTCAAGTGGTTTTTCATTAGTTTTTCAAAATATGCATTGGTAATGTATGTATCGACTGCTGATCAAGGAACGTCTCAAATGGCAAATTTTTGAAATCCATTTTTTGAAGTGATTGCGCAATTGGAATCGATTATGTGGTAGCACATTAAACGTGAAAATTTTGAAAAATCAAATCTCAGCCATTATCAAGAGTTATGAAAAAGTTTTGGGAAAGATAACCACTACTTTCTTTTTCATGCACAACTTCCAGATTTCACTCATCACTTTTGTTGATTTTCGGCAGAGGATATGCGAATAGAAAGCACTCACTAAAGAATTAGAAATTTGAATCTCTCGACATTTATCAATTCCTAAGCTATATATCATATAAGTATTTAATTTCATATATATAGTTCATCAAACATCGTCAGAGATGACTGTGTGCTGATCAAGTCTACCTGTGCAGTCACTTAGACTGACCAGTTGTTCATTCGAGTGCTGCTATCCATCAAGACAAGTCTGGTTTGTATTTGCGAACCCCGGAGGGTTAGAAAATCGAGCAGAAAACTGTGCCAGATCGGACCAGCGATCACGTGTGTACTGCAGAGAACCTCTAACCGCTACACTACATGTGCTCCTTCTATTCTAAATGATCAAAACATCGTACAGTACTTCCTCCAAAAGATATGATCAGAAATTTCTCTTCTTTCGTAGTTGTCGATTAGTGGAACATACAGACGACAAACGTTTTAGACAGCATCTGTATCTTGGTACAACTCAAATAAGCTTACATTATAGCGCATGAAAAAGTTACAAATGCTTGAATTGTTAATCATATCAGGATATGGTCACATTTGCCCGAAAACCGACACCGGGCGTCTTATGACGATATTCTACGCAATGGTTGGCATTCCGTTGATGTTGCTGTGCTTGGCGAATATTGCCGAAACCTTTGCGCAGGTATTGCAATTTTTCCAATGGTTTTCAAATTGGCAGTATAAATCAACTGCATCTTTTTTGTTTTTGTTTTGTTTGGCTTAAAAAAGAAAATCACAAATTATATTGTTTTGATAGAATTGAAGTTCAATCCACAAGGCTTAGCCACAACACATTTCGTGTCTCTTGCACGTTACACTCGACTGGAGTTATTTTTAGGCTATTTTATCGCATAACGGACACACTGTGATCGGCGCGGTCGGCCCTGTTGACTACAAAAAGTTTTTTGTTGGCTGCGGACTTTCAAGTTTCCTTGAAAATAAAAAAAAAACTAACGAGAAGAGTTTCTGAAGGATTGAGAACACAATACAGTGGTAGAAGATAGTTTAATCCATCGCTCCATAAATATGAATGACATATACTGCCGTAATTCATGTATTACCAGGGCCCAGTATGCAAACACATTGCTGCCAGGGCTTGGAAGTGTTCTGCACTCTTTGTTGTGTCTATCCCGGTGTTTTTTATATCCACATAATCGATACAATAACCATGGTGAAAAACAACATTACGGGCAATTTTACTATAACTTCCGACCAACAAACTGCATTTAAAACAAGGTAGCTTTTCTGTAAATCATTGCGGAGAATGGCTTTTCTGGTCTCACCTTCCTGTTTTTATCTGCTCGTAGGTTTAAAAATCTTGTGGTTTTATTTTACATCGTATCCTGTCTGCCATGATATAAGCTAGGCAGTGAATAAAAGTTGAAACATTCACACAAAATAGCTCGACAGAGCTGTAACTGTAATAGAAGGAATGTGGCAGACAAGTCAACCAAATTTTCACTTGATTTATATCATGGACATGTTTTCTATGCCCGTAACGTCGAAAATTGTTTTGAAATCATGTTCTGAGTTGGACTATTGAATCCTTTTTGTTAGTGTTAGTTTGTAATTCAACCATCACTATATTTCTGAATATCAGACCTACTGATTTTTTCTAGATCTTCACCTACATCTACTTCAAAATCTGTTGTGCATACTGTCGATGGCAGCAAAATCGCCGGCGGATCCGGCGAGCAGCTATCTCGTTTCGCTACCATCCAAATGCAGCCATTAACACGATAAGAAGAGGTGTGACTAATTCGTTGATTATTACTGATCTTATTCATTTATTGAGCAGTGCATCAAATACGATACCAATTGACCAGTTGATCTCTTTACTTTTTATTCTATGCATCAATAAATCTCCTCAAATGGAGGTGACAAAGATTTCGAAGAATTTCACCGTCCTGCAGGAATGTTATTATTGGCGTAAGGCAATAGCTTAGGCAGCGCGATACCTCCTCGTCAAAACTCACAGTTTTTCCTTCGATATTTCGAATAACTCTCGATAAGTAATCATTAAGTAACCAAATTGGACAAGTGATTGGCGTTTTTCAAAGTTTAAAAATGCGAACATTCTGTATAAGAAAACACGAAAAGGAAATCTTAGATTTTTCACTGATATTAAACGAAAAAGGTTAATAGTAGTGTTGCAAACTCCATAATTCTTAAAGCAGGAGGCCAGACAAGTAATGTTTCACAGCAACCACAAGGGAGCAGTCGTTAGCAGATGGATTCTGTGAAGATGAAGCGTATAAAAAAAAAACAGTCGTGAATAGAAAATTAGTATTCTAGAGATCTTATTGTAATGAGGTGCCTACCATGCTGATCGACCGCTATACAGCATTGACATGCATTACAGCTGAATGGGACTGCCTTAGTCGGACAATAAGCACAATGACACGTGCCTAAGATGAATAAGGCTAAAAGGTTGCTCTTAAATGTAGGAATGTTTGATTATGTAGAACGTTGATCATTGAATTAATAAAAACAATAACTTATCAGTGTAAATTACTCCTCATGTTTACGAACTGTCCTTTTCTTTGGACAAAATTTGCACAAGGTTAGTACTTCTCCTTTCTCAAAATTTGATAGCTAGTGTTTCAGCAACCCCGCCTTCGTCGCAGCCATGCTTGTAGTTACATAAGAGTGGTCATCAGTCTTATGTGACACACTCTGAAAGGAAAAAGATAAGAATTCCCTATTTTTCCAAAGTGTGTTACATAAGACCGGTGACCTTCCCTATATAGCTATCAATAAGGCTCTCACGAAGGCGGGGTCGCCGAAACGTTAGCAATCAAATTTTGAGAAGTGAGAAGTACCGACCTTGTGCAAATTTTATCTAGCGAAAAAAGAACAGCTTGTAAAAAATTTTATATTTCCTTACTCATGCCGAGGCTTAGAGAAAGATGAACCGTTGTTTGTTCTTTTTTGTTTTTTTTAATGAGGTACTTTTCAACATTAGTAATCTGTTCCAGACATGGGAATGTCTGCAAATATTATCCTCTAGACCATAAAAGTGTTGTGCAGCTACCGTGTACTTCTACAAGTACAGATGATTAACGAGCGTGACAAACACATTCTCCATCTCGCAGATGTCTCACTCTACTTAGATCTCTCTGCAGTCTACCATTCTTGTCATCCTTTGTCATCTACTGTTCTCTTGTCTATTCCGGAGTGAAACATAGTATGAACTACATTCACCTGATATAATTGATTAAATAGCTAACTGAGGTGGGGTGTCACAGTGGTTAGTGTTGCATAGTGTCAGGAAACAAGGCGATAAGCAGAGAGCTGGTTCAATCCCTTCGACCAATCCTGTCTTGCAGTTAGTCAGCTGAAGGTCGAAACGCTTTAGCTCGACTTACTACTTAAGAATTGCAAGGAGTATCGTCTCTCGCAGGATTATACGACATTCATAAAGATGGCGAAACCCTTAAGTAGTAACCGAAGCGAGACATAAAGCGTTTGGAGACCTTTTTGAATGATATATACAAGAAAAACGGATCTGCAGCAAGAAGTGCTTGTTAACGCCCAATAAATTGTGTTGACGGATTTTGTAAGATAACATAAAATAGTAATAAGAAGTTAATCGTTCGCTAGAAGAGCAATACAATACACACGTAGACGTTAGATCGACACACTCTTCAGACGTCCTAGGCTGTTCATCCTTTTTTGATATGCATACTATTAGGACCATACTTCTCTCGAAGGGTAGGAAACACTAATATGAGTCAGATCAGCACTCAGTCATCCTTCTAATTTTACGAAGGCAGTAAATTTCTTCTCACAATTTTGAAGGGTTGAATGGTTAATCCTTCAATTCACTTGTACTTTCAGCGCAATCTTCAAGGTCGAATCAGCGCTATAATATGATACGACAGCATCCGTCACTGAATAAAGGACGTGGACGGCATGCAGATTCCAAAAGTGTACGAAGCTTTGGTAAAAATCAAGATGGGTGCGTTTGTTGAGTGATCACCATAACAAAATACCTTAATGAAATTCCATCCAAGTACATTCTAATGTCTAACTTTACACTGAATTTGAAAAAAAAATGTCGTTGAGATGGCGTGAACACTAAAACTGACGGCATAGAACTGATAACAGTGTTTTATTTTTTCAACACACTGAAATCTCTCACAAAACTCTGTGTCCATGACTATGTTGAAAATGGAATAGTTTCTATTCGAATGCTTTAGCCGTAGTAAGATTTCATATATATATATAAGATATATATATATATATATACCCACTAATGTAGAGTGATGTGTAAAATTTTCGCGTCAGGCGGGACAAGAACCCGCACCTCTACCGGGAGTGCGTTCAATATCCGTTACATTACTGACACACATTTTGCACACTACTCTTTCTACGCTACAACGCATCTATCTGTCAGCCGCCCGGATAGGCCACGCGCTCCCGAATAGAGTGTGGTGCGCGTTCTGGTCCCGTCTGATGCAAAAATTTTGCACATCACTCTACATTACTGAATATTTTTATGGAACCCTACCACAGCTAAGCGCTTGGATAACAACAGTTACATTTGATCTTTGGTGCCCAATATCTGCCAGCGTGATTGGGCTCAATGTCGATACCGATTACACGGGCCAGGCAGTTGACGGCTGACAACTGACAGATAGATGCGCTGTAGCATAGAAAGAGTAATGTGCAAAATGGGCGTCGGTAGTGTATCGGACAGAGTACGCTCTCCCGGATAAAGTGAGGTGCGGGTTCTAGTCCCGCCTAGTGCGAGAATTTTGCACGTCACTTCATACTAATGGGATATATATATGTTTAAATTATTTATTAGCTTAAGAAAACGCTATTACTACTACTACATCTTTTAAGTTTAGTTCAAGTAACTAACTAGTAAATTTTAGGAGCCGCCTCGAGCTGCAACGTTTTGATACGATCAGCTTACCAGGACGACGAAAAGTCAGCCACAATCGAAGCCCCAATGGCACTTTGTCCAGGAATACTCCTTTAAAAAGGTGTCCGATCTGCGTATTTTGCAAAATTCTCTGATCAATTTCCAACTTTCTTGATGGTAGAGTACAGATCACGAATGAGGCTGAAGAGAGATGAAATCTGTATCAAAGATGATTACTTAATCGTGCGGAGACTCGTTCGGATTTGATAGATTTCACATTATTTTCGCCTCTAATCTTCCGAGCTAAAGTGCACCTTTCGAATAACATACAATCGTAGTGATACTTACGTACACTGTTTATGCGTATGCTAGTAATCCATTTTTGGCAAGAATCAAACTCAGTTAGTCAGAAACATTTGAGATTATAAAACAGTAAATCTGAAAAGGTTCTAAGATCTTACAAAATAAGCGAATGCGGGAAGTTCAGAACGGAAGCTAAAGGGGGAATGAAATATATTTTATCGTTTGGCGTATGTATCCCCTTTTATAGCGGCAGTCGTTATCATCTGCAAAAGTCGAGTATAGCAATGAATATTGACCAGTTTGCTATGAACGACGTAGAGGACAAACGACGTCGACGGCAGAAAAATCGCCTAGCGGTGTCGGAAAGCCCTGGACGTGACTATAGAGGTTCGGTCTTGTACAGCACTTGTTATTACAATCCTTTAAATTCCAAACAGTTTACGAGCTTTTGGAGAAAGTTTCCGTAACTCATTGGTTCTCTATGATGACCTGATTGTTTAAATTTGACAAAGCTAGTCCGAAATTTATTTTGCCAAGAGACAGTTCAAAGTGAAAATCCTAATGCAGTTCAGTAAACAAATTTAAGCAGCTACACCGGCTTTACTGCATCATGATAATGGGACGAACGATATGAAGGTGTATTCACCGGCCTCGTTCCATGATATCTCTTTCGAAAGGCGGTGAGTCTAGAGCTATTTTGTACTCTTATTGGATCAAAAATATCGACTTTTGCCATTGAATTAAACTCTCGTATGTCTTAGAAGACGTAAACCTGACGAAGGCCCATCAGCTCTGCCAAATGTCGTCATTTCGCGAAGTCGTGATGATGATAGGAAAGCTGCAAGTGATGTGGAACGGACAGAGGAGATCAGTACGCAGGTACCTGCTGGTGTCCTTCATTTTCTGTTTTCTAACTCTTTTTAGTGCAAGCGTACAACAAATAGAAGTATTTATGTTTCATCCTAACGCATATGGTATTTTCACTCAACAAATACCAATAATCAATTTGGCTATTGCACAATTTTACGTTCTCGCACAGTGTTGCCATGTGGTTCTGCCTGGGCTTTATGAAGCTCAGAAGATCGCACTACTTCACTCTCTTATTCTGTCGTGTAGACAAGATCTGCGGGAATGATCGTCAACTGAACTTGTGTAAAACAATATAGCTTTTTGACAGATTTGATATCAGATCAACTAAATCAATCCTATCGTGCTGCCGGGGAAATAGTATCATATTAGTCTGTCGGAGAGTGTAAGTGATAAAACACAATTGGTATTTACGAGAATTTACGCTCACTCTTATGATTTTCCAACTATATATCCAAGAATGCTGAGTGATATGCATAACTAGAAGCCCTAAGTTCTAGTTGAACTCGCGTTTCACCCGTTGACTTTGTCCCCGATAAGGATGAGACGCAGGTTCAACTCTCGCCTGAGGTCCCGAATTTTTCATACCACTCAGCACTTTGAATACCAAGTTATAGGAGATAGAGCGCTTCAGCACCTGCAAGATTGTCGCTTATCTAGTTATTGCTTTTTTTACTTTTTTAACCGCCATGCTCATCTCTTGTAGCTATCCTTCTCTGATGATGAGGATATTGAACGAAAGCCTTCTGAGCGTGAGAGCGATATGACGAGGGATTTGGTTCATGATGTTGGTCGCGCCCTGCGCGAGCACAACTGTCCTCACGGTGTAGTGAAACAATCAAGTATGGATGGGTCAATGTCTCGAAGGTATGTTGAACTGTGTTTCGCCTTGCTGTTCAGTGTTTGCTTACCCTATCATCCACATCAATCACACTGTGAATGTGGAAAAGACACATAGCTTGGAATGAATTGGTTGCGCTCTGCCTTGATAATTTTTCGAAAAAACAGGATTGCAAGTGTAGAGCAAGCTAGAATGCATTTTGTATGGATTATAATCGTAATTCATCCTAGACACCGACGTCACAGAGTGCGCCTGCATGCATGTTTAATGAGTGAACGGACAATTTAGGTTACGCGAATTCGACGGTCGCTCTTACAGGTCAGATAGGTCGGAACGTTCGGATGAGATGTCACTACATTCGATGCGACGACAGGTAGGGTGGTCCTTGGAAATGAGTGCTTTTCCTCTACTCACGTGATGCTGTAACGATACCTTCGTTTTAGGGCTATGCACACTCAAAAGAAAAAATGCCAGTTAGTGTCGGTATATGCATTGTGTTCGCCTTCATTTCAGGTGAGTGTTTTTCCTTCTTGATAGTCTTCCAGTTTATAGTTAACAAGCAGCGCCACCTGTTTCTGTTTCAACTACTCTATGCTTAAAAGTATCATAGCTTGGTTATAAAGCAGAATTTGGGCTTTCGCAAACATTTTGAATTAATCTTATCTCAATCATGTTATCAAATCGAGTACTCGTTCAGGAGGTGCTGTGTTGTTCAGTTGGTGGGAAGGCTGGAATCCATTCGATGGAGCTTACTACTGTTTCATAACTCTCAGGTAATCAACGGTTACTAAAATTGTTTTAGACAAGGATGGCGGTGTTCGAGTGGTTAGAGACCCACGCTGTAGCTGATGAGACCTCACCCCTTGCACTCTCCTGCAGTCACCCAGGAACGGCTTAACCTAGCTGTCGCCAAAAATCGCAAGATGTGCTCGACCAGCATTCTATAAAACTCACAAAGAAAACGAAGTCCTTAAGCAGCAATTGAAACAACACGTGTCCAACCCTAGAAATACTCTTAGGATCGATACAACAAAAGAATGTGATGGCGGGTCGTGTAAAATAAAATAGTTGGAAAGTGGATGCATTAAGACAGTGACCTCGAATTATCAATCGATTGAACAATTTGTGAGGTGGTATCTAAGCTCGCCATTATGGCTTGATATTTACTAGCGAAATAGAGCAAAATTGAGAGAATTCACATCACTACATAGTTGTAGGTGTTTGGTTGCTCTAAGACTTTCCACGATTAACGAATGTGAAAAAGAACCGCTATGTGTGTTGAATCTCTTACGACAAAATGCCGGACGCAAACGCTTCTGCTCATATCCATCGATCAGTTTCCCTAACAAACCGCTGTTTCGAAAGAGAAGAAAGCGTTCGAGACTATGCGAGTTTTTCTCTATCACGGCTAGTTCACAATATGACATCAACTTCTTCTCATTTCTTAAACCGTTACGCAATAAATTTTTCCTGGATCTAAGAATTTTTGCATACTAGCAATAGACCACGATAACGGAATTTTAGATTCGAAGGTAATTTTGAATAAATTTGGGCGGAAAATGTAAGTGCGTTCCACTGGCCCTCCCCTAGAGCTATTAATATGCGTAAAACTATTATCAGCTTTGAGTGAACGATTACATTGTAATGTCTAGATCGTGTAGAGTACTCACCTTTATGTTTCAGTACGATCGGCTTTGGCGATATTGTACCAGGACAGGCGTTAGATGAGGGATCACAGGTAAAAATTACCTACTAAATTAGCTCTAATATCCTGGTAATTTAGCGAAGTAAAACATCGCTTAAATGTCCGTAGTACATGGTGTGGTTTTCACCTGTTACCATACCCATCTACCTCGAGATTTGACGAGCTGCAGTGACCTTTAGCACTAGCTTTATTCTATTTTATTTCATTCCGATTTGGGTATGTGTATGTTGTTAAGGATGTATCCTAATGCAGATTTATTCAAAAGCTTGTGAAGACCATATACATGGCGAGATGTATATAATATCCAAAACGTTGATTCTTAGACGAGAATACCCGTGTATAGCCGTGTGCAAAAAGGATAGTAGCAGAATAGAAGCCCCAACAAAGCAATGATTAGCACGTGCTCACGGAAAGGGTAGGACGCGATTTTAACTCGCGTATGCTGCTCAAAGTATTGCATACCATTCAGCATTCTTGGTTTTAGAGCTATGACATTATAACATGCAACTAAACGATAAAGTAAAAAAAAACTTCGGTGGATCACGATATTGAGTGCAGTTAAAACAGAATGAAATTCATTCTTGTATTGTACAATGTTAAGGAGAAATTGGTGGTATGTGCACTATATCTTCTATTTGGAATGGCACTTATCGCTATGTGTTTCAAACTCATGCAAGACGATGTCGTTCAGAAGGCACGTTGGTTGGGTCAGAAGATAGGAATTTTGGGTGAGTGCTAAAAATGATTATCCTCGGCAGAGTGTCTTTAGGGGATCTTTCCATCATTTATTTCCGTAATTTTGCTCATGTTTTTGTTATTGTTAGCTTTTGTGTCTTGTGCTGTTGTGTATGCCTCGCAGCTGTATTTCTCAGCCCGTCCAATACACATTTCTGAAGCGATCGCTCGTTATACGTTCTTCAGTTCTGGATCGATCATACCTCTTATGGAAGGGAATGGCTTTTGTGGTATGTGTTCTAGTGTTTCGTTGCTTTTGCTTATTGTATTAAAAAAAAGTTTACTGTTTGTGGAATGTTCGTTCCCCACCTTGAAGTTAAAACGGATTGTGATCACAATTATGTGAGTATTCCATGCATTGATTTTTTACTCAGGTAAGGCTTATTTGCGGCGTCCAGTTTGCTTGACATCTGTGACTGAATCTATGAGTATGACATGTTATCGTTGGTTTGATATTTCAGACAGCGTGCTAAGAAAAAAGCACTTTATTCATCTAATGTGAGAGATTTACGTATTTCTTCTGCTTTATACCATAAGATGCAAATATGCGCTAACTGTTATTCTCTATCGGTCCACTCCTAATTCATATTTATTAAATATCGCGAAACTGACATATCTTGAAATTTCTAGTATACTTACTGCATTTTTCGCTGTGTTATTATGTTTCATATACACCTGAGAGAACTGAGTTGTGAGCAAAAACACTGCCTCAGGAGAGAATCAAACCCGCATTTCATCGTGTCAGGGGGCGCGCACTCTACCACTTGACCACCAAGACACATTTGCGCCACCACTAATTCGTCAACATCTCTATGTTAGCTATCAACCACCAACCTTTAACAGTTTGGTCGGGTATGCGATTTCGCTCTACAAAACCAGATGAGCTAACTACCATTCTAATAACAAATGCTCAAAATTTCCAGTGTTCTGCATTTTTCGCATTGTTATTATGTTTCACATACACCTAAGAGAAATGAGTGGCGAGCAAAACACGGCTACAGCTGGGAATCGAACCCGCGTTTCACCCTATCCGGGGACTGTGCTCGGTTCCCTCCTGAAGCCGTGTTTTTGGTCACCACTCAATTTTCTCAGGTGTATATAAAATGACTTGATTTATTTGATAGCAGATAAGTCCTTCTGAATACAAACAAACCGTGTGTATAGCACAACGGTTAGAAAGACTGCACTACACGAAGTTATTGGTTTCATTTGGCGCTGTGTGTCCATCAAGCCTTCCATTCCTTCGCGATCTACAAATTTGTATGCTAGTAGGATAACAACACTGACAGTATACATCACTAGGCGATCAAAGTTATGGATAGCACAGATTTGTTCTCATTAACCTCAAATGATGCCTCATGAT
This sequence comes from Parelaphostrongylus tenuis, assembly GCA_019055375.1. NCBI lineage: Eukaryota > Metazoa > Nematoda > Chromadorea > Rhabditida > Metastrongylidae > Parelaphostrongylus > Parelaphostrongylus tenuis. The sequence goes on along the minus strand of JAHQIW010006741.1, from coordinate 285,391 downwards.
GTGGAATGCGCCTCATGATGTGGAATGCATGGCTTACCTCTTAGAAACTGCTCAGCACCTAATGCTTTTTGGTATCCTGCACTAGCTATGAGCACATTTTATTGAAGATTAAATGAGGCTTAGAGATTTTCTTATCACGAAAATTAAATCAGCGCATTGAGATCGCTAACAAGTTTATAACTTCTCTTATAAATGTATTATGGTGGTGATAATTTGAGCTTTCATTACGTTTTTTCTTATTTAGTGCACGAGGATTATTCGGATTCTGAATCTGAGATAGAGGACGATATGATTGAAGAGGACGATGAAGACATTAGCGAGGAGCGAACAGATCAGGCTTGTGTCCATCATGTAATCTTATAAATCATTTTCACCAACATCTAGCTATCAAGGATACTGGATTATGTGATATTTCCCTTGCATGAATAATAGGCAATTAATGCTGTGATTATCTGCTAGATATTAGGTCGTTCCATAAGTTTTGGCAATACAGCAATAAACAGCTATTTTATCAACCAGAAAAGAATGAAATTGCGTAATTTTGGTATTATTGAGTTGCGCATTTCATTGCACACATTTTGGAGTGCAACTTGCCTATGCAATCCTTAAGATGGAGCTGTCTTAGGAACAGATTCCTTTGCTACTCATGCACTAACGGCGCTCAAAATTAGTGGAGCTTCGTGTGGGCTGCCCGAACGCGACTGATCGTCCACACTGTTCTCTCCAGCTTTAATTTTGGCCAGCCACTTCCTAATCGTCTTCTTGCAACCGTATCATCGCCCCAAGTTCCATTAATCTTACACGCCGCTTCACTAATACTTCCCCGCCTTTCTAACATTCGTGTATGAGTAGCAAGCGAATTTGTTTCCAAGACAGCTCCATCTTAAGGGAAGTATAGACAATATCCATATCAAAATGTTCGCAAGAAAATACGCAGTTGAACTATGTCAAAATCATGTTGTTTCAATATTTCTGATTAACAAACAGTGTTTAATTCTCTAGTGCCAAAAATTATGGAACGACCTAATAGTATGCTCGATGAAGTCATTTTTTCTTATGAATGCGTTATCAGATGTATTAGTTCTCGAATAGAAGACATTAAAGTATTGCTCGTAATTTAAGGAATATAAGAAAGTTTTACAGCAGCTCTGTCTTCCTTATACGATGCAGTTTTAGTTTTAGGACAAGAGGACGAATTCATCAGGATCATCCAAACGTGACGATGAAGTTTTAGTTCACGGTCCGCCCTATCGTAGACATCAATATCGTCGATAACCCGACTGTTTGACGATGTTAGTAAAGAAAAACTGCCTCATAGTTTCATCATTGAATCTGTGAACAAACGAATGTCTAAAATGGTCCAAAACGGCTCACAAATTTCCTCGTTCCTCCAAATCTAACAAAAGTCTCTTTGTACCGGTGGTGCTGCCTCTTCCGTTTGAAGCGAAAACTTCTTCTAAAATGTTTCTTTTCCATAGAAAATATTCTTAAAACTCGGGTAAAAGCCCACGACAACGTACTTTATGTCAGAACTATTCATTTCACACAAAGCGGGATATCTTAATAAGAAGTTATCTGTCTGTTTTAAATTACCAGTTTCATTAAAAGTATGCGAGGAATCTGATTCGGGTTAATCAACACTTTATCCTTCAGTATATTGATCTAGTTGAACTTTTCAGTGAAAAAATTTGATGCGACCAAATCCAAACATCTCAATAATTTGCATTCAATCCAATACAATATGTTCGCAGAACAATATAGCCCGTATCCCATAACATGCTACACGTGCACTATAGTGTAAGTAACTACTATAATTATCCTTTAAAACCATTTTTGGACTCTTAGCCCTACTTTGTGGACCAAATATCTGGGCAATAATTTTTAGAGAGTAGTTCGCTGAGTTCTTGTTAGTAAGTAAATCAACACTTATTCCATTGTGACACTATGAATGGGTGAAATGTTGTGGGATATTCACACGCACCCTATCATTTTTACATAAACTTTCGGAACAGACTTTATAACCCCCAAGATTCAACCATATATTTATCACTTCTTATCAAATGAAGCTCCTACCCTGCAATTCCTTCATAAGACTGGTTGTTCTCGTTACGCTGTTAGTTCTAATTATTGCCACGCAAGGCTACTAAACTCTAGTACTTTGAGATGTAGTGAAACGCAGAAGCTGATCCCACAAATCGTGGTGTTGTCGACTTGAGCATCAAAAATTAAACCCAGAATTGAAACGGATCATATGCATAAGATTTTCTGAGTGAAATCAGTTAGTGACGCATGTAACGAAGAGTGAGTTGCCTCGCTCTGCAGCGAAGGGGCTCATAAGATTATTTCTGTGTTAATGAATGTAGTCAGTGTAGTGTGATCATTGCGCTTGGTTGTACTGATTTGCTCATAAACGAATATCTTCAATGCCACTGATTCCAATGATCGATAAAGTGTTGGTGAATTTATTTGAACTCTCATGTTTTGTATCCATTATGAAGCGCATCAAAGCATTCATGTGCATCAGTTTGTTTCTGCATTGGTGACAAACTCTATCAACCTGTATCACTTTGCGTTGTACTTATTTTTTCCATGCATTTTCCATTTGCTATGTTGATGACTTTCGATCTACAGCGATAAAGTTGATTGCCAAAAATGCTGCCTTTTTTTTGAAATGCTTTGACTTCAGATCAACTTCATTGTACTCCACTTACTATCTTCTTTTTTACTTAAGTCTACATAATCTTTAAACGTTGTACGGTGTGTTCTATAAATAAAACTGTTGTTTTTGATGTGTGCAGTAGCAGTGCTAGCGCATGGCACGTTACCTGTAGATGTCTCGCAACACACACACGGTTGGCCTTTCGATCCTGCCCCTTAAGGTAACCAATCCCTCTATCTCTCAAGAGTAGATAAGCTGGCGCCGGAGCAGACTCTTGTAAAATGGCAAAATGCATTAAACTGAGACATTAATAGGCCGCCAGAAATTGCTGTATGGACCGGATGGACGGGGGATTAATCAACTGCAAAACGCTATGGATGCAGTCGAATGTATGAAGTAAACCTAAAATTTATAAACACTGAATGCTTTATGTTCTTGTCGTATAGTTCTAATGATAGTTGCAGTTCAGTGATTTTGCATGATCATAGATCATTATACTGCTTATTGATCAAACCTGTAGAGCGACATGTAAACCTTTTGAGCACGAGCGCTGATAGGCAAGCGGCGTCGCGCCGTCGCTTTCACGAGACGCAACGCCGCCATCAAGTGCTTGAATGAGATTTGACGTCGCGCGGTGAGAAGAAAAATGACTCCTATGGTCCCTAATTTTTGGATGACCAGCGTTAATAGGATAGGCAGGCGGCGTCGCGCCGTTGCTTATGCGGCACTCTTAGGAACCGACATCTGCGTCTCTGTGCGAGGATGTGTCGTGTTGTCTGCGTCTGGATTCCCACAAGCGCCTTAATTTTCACGATACGAGGCACCGCCATTACAGTAGCTGACTGAGACGGTGAGAGAACTGAGAGCGAGAATAAGACACTTCTTTTGGAAAGACAGACGCAGACATTATGACATCCACGCTCTCTGCGTCTGCCTTCCTAGAAGATACGCCGCCTTCTCACGAGGCGAAGCACGGCCATTACAGAAGCTAAGTGAGATTTGACGTCGCGTGACGTGGGATGAAACGTCCCTCATGGTCCACAAAGGATTAAAGGGTTAACAGAAACTCCAAGATGGAATACATTATGGATTTATTTGGAAAGAAAAAGTGGAAAAAGAATTTTATAATAGTATGGCGATAGGGTGGCAGTAATGTCTGACGGTACTAAATTAAGGTGAAGGTTTCCCGTTCCTGTTACCCGATCACTACCCAACTATTTTCTGTTGCTTTTCCATAGCATTCGCTCGCTGGGAGATTTTCTTTGTTTGACTGAAGAAACAGTAATAGAAGATTCAAAAATGCATTGTTGTGGTACTGTCCAGTCACAAACAAGTATCGAAGTCTAGTGACGAGATAAGTAGTTCATAAGGAAAGATGATAGAAAACCAGCTAGTCGTATGACTGTCAACCCTCGAAGTGGTAGGCGCCTTGCTTAATCCAAGACGTGGTATCGAACCAAGGGCCGATGATTGATTTTTGTCAGGAACCTTCAACCACTGTTCCACAGTTTCATAGCATTTGAACTACTATAGTTTTATCGCTTCAGTGAATCACTATTGCTGAGTCTCTCAGTAGAATTTGCATACCGCTAGCAAAGAAACGAGCTCCGGTAGTTTAAAGGGGTTGTTGTCAGTCCTCGTCAGCGTTCTTTTTGGTTTTTTTTTGAGCACCACCGAAAAACAATGCTTAATCTGCAGCCGGTTTTCCATAGGTTAAAGAGGAAGCTTGCTGAAAAATCCTTTTTTGGACGATCATCAGCTCTATAAAATGAAAGCTTTGAAATGTTTTTCAGTGTACTTTTTTTATCGGTCGCACTTGCGTATCCTTCTTAGTAATGAAAATTTGCCTCAAGAAGATTTCTCAAAACTGTAGCATAAATTCCTATCCTGTAATCTCATCTTCTACGCCTATCGTAACAATAAATTTCATTTTAAGCATTCTACAGTTTGGGTTTTTTCCTTGACAACAATGTTCACGGAGCGAAATAGTGATTTCCAGCAACGATTGGTGGCACCGGTGCTTCACAATTTGGGTCAGATGGTCCAATTAGAACTTCTCTTGCCTGAAGGAAGTAGCCAACACCAGAGCGGTAGAAGTCGAACTCGGTATGGCTCGCAACACAATCCACGTCTCTAAAATGACACGGATCAATGTTTTCCTAAGTAAGCGTATTTCTCTTAAATTCCTGAAATTAGTTATTTCGTCAAATTGCTTTCTGTTCTAAATTGTATAGGGATCATTAGACCCGTTTTCCTTGTTAAGTCTATCTTTCTATATCTAACGTATAGCTTGCTGAGCTCTAAGCGCAGGAACTGGATACTCATGTGCACTTTTTCACTCTTCCGTAGAGTGAACAGAACGTAGCATCTTCAGTGGAATAATTTCTGACCGCTTCCTATGCACTTTGTGAGTTATTTGAATAAAGGCTTTTCATCAATTTGGCTCGCAGAAAAGATATGCCAAATTGACGTTGCAGAAACAAGTATTCCATTCACTGAATCCACCTGCCTCTCAGAGGAGCACATAGTCGCTTTGGTTTTCATTTAGTTCTTCTATCCACCAACTGCGAACGCAGTAAGTGCCCTTGCGGCTGAATTCGACTAATCGCTGTATGAGGGAGATCCGCTGTCGAAAAAATGCTCAGACGAAAGGTCAATGCTATTATCATCCCCTTGCTTGAAAATGAAAGAATGGCTACGATGTTTTGGCATTTGTTAACTCAAGGATAAAGACGGCGCTCCACACGCCAAACTGTCGAAGATAAGGTAGATCGCACGTATGAGCCATGAGGACAACTGATGGGCGTGAGCCGTTACCAACTGGATTCCTCGAGATATCAAACGCACCACAGAAGCCCGACGTATTTTTTTTAAGAAAAGCCTTGGCATATGATGCTTAACGATTCCTGCAGCGAGGATGGCTCATTGAACCATTTTTGGACGCAACAAGGTACAGGAAAACTGAAAGTTTTACTGGTGCCCGCTCAAGATATTCGACAATTAAAGGAACGGCAGATGATGCAAGCTAATAAATTTTTCTACCACGTTTTGATATTAGAACATATGAAGCTCATGATATACTCTAATCGCTCAGATTTCATGGCTTTCGTTCCCATAACACCAAACTGGACTCATCCAAACACAAAAGTAAATAATGATATTTATCAGTTAGAATAGTAGAAATGTCTGTAGTTGGGAGGGGAATAGCGAAAATGTTGGTGAGTTTATTTCATTATGTTTTCTGAGCATACAAAGATTGTTTTATAACTGATGACACTGCGCATCTCACACGTTGATCAACGAGGAGATTGGAGATACTTGGAAGTCTCGTCTTCACTAGTAGTGTAAGCCCAGCATAGTTTGCATTCATTCTCTCTCGCGCAACTGTCGTCCATGATAGTGGTCTATTTCAAACGGCGATGTACTCGAGGCCCTTCTCGTCATTTCAAAGTCGTTGCCATCTGCGGATGCACATGGTTGACATTAGCCGCAAACCCGTCCGCCGATCGTTCGAGTCATCTTCCAAGAGGACGCTTGCGTTCTTTTTGAAATCCACTCTACTAATCTTTTCGTCCATTTCCAAGATCTGAGCTACTCAAGCCGGCTAGAACGTTGTGAGTGCCTACTGAATTTGAGAAGGCACCGTTCAAACGCTTTATGAGTGGTGGGTAGATTTCTTGACGTAGTTGTAGTGTCAGCCTACGTCTCCGCTACACAACAGAGCGCTGAGAGGATTGTCGAATCAAAAAGAAGAGCATGCAGTCTGAGACCCGCTATTTGGTCGTTGACTTATTTGAGAGGTCTAAATAAGGCCCATGGTGCTTTCTTCTTCTTTCTTTCTTCCGTCTAATTCTTCCTTCATGTTGATCTTCATGTTCATTGAACATCCAAGGTAGACGCACGAGGTGGTCTGTGATCAGATAACTATCAATTTTGATTCGTTCACCCTTGCACCACTAATTCTTCATCAACTGGATCTTCGCCATGTTTATGTGTAGCTTGATCTTTTCCGCCTTTTTGAGTTCATTAAGCATCGTTTCTGCTTCACTAGTACTTTTCGTAAAGACGACAATGTCGTTCGTAAAACAAAGGTTTTATAAGGATATTTTACCAATGAACATGCTTTTCTCGTCCCATCGAGCGACTTCAATGTTCATTACAATGCAGCAAACAGCTTTGGTGATATGGTGTCGCTTTGTCAACCCCATATTTCATGGTAAGAGGTCGATGGAGAAGCATGCAGTTTCGGTTGCAGCCTGATAATGTTGTATATAGGACGGCTTTACGACTTGGTCGATGCGCACTGATAGGATTGCATTTGCTGTCAAACACTTTTCTCATAGTCGACAAAGGTGCGAACAAAGAGCATACGGTATTTGCGAAAAACTTTGTTGACCCGTGATACCGCTTGGATGTCGTCTATGCAACAGACTCTCTTCCAGAAATTCTGCTTGTTAAACTGGCTGTGCCTCATTCAAAATCTACGATGTGCGCAAAAGGATTATCATCGTGAAGAGCTTGTAGAGCACACTCAGCAAGCATATTGGGCGGTAGTCACGAAGATCCTTTTTCTCACCCTTCTTAAGTGAAATAACTGTGGGCGATGCCCTCTTCTGGTCTGGGATTTTCCCTCCTGAAGATGTGATGTCATATACCTTGCGAGAACCACATGTAGATTGTGGCCACCAGCTCCAAAGAAATTGTTAGTGATGTTATCAGGTCCTGGAGCTGTGCCTCTCTTCATATTTGAATCTTAGCTTCAGCTTCAAGAGTTGAAAATTTGGATGGTTTACCGCCGATCGGGATTTTGGGGTGCGAGACAGGAGTTGTCGAGCGTAAGAGTTTTGGTATAGGACTTTTTAGTTATCAATTCCAAATCATAGTGGAATGTTGTAATGATCCCATTTTCCATTAACGCGGATAGGGGAACGTAAGAACCGCAATCCCGACGGTATTTTTCCAGACTAGATCTTCTTTGGTTGCTTCCAATAACTTCTTTGTCTAAATCGATGTAATCCTCCTTGAAAGATTTTCAATAGCTGGAATTCATTATCAGCTTAGGTAGATATATTGCGGAAGGATCAAGCTTAAGATCTTTCGAGCAACTCCTTAGTGCTACCGAAAATATGATCTGAACTTTTTGTTCAGGGAACTGAAGTTCGGCACAAGTTTTAAGTCTATCGACAGGTACTTCGCAGTCTTACATTGGGTTTTTTTTATTCGTCAGTCACGCAAGAAGAAAATTCTATTAAGAACGTCCTCGTCATACACGACTTGTCAGTTTTTGGGCATTGACAGCATTTCTTTTCCAGCTCATGGTTGAATCGAATCTTCGCACGTAAAAGGCACTGAACAGATCCCGTACAAATTCCGTGTACGACTGAGGTGTCAAAGAGGCAGCATTTTCTGTTCATAATTATATGGTTGATCGACGCATGAGGTGCCGTGGGCGATTCCCATGTCCATTGGCGGTTTTCTGTCTTCTCAAAATTAAGTTTTCATGGAAGAGACGTTCATAGGAGTCATATGAGACAATCTCCGTTCTCAATTCGTACCTTTTCAAATTTCTCTATCCTGTATTCACTTTTGCTGGCCGTCCCTAATATGGCTTTGAAGTCTCTAACAGCGAACTTATAGGACTTTCGTTGCGGATGACTACCACCGACTTGTTGTATAGCGTTTCTAATTCGTTCTCATCAGCTGTACAATTTGAAGAGTAGCACTTGATGATACTGACTTACCTGTAACGCGAAAGTTGGAAGCGAAGCATAGTCAGGTGCGGGTGAGAGAACTTCGTAAGAAATGACTAGACAGAGGAGATGCGTGTGAACGACAAAGCCAACATCTGCGACATTTTGTGACGGAAATTCGTTTTACAATCATGAGACTCATGTCGCCTAATATCTTAAGTTAGTCTTCCTGATCTTCTTTTCTTGTAGGGCGACTACATGGAATTTCGTGTGACCAGCAGTCTCAAGGAGGGCATATGGTTCAACGTTTGAGGAAAGCGTTCTGATGTCATAGATGTAAAGTATAAAGCAGTCTTCATGGCGTGTCGTTGGCGTATTCGTTTTGTTCTTTTCCAATAACGTCCTACTAAACTCGAGAATTGGTCGTCTTTCATCGGCATCTTACCGCCCGACGCCGTAGGTGGGAGCATCCAGTGTGCGGATTAGTGAGACAGAAAATTTCTTGCTGGATTAACTGCTTTTTTTCTTTCCTAGAGTTTCGAGGTCAGCATGGCCAGAGCCTTCCTCAGGTCGTCGCTAACCTAGGTCTGTCGCCAGCCCTTGTGGATCAGGGAAATGTTACAGCTTCATAATTAGTACATACCAAGATGGTGCTTATTCCTAGTACTGTTTACTTTTAGACGGGCTTTCCGAGCCAAAACGCTGTCTTTTACAGCTTAGGAGGCTCCATAGGAGATGTTTCAATGTACTTCGCCGTGCTTTGCAAGCCATTTGAGATCTAAGACATGTGATGCAGATAAAAATATGATGTGTTTGGCGCAGTTCAGTAAGTAGATATCTCTAAATGCGACTTGATCCCAGGGAACAGCTCAAAATCATGAACGCTACTCGAAACACGCTTATGTTGAATGTCAGGTGGGGTGTAAACGTGATGCTTTTGGGCTCATCCGCTAAACAAGATCCGATAGCTACTGGATCGCAAGCGACATCAAGCACAATTCGAAGGCCATCATAACCTGGTGGTTATCTTATTCTATGAAAGTTCTCAAAGAGAAAGATGATGTTCGAGTCCGCCAATCTGATCGTCGTAATACTGCAGATAACACGGAGGACTCAAAATTGTTGCTACCCCATTGTGTCACTGAGTCATTGAGCTAAGGACACCTAATTACTGTTCTAACTCCTTATTTATATTTATTTACACTTTTTGTGTTTGTGCTACTGTTTACGTACCGTTTTAGACGGCTGAAACAAACATGTGGGTGTGAGACAGCGACTAACGTGTAGCGTCCAGTGCTCATCGTTTTATCGCACTCATACAAACGATCGAAATCCTGAACAAAACCAAGGTTATTAAAGAATTGAAATGCGGTAAAAAGCAGTATAATCAAAGCTCAATGAAGTAAATTCGATTTTCATCGCTGTTACGTAGCACGTCCGTTGTATAACTACGCGCATTATTTCTCGCTTATAATGCATGATGCCGCAAGCGAAATAATCTACATCCTCTTGGTTCTTTCCCTTATTTTGTCTTTTTGCAATCTGAGGTTTTCCTCTTCAATATAGGAAAGTGTATAAACGTTTTACCTTTTTTTTGATCACATCTATTACCGAATTTTTTAGATCAAGCGGATTGAAATTGGAAGTCATATTAATTGAGTACGAATGAAGTGAAACATGGAATTTGCTGATCGGAAAGATTATTATCAGATACTTTGCTAGCAACTGCGAATACTGTTCTTGAGGAGAATTTTTTAAATAATATCAAAAATTTGCCAACTCATCTTGTACCTCGAACGATTCAGTGCTCGATTCATTCAGTATGACATCCTTCAATTTTGTGAAGGTACCAAGTCGTCTATACCATTGCCTGAAACAAAATAACTTCCTACTAGCAAACAGTAAATTTCGCAACCTGAATCAATTCTTGCGCCATTGTTCTTATGAGGATAATTCCACCGGCATTAATCAATCTCTTATGGACACGTCATGTATTCAGTATTCAGTTCCATACATAGTGCTGTAGAGACGATGCATAATTGGCCCATGCAACAATTTTTGGTGATCTACTCACATAACAAGGCAGTATTTTAGAGAAATCTGATGCTAGTTGGCCAACCAAAGAGGAGTGGAAGGTTTGATCAGCTCAGAGCGTACTTTCAAGCCAGCGACCCTGTGTGTAATGAAGGATATCTCTAGTCACTACGGCACAGGTGCTACCAAAAATCGATAATTAGAAAAAGGAACTTTGAACAGATTTAAATCGACTTTCAGTATGTTTTGAAAGGCGCGTTTTTGCGTCCGATAAGAGCATAATATCTGTGGGCGCTTGTCTTAGAGTATACTTTTCTCAATACCCTGAAAAGGCGGTGCCCACCGGGTTTTCTAAGAGTGTCATTCTATTATTCAGCTGCCGAAAAGGAAAGATGAAAAGACGAATCACAATACATTTAGCTCGGAGAGCAGCTCAATCAATTTAAGGACTTCTCAATGGTGCATAAACACCATGGTGTTTACTCCTGCCTATTATGTTAGTAGGCAAAGTCATTGAGACATCACCTATTCAGCAGGTGAAGCCAAGTTCGACATGTCAATTTCTATGGAATTTGTTACGGAGTGATGAGAATGTCGTAGATGATAGAAATGCGCCTGAAATAGTCAAAATCATACAAATTTTCAGTAATCATTGAAATATTTACCCCCGGAAAGAGTGAAATGCGGACTTGACTGCTTCCGACGTTCAAAGTTTTTGCACATCACTCAATATTGGATAAGGATATGACATATTTTGAGCCATAGGTCTAGTGCTATATAGGCGCCTATTTCGTCCTATTGAGACTCATCAGTAGCGCCCTCCCTCGGTTCCGTCGATCCCTTGAGGTGAAACAATTCTCCAAAGGAACCGACGCCGAGTAAAATTAAGCACCCAAAGTAGGATGATGTTATTACCTGACTTTGTGGTGACCGGCAGTCGAGCTTACGGCTTTTAAAATGAACTATACTTCTGCTATCGACTGCCTTTTTACAGACCCGGAAATAACATCATCCTACTTTGGGTGCTTAATTTTACTAGGCGTCGGTTCCTTTGGAGGATTGTTCACCTCAAGGGATCGACGGAACCAAGGGAGGGTGCTACTGATGAGTCCCAATAGGACGAAATAGGCGCCTATATAGCACTAGACCTATGGCTCAAAATATGTCATATCCTTATCAGAAGAAATCATTTTGAGCGGGTCTGTAAAAAAGCAGTCGATAGCAGAAGTATAACTCAATATTGGATATATATTCATGAGATCACATCACCGATAAAAACTCTTGAATAAAGAAAATGCTGAATAAACACTGAAATAGTTATAATGAGAAATTCATTATATAATAAACGCTGGCGATGAGTTCACTACTTTCTGTTTTAACTCCCATAAAATGGCTTGTGTACGTGTCGATTATAAGGGACAATTGAATATTCGACCTGATTTGCTGTACGACAATTTTTTCCAGGAGTGTTAGTAATCATTCAAAAGCCTGAATCTCCGTTCGAAGCTGTAAATAGTCATTTTTCAAAATAACCTTTAATTATGCTGTAAAATCCAAAATGAAATTATGTTTCACATTGGCCGCGCGCATTCATTTTCATCACCCGTATAATTCACTGGAAGCAAGAAAATCACATGAACGTGTAGAGGAAATCTCGTAATATCTGAGTCGATCGTTTTACATGGAATTTCTTTCAGAGCGAAGAAAAGAATTGTCAAATGAATACCTTGCCTAACTCGTCAGGTCATCGATCGAGCGCTTCGCCCACAGGTTAGCCGGTGATTAAGCCGCCAAATATATTTCCTTGATACACTGCAGTGAAGCGGTCTTACCAGAAAATAAGCACAGCGTTGAAATCATTGAATTTTACGCCATCGCATGATTACTAATAGTCTGAATAAAGAGCTCCGTCCAGAGAGCTGTTGAAGACAAATCTTCATGAAAAGAGCTTTTCCATAAAGCAAACACATTTTTGAGTCCTCTGTCGAGACTGTGCTATCAAAAGATTATTCACCTTCTAAAGAAGGAGTTATGCCCAGCTAAATATAAGCGAGATAAAGAAAGAAACGCGTGATCGTGCAAACATAACTTTTTTGGATTTTACAGTGTCACAAAAGGGTGTTTCAGAAAATCAACCACGTGCGACTCTAGCCCGAGATTCAAGCTTTCGAGTAATTACTATACTCAGTACTCCGCACAGTGAATGAGGTTGAATTTCCGTTTGTTTCTTTATAACCGATAAGTACTCGGTTTGCATGACAGCGGTGACAAACCAGCGACACATATATCGTGTCATATACCGGTCTTACCTGACGACAAGGCACCCTCGTTTGCACGTATCCAAATCGATGAATTCCAGTCTCATGCATGTTCGCGCTATCGACACGACCTTAACTATACTGCATCTTTTTCATCACAAAATGTCAAAATCACAACTGACAGAACTCCGCCCCTACAGTCATTTACCTTAGCTTCATCGTGGGCTAGGTAGGGGATTAAAGATGCCAAACTGCGATATTATGTCCACCTCCTCATCAGCAAGAGATGCTTAGAAGTGTTTTATCGTGAAATCTAGCGACGGATAAATTAATGCTCTAAAGCAGTTACCATACTAGTGTCACCTTCTTGGAAGGTGGCGATTTTCTTTCGGTCTGCAGAGGTCGCTGTTTGTGGCAAGAAAATGGGAGGAGGTAGAATGCTTCCTTATGACTTCGGAGAAAAAGAAAGTTGTGGGCAGGAAACAGTTTAGCAATGCAGCACGTGAATGGAAATTTCCCCAGAGCTATATGGCTCTCCGTGAACTGTAAAGAGAAGACAGGTCATTGGAGTGTTTAACCATTTGCGGACGGCAGCATTATCGATATCGTCAGTAGCGCATGATTTTCGTTCTTAACAAAGACTTTTTTGTATCAGGAAAAATTTCAAGTGTTTTGTACCACTTTGACAAAACATTATTTTCTTTAGAAATCTGTAAATTTTTTGTCCATAAACTCCTATGTGCCAAGAAAACTGGGAATGTGGAAGGATTTTCGCTCTCACAGTGCTCTATGAAACCTCTTCATAAACCAGTCTCAGCTTCAAATTTGTCGAAATTTGTAGTATCGAATCAGCTCAATGTAGTCCAATAAAAGCGATCCACAGACTTCAGCTGATAAGCTAAGGCAAACGGAGTGCGAAACATAATTTTATTCTGGCTTTTCGAAAATCAAAGCAAAGTGTCGGAATTTTCGAAATTTGAGCTTTCGATGTTTACAAAAATTTCAGATAATAAGCTTCATTTACCAAAGAAAGAACTTCGAAATTTTTGGAAGTTAAATTGATCTTGATCATCAGCAAAGGGTCAAGTAACATGTCTGGAACTTACTGGCATTTACAACCACCCTCGTTTTCATTCTCCATACGTTACAGTTCATCTTGTATTTCGAAAAGGTAAGGAAGTCGAAATTGAAATTGGAAACTGTTGTTCTTGGTTCCTGAACAATATCATAATCACTGCTACCGAACTTTGTGATTTTTCTACCACGATTTCTTATGCAAGACGATGTCTACCTGCTGCACGGGTAACTGAAATTGAACATCGCGATGCTCGAACAGCAATGATCCGGATTGCGGATGTTCTGCGAAAAGTGCCTGAAAGTGTTGTGTGTTGCTGGCATATCAGATTGACATTAGCGGCTCCATCAAGCTCTCATCGTAGAGTCATCGTAGAGTCTTTTTATTCTAATTTCCTTATCGTTGGAAGTTACCTTCAGAATTTTTAAATTCATTCCAGCCTCAGCATCCATTGGGTCTGTTGGAAGGAGAATATCGTCAATATCAGAAAAAGCAATCATATTCGCCCAAGGTTTCGAATAGAATAGACAGTTCACATGTGATTCTTCAATTCCTGTTAGTAAAAATGTGAAACATTTAGAGATTCCAAGCTCGTTTATCTTGTCTTCAAATTGTGTAAACCATTCAAACGATAGGGGTAATAAAGTGTCCTACGTTGATATATTTTTAGATACATTTGACATATCAGATTGAGGAGAAAGTCTCTTGACACCCGCTGAAATTTTAGAGTTCATATACAAATTCGATTGTAAACAAAAATTATTCTTCAAAATGAAGGTCATCATTAGCCACGGCACTCTGCCAACAATTTGCAAGCTTCCGGATCTGCTCGAAATAGCATTTCTTGAGATCTGAATCAAAAAAATCTTGATATGCCTTTCTAGCTTGATCAAGTGTCTCCAATCCGCGTCTACGCTGGAAAAGTTCCATTGAACGGAAGAGAACATAATTGAATGGCCAGCATCTGGATTGTACTCTGACTGCGAGAACACCCAACTCCTTTCAGTTCATCAAATAATTCCTTAATCTTCTTTGCGATGTGACGTTCGGCATTGTCTTGGTGAAACAGCGTACCCTGTTGACGGATCAATGTCGCGCACTTTTCCTTCAACGCGTTATAGACTCGGACAAGCTCTAGCGGTAGAGTTCGGCATTAAAGGCGCGACCATCCGGAACAAATTCAAAATGCAGAACACCCTCAATATTTCACCAAACGGAAATCATGACCTGCTTGCCGAACGTATTTTGACGTGCAACTGATGAGGAGTTTAACTTTTGGAACCCGGTGCTTGCTCCGATCGTAACTGACCAAGTAGACCGACTTCTCATTCAACGTCCCAATACACTTTCAAAATATTGTTTCGATACAGTGTGACACAGGAAAAAAATTTGAATTTTGGCCGGTGTCAAGAAACTTTTCCCCAACGTTCTACACTAGAAAAGAAAAAAGTTGGGAAGAAAGTTCTGGGACGCTTGTAAAATATTGAAATTCTATGCATGAATTTCAAACCAAATTGATAGCAACTGTTAACTGGGCGGAAGTTTTGCATATCACTCTACATCAATGGGTATCACCTGTATCACATGTCGTCCCGTTGATCGTCGAGTGACTCGAGCGGGTAGCAGCAACTCTTCCATTTTTTCTATCGCGTGCAAGAGTAGCCCAGTGGGTCTACTTCGCTCTAGGGATTCGCTGAACATCATATCTTTCTTCCATCGCTTTCGTGAAGAAATCGGATCAACGGGTCAGTGGTCTTCCTTTAGAGCGCTTGACGTCCCGAGGAATCCAGTCGGTAACGGCTCTCGTCCATCGGTTGTCGTTGAAGCGCATCACGTGTCCGGCCCACCTTATTTTCGATATCCTGGTGTGTAGAACGACGTCTCTGATTTTCGATCGTTGACGTAGATCGCAACTTCGGATCCTTTCTCTCATTTGCGATATACGGGATACTCCTAGCATCGACCTTTCAACTGCGCGTTCAATAGCTCCAAATGATCTTTCATCCTGCTTACGTAGCGACCAGGTTTCTGCTGCATACGTCAGGGCAGGGATAATTGTCGAGTCGAAAAGGTGGGCACGGAGTCGGATGTTCTTTGTCCTCTTCACTACATCTTCGATGCTCTTAAACGTTCCCCAAGCCGCTCGTTTCCTCCTGCTCAACTCTGGGGCTAGGTCGTTCATCATGTTGATTTCACGACCTAGATAGATGTAACTGGAGCATTCGGAAATTGTCGTTCCGTTGAGCGTGAATGGGGCATTAGAAACCCATCCGTTCCTCATGAACATTGTTTTCGTTAGATTCAGTTGAAGACCGATCTTTCCACAGGCGTTATCGAAATCGGTCAACATTCGTTCCGCTTGGCTGATGTTTGGTGTTATAAGAACGATATCGTCAGCAAAGTGAAAATGGTTTGATTGTCGGCCGTCAATTTTCACTCCCATTTCGTTCCATTCTAATGTTCGCATGACGTTTTATAGGGTGGCAGTGAATAGTTTTGGCGAAATTGTATTGCCTTGTCGAAGCCCTCTTCTTACGTCAATGGTGATATTGTTTTAGAATGGAGATATTTCGGTCGTGAAATCTTTATAAAGCTCACGAAGGATCATTATGTACCGAGTAGGGACGCCCTCGTTATCCAGAGCCTCTATAACCGCTTCTGTTTCCACTGAATCAAAGGCTTTCTTCAGATTGATGAAAGTGAGACAGAGTGATTGTTTGTACTCTAGTGAAACTTCAATGAGTCTTGTAATTGTGTGGAGGTGCCAAAAACAGCAACACGAATGGGTATATCAACAATAATATTTACTCTTCAAAATAAAGGCCATCCTTATCTACGACTTTGCGCCATCGGTCCGCCAAGTTTCGGGTCTGGTCGAAGTACCATTCTTTTAACTTCGGATTGAAGAACTCTTGACATGCTTCTTTAACTTCCTAAAACGATTCAAATCGGACGTGAACGAGGCTTGTCTTTGAGGTCAAGATCACTGGCATTGATGCGTCGAAACCAGCGCGCAGCAGCAGATATGTTTCTTGTGACTTCCCCTTCGGCTTCGTTGATTTCACCAACTGCAGCTCGCTGTGAAAGAATATCTTTTCTCCAATGATGATACATTAGAACACAAACTTCGATTGATTGTATCGTAGGACATGGCCGATGTTTGTAACATAGGAGAAACGAGCGACGAACAATATCTAGACCTTCAGTGGTGAAATCGCACATAAGAAACTGTAATTTTTTTCCATGATATGCATAGAGTTATCAGATGCTCAATGAAGTGCTCCAGAACTTTCTTTTCAACCTGGTGGACTTTACTAAGCATAGTAGAAATATGGATAAGTTTTCGCCCCATACAATTACCACTTAGCCCCGGATGAATGAAGAGTTTGCTCTGCTCATGGTGGTGGCTGCAACCAATGATCATTTCTTTCGCAGACCAACTCCAACAATTGTGCGACACAAGTTCTGAACCGTATGCTCAAATCGCTCAACGATCTACTTGCTTAGGCATTTCATACCAAAATCCTCGTAAATAATCATTTTCGTTATACAACTCGTTGATAAAAGTAGAGACTTGCTTTGAGCAGCAGCAAAAACTTTTCATTCTAACGATTTTCATGTTGTTCTGCGAAATTTTTATCAAATATCACTCAGTAGGTCACTGAATTGTTGCAATCCTCACCTCTGCTGAGTACGAGACCATTTGGATTCGAATCGGAGAGAATAGGCCATTTTGGCCATGTTCGTATGATCACCAAACCTGTAAAATTATCTCAAGGTATACAAAGGCTTTTCAATAAATCTTTTCATTAAGACTTCACAGCTAATTTTATGGTTTTAGGGCAACTTTTGTTCTTAGGAAAACCTTTCAAGTGAGAAATCTGTAGTCGTTCAAAGATAGGGTGGGATGCAATACTGCAAAGGATGGGAAAAGCTTTATCTTGGAGAACATCTTGCAATAATTATCTTCTTTTATTGAATAAAACAATTAGCCATGATGGTAATTAGATAAGGGCTACGAGTGTGAGACACGGCACAATAGTCGGGGAAATCACCGTGCACATAAAGAACCATGACCTCTGCGCGTGAAGGCGGTAGTGAGAGACCAAACGCCTGTATAATCAAATTCATGATGCTCTGCTGTGCTCATAATCAACTAGGTGGTGGACTTTCGTACTGGCATTGAGATTATGTTGGATCTCACCTCTTCGCTCATACTCTTTCAAGATCCAGTGGCAGGAAATGGAAGTCGACTGCACTGGCACTACTATTTTCGTCGCTCCAAGTGCAAGCCATGTCTCAATGCTAACTAAAAGCGTTTGCCAGTCAGTGTAGATGTACATTGGTGCCATGCAGACGACAAGATCATGACGGTGTTCACTGGAATATCTATAAATAGGCTTTGTTTCCCTAATCAATTTTCGTTGTTCGGACGATGCACAGGTAGTAACGCCTGATCACGGATGTGCCAAAGTTTCCTTCAATCTTCAATGCTTTAAGTGAAACTTTAAGTCAAATGTATGCAAAGCACGAAGTGGACCTGGAGCGTACTGTGACAATATAAGTTGTTACCGTATAGGAAGGTCCATAGTGATTGTCATAGCGTCCTTAACATCTGACGTTGTGCCAATGCTGAAAAGGTTCCTGTGTTCATGAATGTCGGGTCTTCTCAAAAGTTTCGGCACTAGATCAATAAAAAATGATATTTACTAACCAGAAGCAATCAAAATTGTTTGACAACGCTATTAAAGTGTGCGTCATCAGCTTGAGCACATTTCTGGCCGAGATATCATCGTCGATATAAATTTTTTTTTTCAAGAGTCAACGTCGTCCGAATCAGTGGTTGTAAGCAGGTCAGCGAGGAACTCCAACTCTATACCCAAATCAAGTTGCGTCGTAGGCCATGCTCATCATTTTTTGGGACCGAATCGAGTCGAATCATTGACATTTGGCCAACCGGAGAGACGATCAACGCCAAGTGTGACTGTGAACACCTGGACCGCTGCAGTCGTGCCCTATCACGTCAACGTCGCCGCAATCTTATCCTGCTTCATAACAACGCAAGGCTGCATGTCGCCGAATTAACAAAGAGGAACTTGACCAATCTGGGCTGGGAGATGCTGGATGATCTGTTGTACAGTCCTGACTTGTCGCCGTCTGGTTCTCACCCCTTCCGCTCGCTGGATCAGTTCCTGATCAAGAAGAAATTCCGAAACATCAATCATTTGCGTTGAGGATTGACTGATTTCCTTTGAATCTAAGGATAGCAAGTTCTCTGAGCACGGTATTGATTTATGACTTGAGTGACGGTAGAAATGTGTTCAGGCTGTCTGCGCATAATTTGAATGCTGTTCCTAAGCAATTTAATCACTTTTAATTAGTAAATTTGGTGTTCATAGCCCTAATACCAAAACTTGAAGGAGGACCTAAGAGTAGAATGTCTGCTACAGTACATATTTAGTTGTATTTTGATCGAGTACAATTGCTTGAAATAATGTTCTGTCAATCTAAACACGAATTCATTTTGATTTCTATGAAATCACCATCTATACATTTCAGTATCATTGACATATGCAAAAGAACGTTGCATGTAAAAAGTTATTCCATCATCTTGATGCGTATCGAACAAAGCTTCACCGGAATTCCTTCGACGTGAGTTCGTCCAGCTCACATTCCGCAATATGTCCAGACCATGAGCATATATCAGTTGCGGCACGTTTTCCTCGATGTATCCGTTGAACAGTGGCATGAGATACTGAAATGCTGTTCAACTGATAACTGAAGAAAACTGTATACGCTTGACGTTTTATGAAAATCTACCTTAAGACTTAACCAACAATCTAGTAGAAGTGCCTCTTGAATAGTTTTTAATAGCATCTTATTTGGATTGCTCTGGGCTGAGAACTGCGATTTGCAGTAAGTTAGCCCATGCCTCGAAGTTGCTCCAAATTGACCCCCCTATCAGAATCAGATATGGATAAAAATCAAAGTTGACGACATTTTTCAAACCAAGTTAAGTATAACTTCATATCAAAATTCGCAGTAATCTTGGAAGAACTCAGTTGAAAGGCAGTAAGCCTTCTGCAGGATTTGACGATACAGAAATTTTACACGTCTTCACAGTTTTAATTCCATTCCAACTAGGGGCCCCGTTGAAGAGTAGTTGGGACAGCTTCATTTGATATATGGCATATCTTACGTACTATACTTTTTCAATGCACAGGGTAATATACTTTCGTCATCAAAAACGATGGCTGACGTTTCGATGTATTCGCCTTTCTCAGAACCTACACATACTATACCATACCATATCCAACCATCCATTTGATACTTTTACTTTCGGCTATTTAGATAGATCTCGCTCAAAACTATAATAATCTGTTGATATGACATCATGTTCTTATGCCTTTAATAAAGCCGCTGCTATGGCACTTATGTAGCGCTAGACAAGTGTTTCGCCATTGCAGACTCATCAGTAGCACGGTGCCTTTCGGTTTGCGTTGATATGTTAATAAATTAGCAAATTATTATTTTTGAGCGAGGTATATGTAAACGGTCGAAGGTAAAGGATTCATTCTACCAGCCATGAGCGCTCGGCTTTTGGTCACTGCAACGTCGGGGTTTTTCTCACTTAACATGCGGCGATTCAAAGAATTCAGTGTCGATTCCTTCAAAAGCAGGGTAGGGAGAGCTCATATTCCACTGCAAGAGATTGGCTAAACCGAAAGACAGCGTGTTACTGATGAGTCTATATAGGCAAAACACGTTTTTATATCTGTATATTTATCAAATATTCTGTTAATATTCCTGTTCTAGTGGACGCGAAATTTCTGTAACATCAATCATCGTTGTTAAAGAAGATTTACCACCTCAATGCAAGCTCAAAAAGAGATAGATATGATATAGTTTAAATAGTTCGAACTAAGATTCAATGAAAATGGGTTTTTGAACTACATAGCTTATAAAGAGACGTTTAAGATTTCTGAGACACTCGACTCCAGGCGGCAAATGAACCCCTGTTTCACCCAAACCGGTGGCGCACGTTAACAAAATAAAGACTTTTTAGATTATACAGCTTAATTTTTTGAGTGGAATTTGATAAAGTTAACCACATCCACGATGTTTCATGCCCTCATTGTGACTGAAAAGTGTTGCGTTGTTAAATGTCGAATTAGGAGGCGCAGAATTTGATAATCACGCTGCAGCGTTTTCGAAGCGGAGCATGAGTTTAACTCCTTGATCCGGAAGCCCAATTAAGCACATCGCAGACCAAAGCCAAAACTGGCAAGTAGTTAAAGGCTAGGCATCTCCCAGCACTGCTTTTGAACTTCAAGAAAAACAAAATGTTGCTTAATAATGTTACCGACTATATAATAATTCTGAACCTTTTTTCAATGATTCTTCATGATACATCAAAGATAACATTCAATTATTCACTCATTCAACCAGACTTACTGAGATATTCTCCATCAGGTTGTTTTGAAAAGCAATATAGAGGATGTTCCATTCTTCCATCAGCTAAGAAATGTACGACCTAAGTTATGAAATGCAAAGAAATTTTCACTGTACTTAGCAAGATAATAAAATTGAAAAGCAAAACTTTATAGTAATGTAATCAATCACATGAGATTTTTGATAATCTTGCCGAACCGGAAGCTTTCAAACAAAGGTGTAGCTGAAAAGCGCTTACCGCAAAATTTCCATCCACATTTTGTTCGCTTTCCTCTCGGTGGAACACGCCAAGAATGATTTGCCGAGTTCCTGATATGAGCTTTTTTT
Source organism: Parelaphostrongylus tenuis (assembly GCA_019055375.1). Lineage (NCBI taxonomy): Eukaryota > Metazoa > Nematoda > Chromadorea > Rhabditida > Metastrongylidae > Parelaphostrongylus > Parelaphostrongylus tenuis. The sequence goes on along the minus strand of JAHQIW010006741.1, from coordinate 263,896 downwards.
TTGGAATCTACAGTTGGTTCTCTTTTCAAAAATGATGCTTGGCGAATGCTACCTTACAACATCCATGAATAATTGGATAAATTCGTACGCTGTACAATCAGTAGTTAACATGAAATATAAACAAGTAGTCGGTGTAAATAAAGACCAGCAACTTGCCCGTCGTCAAATTTGGGGTCAAATACAACGAAAATTGGATCAAAGCGCCACACTTACATTTTCTAGTCCTATTTTGATTCAGCTTTTCTCCCGAAACCGCTGACTTTGAGAGTATATTTCGTAAAAGCGACTTCTGCGGATATTAATGCGCGGTACTTCTCTGTTAGACGGTGACAGGTGAATATTCGATATCTTTCAGTGGACATGGATAGTTCATAAGAATGTTAGTAATTATTCGGAAGCTCATATCTCTGGCTAGCGCGGTAGGTAATTAGTTTTACAAAACAATTTTTATGAAGCTGTAAAATCTAAAATAAAGTTACCCAAAATACGACGCGTTTTTGTAACTCGCTTATACTTCGCTGGACAAAATTCACTCTCACTTAGACTGCTGGTACTCTTTCAATCGCATAGGTCTTGAAGAACTCGAAATCGTGTTTGCTTTCTCGAAAAAGGTCTTTTGATGGACAACTTGATGGTGTAAGAGGAAGGAAAGATTTGTGCTTCAGACCTCGTAGGACAGAGTTCTTTCTTTTGACTAGTAGTAGCTATTGATAGCATAAGTTCCAATGATTCCAACATTGTGCTCATTTTCTGCAAAAAACCGTTTTACCGTAGTGTAACAGGGAAAATAGGATAGTGTTTCACATATTCGGTGAGCTTGTTCATCGGCTAATCTACGTGTTGGGGATGGGCGATCGATCGATGGCCATAAAGTATTAGACATGTGGGATGCAACTTGTTATTCAATTGAGAATTTTTCCTCCGCTTTAAAAGTAACGTCGATAAAACGATTGACTGAGATTTTGCGAAATTTGATCTACACATTTGTATGCTTTTTGTGCTTCCAACGGGTTATACTCGTGATATAAATGATGGCGCGAGGCGAGGGAAGGCATCATTTTTTTTCGGATTCTACAGCGTTATAAAAGGGTGTTTTGAAAAAATCGGCCACGTACGGGCCTAGTCAGAAATCTAAGCTTTCGAATGATTAACAACAATTCTATGAAGAATTCTCGTCCAGCTAATATAGTCGATTATTCATTTGCCGCTGTTTAACAGAAAGAACCAAATGTGCATTCGGAAACATCATGCTGTGTAGATGGGAGTTCATTTCCAGCTTGTTCAATTACTTTGGCGTTTAGAATATAGAACTTTAAACAAGAAGTACAATAATGAGGTTTCATGGGCTATAAAATTCATTAAACTTCATGTATTAAAATAAAGAACAGTATAGGGTAGAATCTGTAAATTGCGATACTTCTATTATAATCACTAAAGCCTACTATCAACTAAGACATAGTGATTTAAAGTTGAGAGCGACCGTTTTCGCGTTGCATGGCTGCTCTGGAGGTTATGTCATCGCGTAAGAGTTAAATATAGGTGTGCTGCTTTCCTCGCAAAGGAGCTGCGCAAAGAAAATATAGAGTGTGACGTATAGCGCGAGGTGGAAAGTTACGTGCAATATGCACATGCCGGCTGGTTCGATCCTGTAACTTGGACAACAACCCCTTTGTTGCCTTTAGCTCAGCAGATTTGTGCAATGTCTGCTGCATAATGATAATATTGTTCAGAACTTGCCAATGTCTTTTTGTAGGAATGTGTCGCCAATATTCTTCAACGCCCAGATGTTGATGGTTCGTTGATACCATGCAAATCCACATAACAAACAAAATATCACGACAGCTATTCGAAGTATCTGTAATTGAAGAATCATGCAAGCTCCATGATTATCTCTTTTGATTGAACTTTGTTAAGCATACTCTGCGGGGGCTTTGTTCATGCCTATGGCTAATGACTGTTCAACCTCTAAGAGTTTCAATGTAAGGTAAGATCCAGGGAATATTCTATACATTGAACCACAGGTCGGTTTGTCAATTTTATGGGTCAACAAAGACTGAAAAACTACTCAAGACACAGATAAATCGTAGGTGGAGGAAAAGTTCCCTAACATTAGATCAATATCTGAAGTTTATAAAAAAATTCAATTAGAAATAACAATAATTATTCTTCGAAATAGGGACTGTGATTGTCTACAATTCTCTACTAAAGATTTTTTCTTCGACGAATCAATATCGGGTACTTTTCCTTCCCGCATCGCAGACCAGATCTTGCAGTTTTTTCTTATGAAACAATTCGTGATATATTCCCATAAATTTACAATGACTGAGACTGTGTGAGTCAAAGATAAAATGTGAATTTTTTGCGGGCGTTTAAGGACTTTTCCCTCTCTTTAGTCGGCACTGAAAAATATGTTCGCCGTAGAATTAATTTAGAAGACTTGGACAAAAAAAACAGCGATTCATAAGAATGTAACTTTATGGCAATATAAATAATATATTATACGATTGATCAATACAATGAGAATATCTGAGCTAAAAGCTAGGCATGTGTACGAGGAAATTACTAAGTTTTGAAATATTAGAACACGAATAGTCTCTAGTAATAGAATGCAATTTGTTGCTCGATGAAGAAGGTTTCAGTAACGTTGCGCAGAAATCAATTCCATCGACAATAAAATTCTTTTAGTGGTTCATAAAAATCTGGTCTCTATTCTGAGCGGCATTTCCAAGGTAGATACTATAAACTTCAATAGCTGCAGAAGTCGAGAGAAGCACTCACCCATTCCGTTCTCTTTGCCATGTTCACAATATTTCTCGAAAATCGCCACTTTAGTGTTTGAGTGGTGCACAGCATTTGTTTACTACTTTTTCGCATCGTATCAATTCCTCCCACCAACCTAGAATACATATATCCGCTCCGCGATCAAAGAGAACGACTGCAGTAATTGCATAAAGCTTTGCAAAGCTTATTATTTGTTGTTTAGAAACTTTGAAATCTAAAGGTAAAAAGAGAAAGAGAAACATCAACGAGAAATGAAAAATCATCTGATGACTTAAGAGAGGCAGGAAAAGCCGCTGTCGCTTTATCGAATCTATTCGACGATTTGGTTGTCGTTTCTTTCCATGGACACGACATGAGCAGCGTAGATGTAGTGACGATAACCTATAACGATGCTTATCGGTGTCCTGGTAGAATCTACAACATCCTGGAGCACGTGTAAAGCATTAAACGATAACATTTTTTCTAGCAATAATCAACTGCTGAGAGATGCGCCGTGCATTTGATTCTAATTGTAGCATCCCAGAATTGGTTGAAGCAGATTCTCTCTGTAGAATGTCTTCTGGAAACTGCTCGATCGACGAAGCTAGTGTTCTTATTCTGGCAGATGAAAACTTTACCAATTTTATAATGAGGAAGGTGGCTGGTCAGCCCGGACGGTGGTCGAACTAGCGCTCATGTGTCTACTGCAGCGCGATTTCAACCAGTGCGTTAAACATTCTATGAGGCAAGGTAATCTCTTCGTATTCCTGATTGAACGGAAATCTTCACAAATGCAGCCAATTTGAGTAAATAGTCCTCTAGAATTTTTCTTTCGTTCGTTAACTTCTTAAGCTGAATTGGCTGATCGGTTTGATGGTAGTACAAGTTGTCAAGCAGACGACCAGTACTGGCACTGTAAAAGAGATAAACTATTCTTTAGTGTTCTAGGTGAAAATGTTTAGAATAGCGCCAATATGTTCTTGAACCCAACCAGCTGATTCGTTTTTGAGGCAATAGATGATAAACTGATGCTTCGGCTCACTCGCTAGTATAGATCATGATATAGGATGTTGTAGATGAGCAGTCCCGCTTATCATTACATGATCAAAATTCTGTACTTCTCGTTATCCGCACCTTGTTTCACTCTTTGGAAAATGCGTTTGATGCTTTTTCTAACAGCTCTGGTAGTCATTCGATAGCTTGAATTCTTGAAAGTTCAGAAAATTTAGAAGCCCTAGCTCGCTTCGTATTCATCTATGTCTTTCGTTACTTAGTTTTCCCTCAGATCTGCATTTATTAAACGCTATCGTTGAAGAAATGAGACTTACGATTTACTGCGTTTATAATGAGCAGACAGAAGGAGCTCACAAGATCTTCATATGTTTTGAATAAATTTAAAAAATCCCACAGATGTCTTATAATCATTAGGAGTGTCCTATAAATACGCAATTCTTCACGCCATACTTCAGGCCGCCTTTTTCTGACATAGTCAGGCGCATTTCTGATCCATTCCTATGCGGCTGGTGTCTATTCATTATTGAAAGACTTGAAGCTAACAAATGGTGCGAATTTAAAAGGAACTGTTTCACCCCGCAAATCAAATTCTGAGAATTGAATCTCTTTGGCAAATTAGGAGAGTGTCTGAATGAGTAAATGGTGCGCCGATTTCCTTCTAAAGCTATAAAAAAGGCGAAACCAACGAGATGTCCGCAAATATTATACTGAATTAATTTTCCTGTTACTACCGCGGGTCTGAAATATCAAGAAAACATTGAATCAGTGCCAAAGTCAACAGAAAGTCTGTCTGGATGTAGCTCATACGACTGCTAATTTCAACGAAACTAGCCTGTGTGTCATCACGATGTGAATGAATCGATCACAGACCTTTTGATTACTAAAAATAATGGACTAAAGTGATCTAAGACTCATGGTATCTCCAGTTTGTGAACATAAGGGCCTCATGTGAGCTTTCTTTATGTCCCGTTTCCCTCCCGAAAAATCCATGTGGTATAATCCACATAATCCAGAAAAGCATCGTAACATCACGTTCTAAATTGTTGTGTAGATGACACAAATCACGGAAATAAGAGCTTCACAGAAAGAGTTTCTTCATTCAAGCGCTACTAACCAAGAAAAAAGGTTTGACTAGAGCGACAATAAACGAAGGGAACGACTGTGGACACGACTCGAGGAATCGTCGTCTCTGAAGAAGGCAAAGACATCGAAACGCTAACGGAATAAGTTTGTTTTTATCAGCTTCGTACTGTTGACCTAATCAACAATGCGAGTAAAGTACTCGGAAAAGTTGCAGACGCTACCTAATATCTCGCTCTGCTTTTCCACCTTTGTTGCGATGCTGTTGGCGATCGTTATTCGTTATACAACTGAGTCAAGTGAACAACTGAGTGATCTTTGATAAGCTAGAACACCTTCGGTGTAACTTGATTTGTCATCATTTGTTGAAAAATTGTTGAGTACAAAGATATGGCCCACCTTTCATGATGACGAACAGTGCCCTTTCAAGAATTGTTCAGTGATCAAATTGGGAGAAACGCGTTTCTTACTTTTCCAAAGCTTTGTAATCATTTAGTGGTTTAACCTTCACGATTTCATTAAGGTACTTGGTTTTCAAAATGAATATCTATTTCAGTGTAACAACCAAAATATGTTTGAGTTCCACACTCAGAGCGCATTCTATGTCCGGTATATGAATGACATCTCGCAACACTGACACTAAACCACCACATGTCTGCAATAAAACGGTTACTTGAACGGTAAAATAAAAATAAAAATAAAAGTAGAATAAACGGTCACTTAAGACATAAATCTATATGATTCTGGAGCTAAGTGCTTAAAAACTTGCTCTGTCGTCCTCTGGATTTAGACTCTTATTTTTATTCTACATAGCTACATAAACGCGCTGATATACCTGAGCATAAGCAGCTTTTCTTAAACCTGAGCCTAAGTCCCCTAAGCTCATACCCGAAAAGTATATGGCTTGTATAGAAGTTCTTAGAAACCAGAGCGATATGTTTGACCCGTAGTTTTTTATAGAAGAAGAGAAAATCCTAAACTTAAGAACAAAAATCGCACACCTCATGTTCGCGTTGCACAATGAATGAGCGTTGAGTTTCGAATCCAGTATTCTTCAGGTTGCTAGAACGCACTAAGAAATCCGTTTCAAAACCAAGCGCATCATCGAAATCGTCGGAATTTGAGTTGTCGGTTGGTTGCTGAGGCTTTACGAGAGAAGCTCATCCTTCAAAAAATGCTGAGTGTAGAACACAACTTTAATTTTACTGTCACAGCTCAGTGAAGAAGTTATTGTAGAAACAAAGTACACAATTAAATCCTCAAAATTCGAGCTATCAAATAGCGAGTAGCCTTTAAGAAAACAAAAACAGCGTTTTTTCCATGAAGCTAAAACAAGATGATGATAACGGCAGAACAAGCACCTCCTTTTTTTGCAGTACTGGCTGATCAAAAATCTCAGAGAAAAAGACTACGCTCAATAATCAGATAGCATGAATATCACTGAGGAAGAAAGATCACGGACCGCTCCACCGTAGCCAGAAATCCACCGTACACGAACTCCTCCACCTCTGTGGATGATGGAGACTAGTGAAAAACTCACCTTTTGAGAACAGATGCGCGTGAACTCCACTTACAGCAACGATTTAAGAATTTGCTCTCAAATTTATCCAATAGTACTTTGAAGCCGGCTGAGAAACTTTCCAAATTAATGATTAAGCATTTCCTTGCTTTTTGTGCTTGACGATCTTAACACTGACTGCAGGCCTTGCGGTTGGAGATGATCACTAGGTGCTTGGTTCCTGGCATCCGAAGAAGCAGTGTGAGTTACGATCGGCTAAAAGTTAACTGCAGTTGAAACTCAATGGACTTGAAAATGTGACCTGGAGTTTTCAAAGTAGAGGAATCTTGAAAAATTCTTTCTTTTCAATGCGGTGCTGCTTTCGCAACTTGTTTATTGAGGTGACTAGAGAGTTTTTAGAGGGCTAAGTATCAATTTAGTTTAGTTTGATCACTAAACGAGGACGTTCTTCATCTGTTCAGTGACTTCACCCCTACAAAAAGCCATTTCTAATCTTGTGATTTGTTGATTGTTAATTTGTATTTGTATTTGAAAATCGTTCAGAAATTCATCAAATTCAGCAATTCAGAAAGGGAGCAGCAACGCACAAAAAAAAAGACTACATAAAAAATATTGTGGGTAATGGTTTTGAATGACAGATTGTAACACTTTGGTGAAAACAGAGAAGTAAAAAAAACTTGAGAATTGCGCACAATTTAGATTATAGACAAGATTTTATTTCTACCAAAGTTTCCTCTGCTTTGCTCTTTTTTTCCTCAAATATTTCTAATCTCTCACTCTCTCCCTCTCTCTCTCTCTGTATCTGCCTTACTTGCATTAATTCCCCATCAATATATTTTCTTCTCTTCTCTTTCTGCTATATCATTGCTAATTCAATCTGTTCATCGTTAGTCTTGATTCTTTTATTCCATCATTCTCGCTGCTTTTTTTTCATGTTTTCGTTACTCTTTTTCTATTTTTCCTTTATTTCAATTCTCTTTCTGCTTCTGTTTCTTTTCCTTTGTCTATCAGCTTTTCTTCGTTTCTTTTTCTGTCTCTATCTATATCGTCGCACATTATTCCTCCGGGAATTCGCTCATGATTGTCATTATTGAATTGACTGCGGTGCTATCTAGTGGAATCCCTTGAAACATATACGAAAATGGGCGTGTCATTGAAATCCTGAACTGATTTCTTTTTTATTTTTGACGGAAACCCAAAAAATCGTAGTAAAGCTAGGATAACTTTCATCATTCTTTTGGTTGTTCCATGTAGAACCATCTATTGCTTCTCACTCAACCCTCGCACAACTTCAATCCTCTTAGAAGCCTTTGTAGCCTATTTTCAATGAAGAAATATTCATCGCTTACTTTATCTGAGACTTAGAGCCGATGTAGATGAGCGTATGAGAATCAAAGTGTGCTGAAGAACTTTTCAAACTACACGATCACTAAGTTATCTGTGCGAAACTGTATGGAAAATAAGGTGGTATTATGGATGAAAAAATAATTTCCTTAGTTTTTTAAATAGTGTTGTTTTTTCTCACAAACAACCTAAATTAGCAAAAAAATCATTTCCTCAATTTTTAATCAGTTCTTATGCGCAACTTTCAACGTTACGATCACACCGTTAATTGATTTAAAAAAGTAGTCTCACATGTGTTGTGTAGAGGATGCTTTTACTGATCATATCAATTCACAATTCTATTTTATTGATGTAAGGAACGTCTTTTTCTTAATTTTTTCACACAAATTTACTCATAGTCCTTGGTTAATTGCCACTTCCTGGGCAAACAAAACTTTTAAGCTCTGCGGAGTAACATTTTAACAAGAAGAGCCTGATACAGTGAAAACACTCGCTTGACTTATCGATAGATATCCAAATGAAGTCACTGTATAGCTCAAAAGTGCATTTAATCACCTATGCTATGCTTAATGAAATAGATGGCTTATGAAGCGTTTTTGAAAGATGGGTCAGGCCGAGCGCTGTTCCTTCTTAAAAATTCTTCATCTAAACAAGCACCAACAAACTCTCCATTCGTCTTTCCATGCACAATTTCAGTGATTTCCATAGTCTCGTGAAAGATGTGTAGCAGAGCACTGTTCTACTCGCTGAATAATGAGCTAGATTCAAGCAATTAAGTCGGGATTTTGTACGAGGAGAAGAACGTTCTGGATTCAAAACTGCATAATGGCAGGATCTATACAGGTTTCCTTTTCGAGAAGATTTAACGAAAGAATATGTAGGACAATGGTAAGATCTAAGATATGGAACATTTGTTCACGGACTCTGAACCTCCGACTTTACGGAGCACTCAATCTGGCTTTGCCTGGTCGCACTGCGAGGAGCCAGTCATTCTTGTCAAGGGTGATCACCATCTCCCTCTCACTCATTCCCTGCCTTTTTTGTATATTCAGTTGAATTTCTAAGTGTGAATCAATCCTGATGCTAATAAATCCTTTTTTCACTGAAATAATAAGAAATTTCGAAATGAACTATAGTTTTCTGATACTTCGCTTTTTTTGAGTATTCATGTTAGTAGATATGTCTCGATGAGCGGGAGCTGGAATGCATTCCGGCTTATCAGAGGGATGTTTGCTGATTATCAAGTCGCTCCTCACGAAGACAACAGCATGTTTTGAGGTTGAGATGTCAAGCGACCGATGTCGACTCCCCTTCAACCTTCTCATCTTCGTACCAGCTCCCTAGCTGATATTAAAAAAATTTTCTCGATTTGAAATATAGAATCAACAATTTTATAATTCCAGTCATAGTTATTTTTATCAATAATACAAAGATTTTCAATTATAGTTCAGCGCCTATGTTGAATTGCAACTACAATCCTTCATTCATCCGTTCATTTCATTCATTACTTAACAAGTAAATCAATCGATTCCCATGGCAGGCCACACTCAGAGAGAAATCGCTGATTTTCCTTTAAAGTTTCTGTATCACTTTACCAATTCACTTTTCGATCCATTTTTATAGACTTCGTTTGTGGACGTTGTGTGGGTGAGTGTAGAATCAGATAAGCACCAATGAGCATTGCTAACTGACACTAATCTTATCCAACTGACCCTCGTGGGGGCTACTACGTCGCGCCTTTCGTGAAGTCGCTGTTATTCTTCACTTTAGTTAGGGTAGCTGAAGAATTTTCATCTAAACGTGGATTTTATTGAATCGTTCATCTATTACAACCTCAGAAATTTATATTCAAGAAACACTGAATCCGAAAGAAATTTGCCTTCTACAAATAATCATTGCGCTTGAAATTTGTTTATTCTCTGAGAGAAGAGCAGGAAAACTTCGTGACAAATAGCCCAGATTGAATCCTTTCACGTTTATTCCGAAAAACTTTCAATCATGTGCGAGGTTCTATTTCTTTTTGTTCGACTATCGATGATAGATTCAGTTTTCAAGTGTTTACAGGCATCAAATTACCTCAACGACAATTAGGCTAGGCACTCATCATTCATGGGTGACCACGACCACGGCCACGACGCCGACGAAGACGATGAATGGATGAGCGTCTCTAAAGAATGGATGATTTATTCAAGACATTTTCAGGATATTGGATGCGCTACTCATTTCCCATCTCTATCTTTCAGATATTGGTCCTCTCAATGTAAGCAATTTGCAAAACTGCCATTCAAATGAAGTACTGAAGAATCAAAAAAAAATTTTATGGGAATTTGATATTCAATTTGCAACACGCCGGATTTTGCTTGCATTCACTTGGACAGAAGGGATGTTGAGTGAAGGATGAAGCCGTATGGGGCGAGCAGGAATAGGTCGCCGTAGCGCTGTTCATAATGTGTGATCGTTGTCCTCATTACCTCGTTGAATGTTTTCACAGTAGCCAGTCACGTCCATATGGAGCTGCTTAGGCTAATGACCTCCCTTGTCAGGGCTGGTCATCTACAGAAAGGCATTTCTACGGTATTCTCATCACGATGTACGAGCAGATCGCACAGCACAGACTCGAAGCTAAAGTGCGTTAATGTTGATAAATAGCCGTTTATTTTCACATTTCATTTTTAGAAATATTTCTCTACATGATAATATGACCACACCGAAATATTGAACTTTGGATATTAGTAACTGAGCTAACGAGATTATTGTGAGCACTAGTTATCATGAAAATGAAAACAAATTTGTAGACCTTATCCTAGATTTTTCGTCGATACTTTTTTCCTTCACTTTTTCTTTTTAACTAGTTTATCTCCAAAAATTTCTCACTGAAACAAATTTGAGCATCTTACGTGACATTGAGATTCTTTCAATCCATAAATAACAGCTGATGAAATTCAATTCAATTTAATATTTGTAGTTTAAATCTTTGTAATTTAGTTGATGATTGCCGTTTGAGATGCAGAGCTGGGTGTTGTAGATACATTTATGCGATAAATGCCAATGACTAAGAGATTCCGCTCTTATCACCAGAATTTTTTTGACCACTGATTGCTTATCTAGGCAAAATACTCCACGTTTGTCGTACCACGCAATCGTACAAAGGTCACGATCGCAGATAGATTCCTTTTGAGATCGCACTCCCTTCTCTCGTTTGTTCTTTCGCTCTGCAAAATAAAACACAGCAAAAAACTCCCCGTCAGAAATACTCTTACCCGGCCGGACTCTAAGACACTATACCGTAGCATAACATAAGGTTTCTTGGCAAGTACTTTGAGCATTAGTTTGCATGCAGTTGTTTGTTGATGAATGCAATGTACAGCGGTGGTTTCATGTCTCTGAAAGGATCATCTGAACCGTGGATCAGTCTAACATTTTGACCAAAAATTCTAATTATCAGTAAACCTCTGCAATAAAACGCTCTTCTCTTGCTTGAAGACCTGGCCGTAGGATAAAATCTCCGCCCCACGCTTGGAATCTAGTGGACTGCTTTTGAATTTGAGAAAAGTTTTCAACAATTTTTTCGGAATTCGGAGAAAGATTACTCGTCGTACCGAGTGTCGGTGAACATCGTTTTGGAGCTTTTTCATGAGCAGTGAAGACAGCATATGTGAACACCTAACTACATTGGCAAAATGCGATGTGAAGAGATATTATATATGGTCAATGAATTATGGAAGAGTCGCCTACATTCAAAAGTCTCTAAAAGCTTTGAAAATAGATTAATACGCTATGATATTCGCAGTAATTTATAAATCTAAATTCGTAGACTCAGTTGAAAGACATCAAACTGTTCCCTCACTTTGTTTGTTTTCCTCGTCACTCGTTATCGTTCGCCTTCCACTTCTCCTCTTCCTCATTCTCTCGGTATGCCACAGATAGCAGCCTTTCGCCTCCGAAATCTCACATCTCCGGTTTGGTTGCGTACATCATTCATCTTTCATTATCTTACTCATCCAATCTTCTTTGTTTTGCTCTGGGAAAAGTTCATGGGAATGAAAAAAAAGAGACAAGTAATACGAAAACATTAAGTGATTGGGAATGCGTGTAATTCATGAAGACAATGATTTTTCCACCACATGAAATTTTGGCAAGGTTCTTGATATCTAATAAAAATTTGTACGCTCCAAAAAAACGTTTTTCTTCAAATTTTTACAAATAAGTTCAATACAAGAAATTGAAGTCTTGTGTACTAAACAAGATAATTTTACTGAATTTAAACGCAATAAGGGCCCTCATTGTTCTCTGCTGGGTGAAATTCCGGTTTCTCAATCGTTTTGCTGCTTGAAATATGAGCCTTCCGAGAAAAACACACGATAAAAAGTTCTGTGGGCTACACAATATCATGATGTTCGAATCTCTTCCATCTGGTAAATCTATATCGCCTAAAATATAGTCGCAAATACAGCCACTTTCTCCCTTTCTCTTGCAAATGACCGATAGGATACTTATGAAGGTTCTTTTTCGAGAAACTGAGATAGCAAAAATCCAAAGGGCACGCGTTGTGATGCTGTTCGTGCCCTTTCAGTGAATCTACTGTGCTGCCATAGCACCACGTCACCGACCATTGAAGACCAGGCTGATTCAGGCTGATTCTGATTGGAATTGTTCAATCTCGAGAGCTTGTTGTGATCGACTCTTTCATCTTTTTCTCCTAATCACCTTGTTTGCATGTTAGCATACTACCTAGAAGTCCCGTAAACGTTTATGCAGTGTATCATTTTTATAAGTTTTGCATTCTTTCTTAAAAGGTTTTGAGGGCTTATAGTTTCACATTCGTACTGCTTTAGCAGTTTTGTAACAAAGGAATGTCTCCATTTATCACTTCGTGTTTTTCTTCCCTCGTGGTGGTGTAAAATTAACGTAGAAGAAAAATGATTGCGAAGAACAAATGGAGCCATTTTTACCTGTTTATCAAAAGCAATTACCGTGCTCTTAATCACCCTTTATAATTTTATTTACCTCCAGTTTTCCATGACAGTGTACCATAGGAAGTACAACCACGAAAATACTGAGGTATGAGTGAAGCTTGGAGCCTCAATTGGGCGGTTACCCTTTCCATAAGCTCACATGTAATACATTTTTACCCATAGCTACAAGATAGCTAAGAACTCCATTTTGTAGCATTTTGTATTAGTTTTTACGCATTAATGATCAAAAGTACAACTCTCAATTTTCGATAACTTAACAGCACAACAATGAATTTGATTACAAAGTGAGTGCAAATTTCATTGTTTTCTTATATTCTTTTTCCCTTCTCATTAAGCAGAACAAAGGTCTTTTTGCATTCTTCGCTTGCATTGCTTCTCAAGGAGCGCATGCGGCGCAGTGGTCAGAGGTGCTCTGCGTCTCACATGAGGTCATTGGTTCGATCTCGCGCTCATGGCTCACCAAGCCATCCATCCCCGGATCGAAATGGTACCAACGGTCTCAGACTGGTCTTGGAGAATAAGCAGCACTGACCCGGTTCAGCGGGACGCCTCCGCGAGTCATTGTAAAGGCCAGATATGCATTCAATCACCTCAAGCGAAGTTGAAAATTGAAGACGAATGCATGGCGTTCCCCTCAGGGATTGATCAACGCCGAGAGCTTTAGAGCCTTTAGAGCTTTACTGCTTCTCATTCCTTTATAAATCTTGTTTTATGATTGGTCCGTGGACATAATTCGAGCTCTTTGAGCCTCGAGTCTGTGTCGCTTTCGTAAAATCTCTACAGCTTTGTTTTGAACATTTCCTTCTATTCGTGTTCTGATCGCTTCAGCGGCTTTTTCTATCCTTTTGCACTTGCAACTTTTTCCTCTCGCCAATTTCATCGAATGAAAAGCATTCTTTGCGTCTTATGGATTTTCTACAGCAATACTTGTCTTATTCGCCCAGCATCTATACCAGTTTTTTTCCGTAAGTTCAGCTGAAAGGTGCATTGTCGCTTAAAAAACTACCTTATTACAAATTTTCATATAAATGTTCTAGCATATTTTGGAAGAGCCCTTTTCATTATCAGTGATAGTCTTGATGAACACTTGAGCTAAGAACTTACGATGAGTAAAGTCTTGCATGTTTGTGTTTACACGCAAACGTGTTAACCATGTCTTGCTTGAAGTCACAGTCTAACTGAAAATGACGCTATAAGCTTGGACATAAGCCAGAGCTGATCACTTTGAGTGGAACTAACATCTCTATGCCGTTTGAAGAACACTTTGATTTCAGTCGCTCAAAAAGAACAATAATCTGATGATCTGATAACACATTTTGATCCTTCTATGAGGTTTGCTATGTCACTATACAGTACTAACAGCTATTTCGCCTTTACATGATTATCAGTAGCGCGGTACCTTTCGGTTCAGCCTATCCCTTGCGGTTATATAGCCCCTACTCATAGAGAAATCGGCGCCGAATCATTGAAATCACCGCATACCGAGTGACAAAATCCCCCGACATTGCAGTGACCACAGTCGAGCGCTTGTGGCTGGTAGAATAAATCATATCTTTACTTTCGACTGTGTATATAGACCTCGCTCGAAAACAATAATAATCTGATAATTTGATAGCATGTTTGGATAGTTTCGGGTAGATCTTAATGCTTATTATATCTGTCCTCGTTCCCTATAGTGCTCTATACTCAAACCATAAATGATTACCATGAGCTGATCAGACATGCCGAAGCCAGCTAAGCCATCTGAGGAGTAGGCCCAGCTGAAAACTCATCTGATAGCTGCCTTTTTTCCCCATCTGACTTGCTGTACCGTCTTTGTCTAAACCGTAATTTATTACGTTGAACTAAGTAAGAGCAGCGAAAACAATGAAGTATACGGAGTCGATTTTAGCGACTCTTTGTGATGATCTCCTCTGGTCCTCATCATTATTTCAGCTCGTCATGCTAACTAGACACTTATTGTCTGTCTCCTAATTGCCCGCTTTCCCGATATTGTTCGTACTAGTGATGCGAAGCGGGCGAGAAGCATCAGCCCCATAGATAGTCGGCCTTAGATCGGTGAGAGCAGTTTCCGTTTTCAAGTAAAAGCTGATTTTCGTCGGCGCTGCTTTCCTTGCTCCCCTGGCGAGCGCGTATGGTGCTTCAATTTTATATTTCAAAAAACTGGTTGTGTTTACAAAGTACCAGCTTTTTATTTGGAAAAAACGCTGGTGGAATGTTGTAGTCCTACCAATTGTTGAGCCTAAGCTTGAGCCTGAGCGTGCTCTCGTAATTGCTTATTTCAAGAGATCATCTCAAAAAATACTACAAAGGATGATGGGATCACAACTCATCAGAAGGGCTAAAGAAAATCTTAGATTTGAAATCAATATTCGCGTTCAAAAGAGTGAAAAGGTTAATGGAAGCGATTCGCAAACGATTAGTCACATTGCTATGACATCAACAAATGCTTAAAAGACTAATAAAATTATAAGCGAACAGTGTTAGAATATGGCAATAATGCAACATTTCAGGAATGACAAAGAGCGTTTCTGGATTAGTTCCCACTTATTCTGATTTATAAGGCAGCGAAATTTGCGAAAGAAAATGTCGACTTGCAAGAACTTTTTCACAGCGGTAAACACCACAGCATGTGGTAATCATTTGAAATTTTCAAACTGATCTGGTCAGTTTTACGTATTTTTGAAGGTTTCTTTGATCAGGGAATTAGAAAACTTTGAAATTTGGAAAAAAAAGTTGGTTCCTAGTCTCAAAAAAAGTTCCTAACATGTTGACAAGAATCATCTTTTTACATTTTTCAGTGTGGTGGAGCTTTTCTTATTCAGAAATTTGCTAATCAGCAACAGCATGAGCCACTGTTCCACGATCACATTGTTTGATTGGATCATTTCCGTTTGTGGAAGATGATTTCTATGATTGCCATCCATGTTGTAGTGCGCACGTGCCTATCACGTTCGGTTCCTCTTCGGTCTAGACGATTGCGGTGACGGCACGATTTTTTGCACGAGATTGTACAAAGTACGAATATTGATCGGATTGTTTCTTCTCATTTTCCTGCCATCACCATCAAGTTTTTCACTTCTCTCAGTGGTTTTCCCATCAACGAGCGATGGCCATTCATTCACTGACTGAGTCCAGAGTACGCGTCGTTGATGATAAGTTTTTCCTATCAATTGTGCAAACGCTTTCCAGGAATGCCACCCAGTTAATGTTTCTTATGAATTTTTATTACGTATCTACGTGAATTTATCGTGAATGTCCTTTATCAATATGAGTCTTGGTATTTCAACCTTTTATTGATCACCGAACAACAATTTTAGTGTCAAGGTAGACGATTCATCCACTCATATCTACTTCTATCGGGTTGGCAAAAAATTGTCCTGAACTTAATCGTTTTTGTTGATTTTTAGGTTTCTGTTTCTAGTGTCTCTAGAGCAGCTTTCTAAGGTTATTCTTATATATAGAACTTATATATTTGTTTTAAGATGGATTTATCACAAAAGCAAAAATTGAGTGTTGATGCTGCACGAGTATAGTTTGAATTCAAGTGCTGCTGAGACTTTCCTCCGGATTAACGAGGCCCGGGATGACGAAACAGTTGGAATAGCTGCAACTTTCGATTATTCAAATGAATTTAGACGTGGAAATGGAGATTTGTGGCACAAAGAGCCGGCCACCCACAGGAACTATGCCAGCAAGCTGTTTTGAATGCAACTAAAGAATTCCTTGATTCGAAAGGCATCTAATTTTACCGCCGCGTAATCACTAAATAGTCGGAAAAACGAGAGGAAGTGATTGAAGACGAAGAGAAATACTTTGATTAGTATCTATTCATTCGAATGCTTTTGTAGACCTAGCTCAGAAACAATAATATTCTAATAATATGATAACATGTTTTGAGCCTTTTATTAGGTCTGTTATGACATTCATACACTGTAAGACAGGCCTATTTCGTTTTTGCAGGTTTATCCGTCGCACAGTGCCTTTCGGTTCAGCCGACCCCTTGCAGCGGGATACACTCCCTCATATAAAGGAATCGACGCAGAATAAGAAGTCACCGAAAGTCAAGTGATAAAATCCCCTGACACTGCAGTAACCAACAGTCGAGCTCGTGGCTGGTAAACGAAAAAGGTGAAACAGGTCGGGCTAGTACTGTAAAAGTGCTATACAAGACCCCATAAAAGACTCCAAACATGTTATCACACTACCAGACTACTTCGATTAATCATTCAATGTTTTTTTTTCTTGGAAAAACGAAATAAGCTTGATCAAAAGGGAAAAAGTTTGGTAAATTTTTTGCTAACGAAATAGCAAAAGCTCCAGTTGGCTTTGTTGCTTAAGTTCTGCTCCTCTTGCAGAAAACACTACAGAGGGTCGCTTTTCAACACCATAGAAACAACTTATCTGATGAATTGCAGTAAATCCTGATAGCTTCCACTAAATACAAAGCGAACAAGTCCAGGATTTTTATTGAGGTGTACTTAAGGAAGTTATCATGGTAACAGTAGTGCTTGCCAACCAGGGTAACTTGTAATTCATGAATGATCGATCAAGATACTGATGGGGCGCAGACACGCCTAGAGACGTATGTACAGGCATATTTAAGTATATGAACATGCACCCGAGGATTATATCCATGCTCACAAATACACATACGCATGTACACACAGACCTAAAATTCCTACAGCTCGTCATTCAACAAACTCTGCCTTGCTTGTACCATTTTAGCAGTCTGATCATTTCAAAAAGAGTGTACGGTAGTAATAAAATCCACAATCAATCGATATCGATCTGCTCCAGACTAGAAATAAATAAAAACAATTAGCGACTGTTATATATTCTTCCATACCAGATGGAATCTGTGAACGTTCCATTTTGGAATTAATTCTGAATTAGCGTCACCATTCCTATAGCTTTAGCCGCATTGGTGGTTACCCTAATTCATCAAGTTCAAAATATTTTATCTAATTAAAAACTTTCCAATTTCGTTACTGCTACAGTTTGCTACCATTTACATGATTCTTATGAGACATTAGGAGTATGAGGTACATTCAGCTTGACATTTCTATATTTTCATCTGGACATTCTTCACCATAACGAATCAGGATCGATGTTGGAGAATATTAGTTGCTTTTATCAAATGTACGGCTTTAAATTCGTTCCGTTAGCGCTCAATCAGGGCTTTCCGTGTGTTCGTATAATAGCATCGAATTGCTCGGAACGTGATTAGCCATACCGCCATATTGTCGTCGTCGGCCTGTAGTGTCCCAAGGGGCGACGAAGCTGTTGAGAATGAACGACGAGCGTTGATGATGAGTGACCGGCGAGCCGACGAGGTCATCAGCCTGTTCGCTTTATTACTGAGCTGATTTGATGTCGTCAATCTCGTGTGAAGCGTCTTCTAGCAAACACTGACATTTTATGTTTTATTAAGTCTTTTTTCCACGATCAAACAACAATTCTCATCGAATAATACGGTGGCGCTTACGTATGTCTGTGCTGAATTCCTAATGTGCAGCACCATTGTAGAATTTTGATTTTATCAATCGAATATTCCACACGAGAGCTTCCCTTCAATGTTTTTGAATGTTCAACTCGCAAATTTTCCAATCAAACACTTCCGACTATTATGAATTTTTCTTGGGTTAGTTATTTAGCAACTGCGATGCTCTATGCAGGGAGCAGCATTTCCTACGATTCATTAGTGCATGAAGCGTATCTGACTTATGGAAAGCTTTGCCACAAACCTTAAGTTTTTGGGTCGCTTAGGTATTTAGGCATGTATGGATATTCTACCCCATGCTTACCTCATTTTTTCACATTAAGTGTAATTAACTGAAGTAATCCAGCTAATTATCTCGAAAGTATTTTATCTAATATGTCAATGAACCTGGACTGACCATTTTAGAGTGAGACCAAATGTTCACCAATCAGTGATTTTACGACTAAAAAGTGAATGTGTCACTGTACCGATCAATGTCGAGATCTCTTGAAATTTTATTCTAAGCAACTCGTCGGCAAGTGACGTTGGTGCTGCATTCTTTCTTTTTCACGCTTTTGGAAAAAAAATTACCATTTTAGAACAACTATAAATGAAATCCTTCGCGAACACTTATAAAACGTTACGTAGACTTTGGCGAGAGAGTTACTTTTGGAAAGAATTGCGTGCTTTGCCGCTAAAATATCTTCTTGATAGGGGCGAGTGGTAGACCGATAGTGACGCACATCATTACAAGTGTGGTGCCGGTTCAAACCCACACCGTGTCACAAAGCCTCTTACCACTCCGGAGTCAGTCATTTGCTACCGAACTTGTTTGGAAAAAATTCAATCTGCAATCCATGTGTAGTGCCTTAACGCAGCTATCTATAGACCTGATGGAGGTTCGACTCGACTAGCAATCAACGACTTGTTAGCGAAACCAAAGTCCTAAAGCACCGGCCGAACCCATACAGAGACGTTGGAAGACCTTTGTGGACGACGAGTGCGAGGAAACGAATCGAAGGCTAGAAGTGCTGAAACCCGTATAGTAGATGTGGAAGACGAATCATGTAAAAAAGAAAACCAGCCTGATAATTGTGGACTTTGGGCGAGTTCTCCATAAATTTTCTTATCGTCATGAATTCGGCTGATTGGAGCGAAAGGGGTAACCTAAATGAATTTCAAATGAATATTTCTCTCACCCTTCTTTTTGCGGCGTTACGAATGCGTAGGATCCTTGATAGAACGAATGCTTCAATCAATTCCTGTCTGATTTATGTTTCGTATGCCAAGCTTACGTTTTCCAAAAAAAAATCGAAATAATTCCTGAATACTTTACGGCGCGTCCATCTCATAGCTGTTTCGATAGAGTGAGACGACCGTATCTACTGCTCTAGTATATCATTTTCGGCGAAAGACTAATTCATGGTGCACATGGTCATTTTACTCATGTATACGTCTTTAAGGATCACTATATCATTTTTAAGCGTTTTTCAACCATAATATCTGTTGCATTCACTTTCCTTTTGATTTTATGTTCTCATATTTAGCTGTTCGTAATGAAAATTGCATCGCATGATTTGTTTTTCCTATCTGCACGTTTCCGCTTATAGTTTTTCTTTCAAGGTTTCCATTATGGGAGAATTTGAAGACGAATTGGGCGATTTGGAGATGACCGATGATGCAGACAGCGATGAAGAAGCCATGGGTGAAAAGTGGTAAGTCAGTTCTCTAAACGTGATAGCCTGTAATTTTTATAAAACTGCTTTTTAGTTGAATTAAAAAAACAGTTTTTTTATACGACAAAACATAGTATTCTTTTTGGTTGAATGGTCATACATCACATGCACCACGCTGAAATCCATCACACAACATGCCCCTGCGCTTCTTGCATTCGCTTCGTTTTCGTCTATCCACCATCCGCAAATACAATTCAAAATTCTTCCTTGTGGCTTCGGCTGCTATCCAGAGATATTAATTCAATCTTCGTTACAAATGACATTGGATGCTGATCGGTGCAATTCTTCCTGGAATTCTGTAAAAGCCATGCTAGAGCGTTTCGTGGATTGGAGGAAGTAGTTTATTTTTGCTTCCAGACAAGTGTGGTACAAAATCTTCGATCGTGGGCAGATTAGAGGTTTGATCTGCCCGAGAACCCGATGCAAGGTTGGTAAATAAGCGCGTGTGGGTAGGTTGAACCATCCGCTTAATGAACGGGATCACTACCACTGCACTATCCTCCACAAAAAATTGTTCAGAAATCATTCTTCAAGAATGAAACATTTTTTTCGTTTGGGCATGCTTTAATGGCTTAATTAGTCATATAGCCATAAGTAACTGTCTAAAAAGCCTTAGCTAACGAGAAATTTGCTGCATATGGAGGTTTCATCGATTGTGACGAAGAGACAAGTGCCACTGCTTGGGAGGTAATGCATAATAAGGACTTTGTGAATCGCTGAGACATTGAATATAATTCTTTTCTGCCTACATCAACCAAATCAACGGAGGACTTTATCGACTGAAGTTCTTCAACGTGATTTGGGCTTGTGCTACCGCAAAATGGTAATTTTTAGGATCCTCAGGGAACTTTTGACTAGCCCTTCGTACCATTCAGAATCGTCGTCATCGCTATCGTCCATTATGCAAGTGCAGAAGATGGTTAAAAGTCACTTCAGGAATTTTCGAATATTATACTGCTCAGCTATTGCGTGACAGCACTAATGTGCATTTTGCAAGCAGACACCACTCGTCTGATGTTTTTGAACTTTGGAGACGATCAACCCGATTCGACATATTTTTCGGTGATCATCTCTCATTCCGACCATCACAAGTTTTGAGCCATAAGTGCTCATGCATGGCGAGATCAACGACGATCAAGCAATCACCAAAAATATCGTTTTTCATGATTTTGGTTCGCAAAGGCCAAGGATTTGAAAAAATGATTTTGAGTTTTACGTGAATTATGAAAATGCTGTAGTTATATATTTTAGTAGAGTTACGCAATTTCGAAAAAACTTCCGCAGCATATCGAAAGTGTTCCTTGTTTGATATATATGCCTTCCTCCTTCCTTATCTATGTGGTTGGATATATAACATATGTATGCATATATAAGCAGTATATATATATATATATATATATATATATATATATATATATATATCGTAGGTTCTCTGCTCACTGAGATTCTTACTTCTGAGATTGAGAGACTGATACCAGAGTACTGTGATGATTGTTAACACTGGCTACCTTGAGCGGGAAACCTCTATCCTATCTTTATCAGAAATTTAGAGGATGTCGATTGGAGTAACATATAAGGAAATTATGATGAAGACATGGAACCTGTTCCAGCCATCAAAGCCACGCTCAAAGATCTAGAGATTTTCGTAGGTGATCAATGCCAGTTAAGTAATGGAATAAAAGAAATTCTAGGACCATAATAGTGTAAGCCACATGACTAACTCATGCTGAATACAGTAACAACATCAGTGCAAATACTTGACTAGATCTTTTTCACGGTTCGTGTAGATTCCAGCACAATGTCGAACTGATTACTGCGTTGCTCTTAAAACAATATTACGTTTGAACTGAGTTAATGCACCTTCACGCTTCCAGTTCGTTTCAGGTCATAGACGATCGTTTAGTGGCTGTTTTGTAATGGTTTCTTTCATGACCGTAGCGGGTTCTGATCTATATTTGCCGATTTTGAGTATGCGGATAGTATTTAAAACCTGTTGTCGGTTCAGGTGATTCTCATAAGCAGTGAACTCCCGCTATTCCTCAGTTCATCACCCAGAACTGTTACCACGATGAGATAGTGGACCACCGATGTGAGTTACAACAATGCAAGAAAAATCAATCCTCAGGATCATCTTCTAAACTTGGAATAGACAATGTGATTCAGTGTTTCCTTGTTGAGCAGATGCGAGGTTGCTGATAGAAGAAATCTAATATTAGGTCATTCCATAAGTTTTGGCTCAAGTAGTAAGCACCAACTTATTAACCAGAAGTAATCAAATTGCATTATTTTGGTATCGATCAATTGTGCATTTTCTTGTTGATATTTTGGTATATAACTTGACTATATTGCTTGAAGATGGAGTTGTCTTGGGACCGAATTCGCTTGCTACTCATGCACGAATGGAGCGTAGGGGAAAATGTTAGTTAAACACCGCGCAAGATTAATGGTGCTTCTTGTGGACTGCCCGAGCGCAACTGATCTCGCCGTCTTTTCTGCAAGCATATCAACGCCTCAAGCTCCGTTAATCTTGCGCGCCGTTTCAATAGCATTTTCCCCTACGCGCCATTAGTGCATGAGTAGCAGCGAATTTTTATTTAGGACAGCTCCATCTCAAAGTAAAGACAGGTTATATATTAAGATTTTTGCAGGAAAATGCTCCAATTGAACGATAGCAAAATCATGCAAGTTTAGTTACTTCTGATCAATAAATTTGGTGCTAAATTGCTCCAAAACTTGTGGAACGATATAAAGTTAGGATACCCCTAAACGATAAGTGCAGTAGAAGTAAGACTTTGTTCAGCCTATTCTTCATTTCCAAGGAAATAAGCGCAGCTATTGAACGGTACTTCATAAGGACAGGTTTGGACAATGCTATAGTAGTGTTTAAAATACCCTCAGCAACTCAAAAGTGCCAACTGATCCGAAACCGACTGTGTGTGCCTGCGTGAGACCAAAAACTTCATGAATTGCCAGATGCAAGAGACGGAGATAGTGTGATATTTTTTGAGCACATCTCCTTGCAATCTCGAGAATAGCCAGGCTATAGCGTTAGCCACTCGCTCACCGGACCTCAAATCCAAAATTGATTGCAATAAAAATTGGCTCGTGATCACGCGTGACCTCGCACCACATAGGAATATCTTTACTAACCTCATTCAAGCACATTCCTATCATGAAAATCCCTGTGCGAACGTGTTTCCAGTTATCAATTGGAAGACATTGAAATAACAAAACGATGGCTGTTTGAAAGAGGGTGTTCACTAAATGGAGCAGAATTTGATTATTGAGTTTCTTCTACTGAGCTATGAAGTGTTGAGTACAGTGTGCCATTTACCTTACCAGGCTTTCAAGAAGGCGATATCGCCAAAACGGCGCACACTATTGAATTGTGTTGCTTTGTATTGAATAAGTTTGTACAATTAACAATCCCGCATCTACTCATCAGGAAAAGCACTGGAAGAGCCAATTTTCTTTGGCAGCTTTTGGAAACGTTCTGTGGGATAGAACGGCCAGAAAAGCAAACAGTCATTTTTGTCGTGATTTTCCCGGGTTTCATACTCGAGTTGAGTACCGTGCTTTTTCCTTAATTGAAGAGGTCAACGCTCTAACTACATGCTATATAGGTGCTGATGTCATCCTTCTAATTCTGCTTAATCGTCCTTGACCTCAACGGTGCTTAACGAGGCGCTTGTTTATGGAAATTTCTCTAGTGTTTTGCCATCGGCACATCAAATTATGGAAATTCTATCCCGACAGCTGTCGATTGGTCTTGTTTAGAAGAGAATTCCTAAACGAAACTGTACTTTTTGAATCAAATCTGAGCTTCGAAGTCTTCAATTCTGATTATTCGTTAAAATTGCGGAACGATTACCAAAATTCCACCAAGCTCTCAATCCTCCCAGGGTAGGTAGACTGCTGCCAGGCTTGTCTGAGAAGATAGCAGCACCGACTCGATGTATATATGAAGTTCATAAAATTTCTCCCTTGTGCTGCTTTTTTGCAGTGTTATAGTGTTTCATTAACACATCTAAGAATGGTGAGTGGTACACAGAACATTAGATCCCACGCGCGCGTTGAACCGCGAATCACTCATAAAGGGGATTCCAATTGATTAGTACATCGGTGGGGGACCGCAAATTTTTCTAAAGGGTAGAATACATTCAGCTACTTTTGCCGATGCCTAATGAAGCCGAATAGATGGCGCATCCTTCAAACATCGATCTACTTCAAAAGCTTTATCATTACTTTCCATCGTCCCGTTGGACAAGTGAAGACAGGGAAAGGGAAGCAGTTTTTGGAATTAATTCTGCAGACTTGGTGTACATCTTAAGCCTGTTTTCCCATGTATTCTATATTTTTTCCTTCGAAAGTTTATTTTTACTAGTACTATTTCTGGAACTTTCTTTGAACGATTGTCTCGCACAACATAATTTGCTTCTCAGTCAACTGTAACTAATTGAATTGACAATGGAAGGACAAACCGGATCACTGCATGAAGCACGTACAAAGCTCGTATAAGAAAGAGCTTTTTTGCACAAATGAAGTTAGGGATTCCAAATGGCGTGGTTAGATAATTCTGTATAATTATGTCTTCGCTTCTGATGTGTTACTCGGCTATACGTTTTTCATACAGAAAAGGCTATGCATTTGCGGAGCATCTGAAAAAAGACTGTTCACGAAGCAGCTATTTTTTATAGTCTAATTGGAAACATCACCGATGTTGATGACGGAGAGGTGACAATTCGGTTCATATCGTTGCGGCGACGATGATTTGTTGCTGTGGTGAGTGTCGACGCACGTCTCGACATCTGCGCGACATGTCGTCGACATTCCGTAAAAGTTCCGGAGAGATTCAGCTGATCGATCTGCTCTTCCATTTTCTTGTCTTTTTCCCAGCGCTGAATCCTCTGTTCTAGGCACAAACAAGATCGTTGCTTACCATTTAACTTCTTTTGGGACTGTTTGCACGATTTTATCACCACTTTATCAGAAAAATTCCAATTGACCTGCCTCTCTCCGATCTATACAGCAGTTGGATGTTGAATATCGGAGTGCGGTGTGTAGGTTGTCATCCTCTTTGATCTATCTGGGTCTCCCAAACTAACTCGATTTTTTCATTCGGAATTCCAGGCGGGAGTAGACCAGTTTACAAAAATCATCGTCGTCTTGATAGCAAGTCAGTTATAAGATGATGCGGAATTCTTATTCACCTCAGGAGCAGCAGAGAAATCTTTGAAGTTTCTACGAATTTTTGTAAATGTGTGTCATCTAAATGTTCAACTAAAGCTTTTCGAAAGAAAAGACAGTTTAATCGCCACTCGAGGAAAAAGTTTTGCGTTTAATCGCGATAAGGCTAAGAGTAAGAAAAAAGTGTGCTGCTATTGATGTTTCGAAAGATCGCGCTGCCTCTCAAGTAGCATTGTTCCTATGAACTTAGCGTGGGCTTCTAATAGAGAACAAAAGAAGGACTTATTTTTCCATCTGTTCTTTCGAGTTTATCATGCTTGATATTATTTTGATTTAGAGGCTATTTATTGCACATTCATCGGTTTTCCTCAAGTAGTTGACAAATCGGCTTTCACATCATAATGCTTGCAGATTAAATAAATCCTCTCTGGGGTATTTTTGCGCTAATTTTCTCATTAGTCTATGTAGAGCTTCTTTTGAGGCTGAAATACCCAATTATTTCCTATCACCAAAAGATTACACCATCTGCTTTTACCGCATCCCAGTTTCAACCTCACCCCGTTAGGGTGAAGTGCATTCCGTTACGCGTATTTTATTAAATTTTCACCCGAGTAGGGCTTTTTCACTGGAACTTCAATGCTCAATCGATAGCTCGGAAAACGACGAATTCAATAATACTTTTGGTTTCTGAAATTACCTTCAAATGGCTGTGGTAGTGGAAAGAAAATTATGCTTTGACGTGCTTTCTTCACAAGGCTAAGGTTATGAATCAAAGTTCTACAAAAGTTTTGCTAGTCATCCGATAAATTAAATCTCGAGAATTTGAAAAGGGGTGTAAGTCTTGCAAAGGTTTCCATAAGGCGCTGCAAGGTATAAAAGCGAAAAGAAGATTACGTATTACGCTCAAAATAGTTGACTCGCTGTTCGAACTTCAAAACGGGTTTATTTAACAATGCAAACTGAGGGTAAAAAGCGAGTTTTTCAGAACAATATAACAAAATTTCTTCTACAATTCTTTTACCTGGAACCTGGATATTCATATATATATATATATATTTTGTTTTAAACGAAGAGAACCTTTAATTAAATAACAAACGCACCTCTCGAAGCGATTTCAATTGCCGCGCCGTAAAGGGCACAAATTTCATTAATTTCCGAGAAATTTTTTCTCCGTTTGGGAAAACTTCTGGATTTCTGTTGATGTTCTTCTAAACCACAATTTCCGCTACGCTCATAAGTTTTTGTGCATGTATGTTGGAATGCGAGACGTTATATTCTTTTTCGGTCCTACAGTGCTTTATGAAGACGTTTCCGGAAATCAAGCTTAGTTCAAGAATTATCGAGATTTGAACCATCAAATGAATATTGGAAGCTAGTGAAAAGCTAAGCACAGGTCGCCTGTGTGTAGGTAATTTACGCCAAAGAATATGATTTTCTTCAGGCCGCGCAGTGCCACTAATGAAACCTTTTTGAAATCCAAATATAGAATCAAAATTACCGAGATTTTAGCTGGCAGTTCATTAATAAAAGCCCAAAAGATAAGCAGAAAAAAAATCCTGTCTTCTAGGGATCAGGAATTGATGACTTCTCTAACCCAGCTCTTCCACTGTTCACCAGCAACTCGGAGAGCATCATAGATAGTCGTTCGCCGTTTTTGTCTTCATGAATTGAAAAACAACAAATAAGCTTTTCCTGTGTTTTTCATTTTTGTTAAATCTCAATGTGATAGTGACTCGCTAAAACAAGGTTTTTCATATAGCACAGAACATTATATCAATGATTTTTCTTTTTTGACATCTAGAGATTGCGGCAAAAATAAAGGTGAGAGAAAAGCAGAGCGAGGACCTCAATGATGCAGCGGAGAACTTAGTGAGATCCTCGAAAGCCCTAACCGTGGGTCCAAAGTCACCTCACGTTCCGAGATTTTCTCGCATATCAGCGCCCTTGTGGTTTTCTCTCTCATCGTAATATGAGGTTAAACATAAGCTACGCAAATTATAATGTTAAAAATTATGATTTCAACCACACCTTCGGCTTGATTAGGGCTTACGTCGACTGTGCTCCTTAGATCAATCCCGTTTACGGATGATTGTTGATAGTTACTGATTATGGTTGAAATACGGCTAAGCAAAAAGCAGAACTGTAGGCTTCGTTAGTGCAGTGGAGAACTTGGTATCCCCGGAAGAAGTAGTCACAGGTTCGAAACCACCTTGGGTCCAACGTTATTCTTGTTCCGCAGCACTCCTGTGATAATTTCATTGATTTCGTCACTCAAACACATATCTGGCATTTGAAAAGACCAGAAATTTGCCTTATTTTCTGCTCGAAGTACTGGACTGAAGAAGCCTAAAGTCGGTGGACAAAGCCTGGTCTATCTATAGAGTATGAGAAATATATACCCAACGATTCCATTCTCAGCCATGGCTAGTGAATTTATTCTGTTTATCAAATTATAATTCAATTGTAAAAAGGTGGCACCAAACATCACTCCCTTGGTCATCCTTATAACACAACCCCGATGCCGCACAAATGTATTCACAACTGACATCATCGTTGAAAAGATCTACTTCAGTTTTTTTTGAGTTCATAATGAATTGAATTTAAGGTACTGACGCTCAGAAAACGATTGAAATCTTCTTGATAAGAAGCATGACCAGCATCTCAATGGAGACGCAGTTTTGATGTGAAAACCTTCCCCTCACATCCCAGAGGGCTTGATGAGAGTTGTCAAGAGGAGGCAATTTATCATACTCATTGAACGTAGATGTCATCCTAGCAGATGATAGATCGCCACTCCGTTGCAATAATTCCATTGACATGAGTGGAAGGCAATGCAAGCAGTGGTAAATTTGCAGCTTGTTCTTCCCTGTGATATCGGTCAGTGCAGATTGGTGAGGGCTATGCACTTGTGAGCTGGTATTTGATATTCCATTGTTTCTAAGCGCCAGTCATCTTGCAACAGAGTGATCATGAAATGATTTTTGAAACAGTCAATGACAAGTAATCATAGAATGTGCTGTTACTGACTTACGGTTTCCACTCGTTAGTGCAGCTATTCTCTTAGCAACTTAGACTGGAAGTCAAAAATTCATTATTCCTTCTCGAAAAGTAATACATCCGCTTCCTACTACTTTTGTAGTGTCTGGACGAGTGAAAGACATGTCATACTCGACGAGAACCTACTCTGCACTTCTGAAGTTTTTTCCTCTATTGTTTTCATTGTATTGACGCTGAACTATTTTTTCCAGAATCAGAGCGCTAAATTTTCTCACTTTTCTTATAACATTATTATAGGTTCATCTACTCGGCTCTATTGATATTCGGGTAATGAAAAGATGAAATAAAATTGTCCTCTTACTTATATTGACCTATGTATTATTATCAGCAACACTTTAGCCATTTTTCACAGCATGGTTTTTTTAATTAGAATTCATACCTTTATAAGAACATTCTAGTCATGATTGCGATCAGACATAGTTAGAATTTTATAACGCGATTGATTTCCGAGGTCGTAGATCTGCTCCGCGATTTGGTAAGATTATCCGTTTATCCATTCTATGTGTTTTGGTCCCGAATGCAATTTCCGTTATATCGGCGACCAACACCAAATACACACGCGAACGCGTTGCATGTCAAGCGGTGACTAACTCAATAGACCTCAATCACTTAAGGGCTGAGCACCAGAAGGTTCACCCTTCGGCCATTGAATACGGCAGAGACCATAATGAAGTGTTTTCTGTTCCTCATCATGACTCATGGCGCTTTAATGAAGTCTGATAGTGAATCTGCTGCATAAGTAAAAGAAGGGCGACAGCTATGGTCCTTCTGCATAAACTATAATGGTCCTTTTGAGTGCAGTTATGTGATGACCCTCAGCATGAATGGAGGACATTGTTGAAAGTGGCCCGCATGTGGTTAAATGAATGCAAATGGACTTTATGAATTACTTGTGGGTGTAGTTTAGCTTGAATCTTTTCTTGGATTGAGTAGAATCTTCTTTGGTGTTCTTTTTTCAAAAATGGCTCACGCAGCAACTGATCGGACTTTATTAGAGAGTCGAACAAGAAAGCCATTGAATGACTTTATTTCTGACTTATCCTCATTCAGTCTCTTTGAAGGCGACAGCTGTCAGAAACTTCAGAGGTTCCTTTCATTCAACTTTTGTTCCATATGGCTTCCCGGATTAAAGTTCCTTGGCATCACTAGAAAATTCGTTTGCCATATCAGTCCATCTGGTTCTGTCGAATTTTTTTTGGATGACTAAGTGAATTTTCTGACTGACATTATTTACTTAGTCCGTGCATCATGGATAAGATAGCTTTTCTGTAGAGATAGATTTTGTTGATACATTTTTGTGATCGATTGATTGAATGGAAATGAACTGTTCAACTGCGGTGGGTGTATCGTCTGAACCGGATAATCGAAAAGTATTTAAAAACTTGTTTCTCGACAATTCAGTAGACTTTCACGACTGTATTAGAACGAATAGCGATGAAACCGAACGTTATCAATTGTTCGGCTTGTTCTATCTGCCTGCATGGATCATACTTTTCTGTAGTTTTCCAAACGGAAGTCTTTTTCCTGATCTTATCACTCGAGCCATTTCGATCTTTTGCGCTGCTTCTATTCCGCCCGTGATCTCAACCGTCGTCTAGAATTTATTTCTTTTATTCTTCAATCTTCTAAGCTCAGCTGTTTTTACTATTAGACAAATTGATGAAGTTTTTGATAGCAGAACTTCACGCCTTCTGAAGGTCGTGTGGGCATCTTTAGTGGTAGGCATAACGTTTCAGCTTTTTCGCAAACTTCATCAATACCACTTGCCATTCAGCTGCTCCTCCCTGCTATTATAAGGAATCGTCACCGAAGAAGTATTACCACAGGTCAAGTGAAATAATCATATGATGTTGCGTTCTTTCGGAGTGATTGATTGTCGATTGCATGGATTACGGGTGTTATGGAGCATATGTAACAGCACTTTTCGATCAACTTTTTTGAGACCTCACTTAAAAATTCAGTAATGTCTGATAGGATGTTTCAAACCTCTCAGAGGTCTGGCATGGCACTTCTAATGCTGAACGTAGGTTTCGGCCTTCTCGCAAGCCTCAAAAGAGTTCTAGTAACTATTATATTAATTATTCATTGTTATTCCTTTAATTCCTGGTTACTCCAATATAGAAATAAACTACAGTTTGCTGCTTTGTTGCATTGAGAAGGGCACCCTCATGCTGACTAAAGCATAGATGCTAAGGCTTCATATCAATTAAGTTACATGTGACCAATTGTGAGCCTCCACGCTTACCTACACAGGTGGCCAATTGATGCTTGCAGGATCATAATATGGTGAACGTATCTGTGGAATCCCAACTTCATGTAGCTACGGCTATCACGTTAGATTCAGGCTGCTTTTCAAAATGTCCATACTCTATCGCGAAGAGTGATTCACTGGAGGGCGATAATTCGTTTTAGAACTGGTACAATGAGCCATGATACCGCATTTAATGTGCACACGCGATGTGCTTTTACGCTATAGTTTAGCGTATAGATCTTGGCCATCTTAGTGTACTTGTCCGTCAATTGTCCGAATTTACATCCACCTCATTGACAAGACGATGTCTGACTTATTGTTTCCGCTTTAGGCAGGTGCATCTGTTCATGTCTCCACCTAT
This sequence comes from Parelaphostrongylus tenuis, assembly GCA_019055375.1. NCBI lineage: Eukaryota > Metazoa > Nematoda > Chromadorea > Rhabditida > Metastrongylidae > Parelaphostrongylus > Parelaphostrongylus tenuis. The sequence goes on along the minus strand of JAHQIW010006741.1, from coordinate 233,129 downwards.
TACTTCACAAAGGTTCCGCATAGTCAACAACGTCAACAGTGGATGGCAATAAAATAAAATTGGGTGTGTCATGAGGGTGAATGAAACAGTGGCCACGGAGAGCAATCAATATGCAAAGTGAAATAAAGAATAAGAGGAAGACTGTAAAATAATGCTACAAATGTGGCTTATATGCACATATAAGTGGTCCGTCCTCGCGAGGCATTTAGCTCCGAGCATAAGTATTTCTGACGCAGGTTGAACGATCCAAATTCTGAAATCCATTTAGTCGTTATAGCTTGACGTCTTAGGCATTTAACATCTGCCGCCAACCGGCCAGTGGTTTGGAAACTTGACACTTTTTCACGTCAGGAGGTACCCCCTACACTGAATTACTGTTTAATGGGCCTCAAAATGAAGGTGTAAAGCATATTTCAAGATTTCTTTCCTAGCCCTAAAGAACTTATGATGTACACTACAGTTCTCACATCGAAAAAATTTTCCTTCTGTCCTCTGCTTTGATGGTGAGTAGATCTGGGTATGCAGTAAACTACTGCGGTGAGGAAATGCGGAAGATTTAGTGTACAGCTCGAACAAAAAGAAACTTCCAAGTGTTTTGAGATGAACCATGTTGAGAAGGTTAGAAACACCGTACCTCATAAGTACCCGTAATTCTTATATCGTACAACGTACGGCTCATACGGATCTACTCAAACCTGCGTAAATCTTCAGTATCGCATAATAAGGAGTATTTGTTAGATTTTTCACAATAATTCCTACCGTTTACTAAATTGCAGCTACTTTCTGGTCGTTTTTTTTATCACTTCAGTTTCTCTGATGGTTAAAGCTTCTCTTCTCTATCTCTCTGTTTGTTTTCCTCTGTTCATATATTGCATACAGCGTTATATTTTCCAACCTTCATACAGCAATGAATCCGATTCTTTTTCGTTTCCTGTGTAATAGGTTGGTGCAAAAGTGAATGCGGTTTCAGAGTATGCTGAAACCGGAAGTACTTTTGTAATTTGCCTGAAATGGCGAGAATGGTAGATTGGTGAACGTTGAGTCTTCTGCAACATCTCGTATGTTTCAAGTGGATCAACTTCGATGATTGCTTTCTCCATTCCCTCTGATGAGGCTGGTACAAAAGTAAATGCGGTTCATGCATTGTTAAGTTCACCTACTTTACGAAACGTCTTGTACTATCACTGCAGTGTACGTTCATCAGCAGCTTCTGGGCCAGATGAGTTGTTGATATTGCGAGCTGTCACTGCTGCTTTACGATCCTTTTGGAATCACACTTTTTAAACCGCAATCACTTTTGCAGCAACTAGTATGTTTCCCATAGTTTATTATAAATGCAGCATAAACAGCAAGTGACACGTCATTGGCAACAAAATATAAAATGAGAAATGCACATAAAAATATGTATAAAATAGCACTTTTTTCTGAGACCATATTCTAATATCAAACGACGCATTTAACAACTCATAAACCGCAATTACTTTTTCACCAACGCAGCAGTTCTCAAGAAGTACTGTCTCAGTCTGTCCTGGGGGGGGGGTTTCCCTTCTTATTCGCCTGGATCTTGCTCAGCCTCTCCCTCTGTCCATACTCGGCGCTCCAACGTCTCGGTGGTGATCAGCTGTCCATCATTTGCATGCTGTGGTCAATCTGTGTAGATGCGCGATTTCATGCGTAGAGCTTTTGTTTCACGTCCACTCGAATGCACAAATGCGCACAATTGTTCTCGTGTGCTCCATGGTGTCTGCCATCTCTCCAGAACTCGCATATATTCCGTTTCTCTGATCCTTATTCATCTCGTAATGAGGCTGTCACGTTCGCTCTATGGCCGATGGCAACATCGTGGTCGTCGCCAAAGTCCGATAAACCTTCAATTTTGGTTGCTTGTTCGTTTGTTCGTTTATTCTCTCCCATTTAAATAAAAAAAATCACCCCTTATTGCTTATAAATCCACTAAATCAATTTGCTTAGCCCTTCGTGGCAACTTTAATTAACAGTTGTTCGCCGTCAATCTGTCATCGTCTCGCACCAGTCATGCCCGCTCATTGACAATCATCAATTTCCCGTTTTTTTTTTTGTGTTGTATTGGAAAGAAACCAGAAAAGAGGACTGCTACGAAGAGAAGGAAACATCCGGATGATTTCATCATTACATCGCCTTGGGCGTTTTTGTAGACTTTATCCCTAGAGTCCTTTTTTCCATTTCCAACTTTGTCATGGTCTAATAAAATTGAGTAGAAACAGCCGTACGCCACGAAATCGACAATCAACCACTCCAAAGAAATGCTGCATCAAGTGTTCATCTCACTTGACTTGGACTGAAACTTCTTCAGCGTCGATGCCCTGTAAAAGTAAGGGTAGCCAGTTGTCCTGTGCTACTGATGAGGCTTGCGAGACAGCCGAAACGTACGTCTGGAAGTGCCAAATCAGACCTCATGAAAGGCTTAATATATTCTACCAGACTATATTGAATTTTCCATGTGAGGTCTCAAAAAAATTGACTGGAAGGTGTTGCTACAACTTTTTCATTCTTCTTTTTATTCCTTTTAGGGCATTTTCAGTGGCGTTGTGCCGTCAAATTCTTCCGAAGCTCATAAATTGCTTAACATTAGTAATGGCTTGTGGTAGTTACCGACAGAAACAAGCTGAATACTCCACATTTCTACCATTTTGGGTAACAAAGACTGCCGAAAAGTCTGGAAATCAACTTATTACAATTGATCAAGTTTAAGATTTTCACATGAAAGCTTTTTTGACAGTTTGCGTAACATCACTCCAATACTGTTCTTCTAAAAAATAAATAATTGCTTGCATTGTTCCATAAATTTCTACTGTCACGCAGTTTCTTCCTGCAGTCACAGTGTCCACACAGTTCTAAGCAATTGAACCGAACCACTTGTTCCGCTCCGCTAGACTAGTCCATAAGGTGGAGAAAGACCTGTATAGTCAAAATTAGCTTATATCGATTTTTCAATAATCTTAGCGTTGATTCTAACTTTTGTAAACCACTCTGTGCCCACGTAATCCGAATTCCACAATCGCTCTCGTTGTAATCGGATCATTTAGAGTCGAATATTCAACCGACGACTAAATTCAGCTATCGTTTATTATTTCCCTGTTTTATTTAAACCTTACTTCTGTTTATGCCTTTGCGCTTTTTTTTTTGCCGTAAGGCGCACATGGAATTGGTTCCAGCAAAAATGCTTTTTTCTATCCCCTATTGGAGAGATTTCCACCAATACTTAATCGAAAGAGATGCCTTATTTTTGGAAAAAAAAAACCGTTCTTGATAATCATGGTATTCACCCAGATTTTGTAGTTTCACTATTAAGCATGCTGAGGTTGTCATATATGTTTATTGCTCTCATATGTAAATATTCAGTTGCAATCGTTCTTGAATAAAAATAAGAGATTAAGAACGTTAGAATTCCACTTTTGCCAACGACGGGGACATTTTTATGTGACTGTGTGGAATAAGCTTTCAAACTGTTCAGCTTCTACTTCAGAACAAAACTTGCACACTCACTGTCACATTCGCAAACTATTGCCCGTTTGTCAAACGGTTTTATATTCAAATGAGTACGCGTATTCCGGCATTGGCTGTGCTATGGATCAAACGTGCGCCATTAACAATATAGCGCTATTATTTAGCTTTTAAGAGAAGAGCTAGCTGTTCCTGCGTTATCGAGTAATCGCCGATGCGTAGCGACTCCAATTTTTGGGTTTTCCTGAGGACTTTTTAGTATTCCGAAATTCTAGTATTTTTAATGCTTTTTCGCAGTGTTATGAGCACATATACCTACATCTACCTAAGAGATTACACATATCCCTGAGAGGATTGAGTGGTGAGCAAAAACAACGGCCTCAGACGGGAATCGAACCGCGTTTCATCCATACGGAAACGCGTGCTACTACCAACTACACCACAGAGGCACATTTGCCCCACCGCTCATTCTTCAACATCTCCATGTTAGCTATCAGTCACCAACCTTTCTAGTATCTTTACATGACTGTTACGTTAGTTTAAAGTCTCCTGAAGCAATCCTACACAGTTGTTTGTATAGGTACAGTATCACAGACGTTTTATGCCTCTTTGAAAGAGCCCCTCAACTACAACACAACGGCAAAAAAATTTTTCTGTTGATAAAATAATATTCGGCTAACCTTCACCTTTGGAAACTTAAATTGGATTGGATTAGTCGAAATTATTTCGTGTAAAGGTTATTCTCAGTTTCTAGGCCTAAAAATATCACCACATAATATCTATGTCCTATCCTTTGCATTATTTTCATTTTCTATCCTTTTCCCTTTCGAATCAAATTTTGCGTTATCCTATGAAAATGTTTTTCAGTATCACTCTCCTGTCCTCGGTTGCTGCCATCGGGCTCATTTCCGTTTGTCAAACCAGCAGTGTCATCTTCGATAGAAATCGACGAAAAACCTGCTACAACACTTAGCATCCTCTCATCGGTCACCGACGTCATTTGTGATTCCCAGGAAGCATCTGAACGTGAAGAGGTCGAGAATCTGGAGAACAACGATGATGACACTGAAGACGTACGTCTGAGACATACCGAAGACGACGAAGAGGTTGGTTTTTCGGAGTTGCATTTTGCCCATATGTTCTTGAGGACAAACAGATATTCCTCCACGACGCCACCATGTTTGCTTTTTGAAATTCTCATTATTGTCCCACTATTTCGTTTTCCTCTGTTTCTATTTCCTCTCTAACCAGTACCATTCTTCCGTTCCACTCTCTTGTTTTTTTTCTCCGTAACTAGTCGCTATTTCTTCCAGTTTTTTGAACACTTTCGAAAAAATCGAAAAGAAAGCTGGAAATTTTCTAAAATCATCATTTTTCTCTCTAGATCCTGGGAACACTGGTCGTTATTCTGGAGACTCTGTATGTTCTGTAATCCTTTTTCTTCTTTTAGAGCTTTTTGTCTCAATTTTCGATCATGAAATGTCTATATATACATAACTTTGCAGATCTTTTTTCTATGATTTCTCTAAAATCAGTTAACTTTCTCCTTATTCGTCTGAGATGATCAAGCCCATTTTTTGCGCAGGCAACGTTGTGCCCCATTCGTTCGTTTGGCATGATTGGTTGCCATTACTGAAGTTTTTCTTTCTGTTTGCTTTCGCTTCCATAGAAACTTGCCTCTGGATATCTCCTGAGAAATTTTACGGAAAAATGGCTGCACTTACTTCTCTGCTTGTTTTCTTTTATATTTTCAGCATGTTTGGAGGAAACTAAAATATAAGCCGTCAGCTGCTTACAGTTACTCGAAGAGAATCATAGCAACACTATCGCTCAAATTATTATGTGTCTTTCAATCATAGTCTGCGGTCTTTAAGTTTTCAGAAATAATAGGAATAAGGATTGAAATCAAAGTTTTGGCAAGCTCGTACATGCTTATCAATCAATCAAGATATTTTTGTCGCTATATTTTAGACTCATATTTCCTTCTTTGAAATATTTTGAATGTTAAGATGATTAGAATCATTCTTGAGTTGAATGTAAACGTCATTAGTGAGAGAACGGAAGTGTGTTCGCGTTTTTTGGAAGTGATCATGAGGATCATTCAAGAAGTCCCAAGATCCCAACAATTTGCGCAGTCTCTAAGAATGCGAAGCATAAATTTTCATAAGTAACCGACGTGACACCAAGCACGGCTAGCGTCAATATCACCATCACCATCTCAACCTTCAACACAATCACCACTACCCTATCTGACACCACCACCCACCACCATCACGGCCATCACCATGACCGACTCCACACCACCATCTCTTACACCATCAGTGCCAACATTGCCGATATGATGGTGCTTGCTGACGGAACGAACGCTCCCGCCTGCACCCACACGCATCCATCGGCTGCCGCCGATACGATCTCCAGCAATTTCACATTTAGCACCATCCATCTCACCGCCGCTCCGAATCGCCAACGCCCTTCACCCACTCGCTTTTCATTCCCGAACACACCAGCGCAGTCTTCGAAATGCCACCGTTCAGAACGACACTTCCGATTGCGATCTATCGAAAGCTGATTTTCTAACAGTTCATATAAGGTTATAGTGGATTCAACACTTCGCTTGTTTTATTCCATTTCGTAAAACGACTGTTTGAGACTAAATTCTATGGTTCACCATCTCTAGATGATAATATTTTCCTGTAGCTCGTACTTTTCTCTGAATCTTTTTTGAACGAATGCAATCGTGTATTATTAAATTTCACATATCAGTGTTACTTAAGACGAAAAGTTAACGAAATTTCTAAAATTTAGCTAAGGTAACTATTGTGAGCTCTATTCTCTAAGTTTTCAAATTCTTCATGCAAGAACTTCAAAACATTAATTAAGTCTGCATGGAAGAATTTTCACTTCTTGCTTTGTCTCGGATTTTGGCTTCTACATCATCCGTGAGCGGTCGGTTTATTTTCTTTCCTACCTCTGCTTTTGATTTCGGTCTAACACCATCTCCGAATCACCTAGTAGGAAGCCCGGCCGAGGATCCCTCGCCGAAACCCATCCTTGGAAACAACATCATGAAGATCTGATGAAGCCCTTGCAAGGTTATATCAGGAAATTAAGGATTACCATTAGCACGACCAGCAATATGCCATTTGGAATACGTGTTGGGGTCTGCACAACTAATCCAGACGGACCATCTAAGTAAGTGAGTAACTAAGTATCTTTTCTCACTAAGTTTCATACAAAGCGAAGGTTAGCTATCTAATAAGTTGTTTCATGTCACTTTGAAATGAGAATCTTCTTTCCGATTTTCCTTTGTCATATATCATTACCACCCTTTCAAGATCTTAACAACAGCGCCATTATTCAATCGAAAAGTCAGTTCTCACTATGCCTTGCCATGAACTATCAAGACTATTTTACATATTATCTTACACTGAATTTTTCTCAATAGAAAGGAATTTGGATTGATTTTTGAGTCAATTTTGTGAGCTTTACGAAATGTTAACCATAAGTAGATATGATTTGTTATAGTACGTGTCTAAGCTCTGAGGAAAGCGAAATCGCCGTAACCTTAGCGATCAATTTAGAAGATGATATGCCAACCAGGCGTAAGCTTTATGAAAGGTGCCTCGTGAGATAGTTGTGATATATATCATTATTCCTCCTTGTGGAAAGTTGCCATTCTCAACCACCGTCTTTTCTTTCTCCTTCTTTTCATTTCCGCTTTTTCACGAGATAATGTGAAGAATGATTGATGTTTTGTACCCAAATTCACCTCATTTAATGTTCCTATGGGAACTCTACATGAAATATGCGTTCATTACTATTGTGCAGCTTTAAATCATCTTCATTCAATGTCCTAATTGTATAAGCTGCGGCTTTCTTCGATGAAAAGTCACTGGACTAAGATGAAATGATATAGGAACTATAAATCTAAGAGAATAGATCTGCAGAGTTACTTCACTCATCTATTCACGATTACATTTCCGTTGTCTTCGTGATGCATAGCGACGAATCACTCACTCACTGCCCCGAGCACTTGCCAGCAATTGATATTAAGAATCCATTGAGCAATAAATATCTTATTTTGGATTGAAAAACGATGCCTAGATCATCGAAAAGCTGCCTTTGCGCATATACGATTCCAGCGTAATCGTACAGCTGCCATACGATAGGTTTCATTTGTTGACATTGAAGTCGATTCTATGGTCCGTGACATCATTCCCATAAATTTCTCACAGTGTAGAAATGTCACATATATAAATGAAACGTCGTCTGACTCATCAGGTAGGCTCAGAGTCTGTGCTGTGCAGGATAGACGTATACTTTGTGTAAATCGTTTTTATGAATCCCCACGTCTGCACGCTTATGTGTTTACAAATTGCAGAGCATGGTGCCGTACCACTGGCCACGCTCTCGCCAAGAAACAACGAAAACAATGGTCCTCATACGCAAATTATGGCGCTCATGGTGTCTCTCAACTTATTAAGCGGACCTTACTTGGTAGCTGTGAAATTGATTGGCACGTTTGAAGGGTCACTTTGATGGTGCCATGTCGACTTTCCCTGATGATTCGGACTGCAAAAGAAGCGAATGATGAGAAGGACCACTTTTATAATTGGAATGTGTTGGTAAAATCAGCACTCGCCTTGGTACTCACCAAACTTGCTAACCACAAGTCGCTCAACCCTAATAGAAATGTCTATATTCTTTCCATTAAAAAATATTAGGAAGATAAATTTCCACCGTAGATCGCGATTCTCCCCAGAAGCGCCTCTCATTCAATGGAAGGAGAGAAGTGAAGTGTACACTGAGGCACATTGCAATCCTGTTGAAGATAAGGCTCACTATCAATATGTTTATCAACATTGAGCGTGTTTTTTAAACACGGGCGGCGTCATTCACCAAAGATGACGTTCAGTTTCTATGGAAATTATAGACGGTCGTGTTCTGGTTCGCTGCCAAACATCTCCACCACACAACTGGCTCGCTACATTCCTCAGCTGTTCGTCTCGTTTTACATGTATTTGCAAAGTTTCAAATAACAAGAATCGCAAGAACTTCTTTTTCTGGAATTCCATTTCTTTGCTTTTTCTGGAGTTCCTGGAGGAATTTCTGGGTCCGTCCAGAAATTTTCCCGCCGAATTGTTGAATTAACAGTGTTTTCAGCCAGTTTCCTACGAACAACGTGATTACGTACCAAGACTAATCATAGGTTTCCTCTAACCGTCATAACAAGTGAATTCCTATCGAAAAAGGTAAACAACCTAGATCGATTGGTAAGAGAATAAAATGAAGGAAGAAAGAAAGATGGAAATGATTTTACTCTCGGAAGCACTGAAGAGTTCCGTATAATCTTATCTTATTGCTTTTTTTCTTCACTAGCGTCAATTGAATATTGAGAACTGTCGACAATTCAAATTTATCAATAAATAAAGAACGTCAGGACGAATTCGTACCAGTTTCGAAAAGCTGTTCATTACCTTCATGTTACTGTGAAGTGTGTTCTTACCAGACCAAACCCGTAAATCGGTGGCCGCTGAAAGTTTTGATATTCGTATTCAACAAAAAAATATAAGCAAAGCGGTGGCCTTGGTGATGTAATGGTAGCACGCGTCCCCGGTAAGGGTAAAACGCGGGCTCAACTCCCTCACGAGGTTGGATTTTGTGCACCACTCAATCTCATTAGATGAACCTTCATGTTTATTTATGACAAACTTCATTGAGTATTTATATGTCCAAAACTTCTAATGCATGACTCACTCGCCAATGATTCAGCGGGTTCAACTAACTCTTCCCACTCAGCCTAGTGATTGCCACAATTCTCAAATCATTTCTCATCTCGATATGTTCTCTGAGTTTTCTACTTTGACATCTGACACAATAACCATATTTTGAGCCATATATAACTCACATTGTTTAGCCTCATTTTAGTGGTTTTTTGTTTTGTCTCTGTTTTTTAAGAGAATCTCTTTTTTCGGATTATATGAAAGAGGCTTGTCCCAACACGGACATCTAGTGTTCCACAGGATCTGATCCTTGTTTTTTGTGTATTTATTCAGGCCGTATTGGGTTACGTAGCACGTACAAATGAATGCAAAACGACGAGGGATACTAAGCAAACATCAGACGAGTTCTAAGGAAAACTTGTGCTCGAAATCTATTGCTTGTATACGAAAGAGGAACATGAGGTATCATTTGGTGACACGTACGAATCATATACAACAAGGCTAAAGGAGAAAACAACCGTCACCAAAGATGGAGGAATGACGGCAAAAAACTTGTCAATTGATAGTTGCTGCATTGCAAAAGTACCGCTTGTATCACTTATGATCTTGTTCAGTTGAGTGGCTCCAGTCGGCGTCACTAGATTCCATATATCTCCATCACGCATTGAAGCCGCATTAGGGACACGAATACTATTGTACTTTCGGTGCAGTCTCTATTCTTTGATTTTTTTTCCTGGAAAGATAAGTCGCCACGATGAGATACCAAATTCTGCCGTTGCATTGGCTTATTGATGACTTTACTTTTGAATAGAATATCGGGCTCTTTTTGAATTTTCAAAACTGCTGGGAAAACAACATCGCACATCTTCCAGGAAGATGAGGCGGTAAAACCGTTAAATAGACATTGAAATGTAATTCTTAGATTTTAGCTTAGCATAGTTAAGCCTAAATTTTTTTCTGTACTCATGGCAATCGCGGAGAAAGCGCTTTGATCGTGACAGTAAATTTTGGAAGTTGAGTAAAGCCTAAGTCACCTACCGATGCCTTCAATCGACATATGCGATAATTAACTCTTTACACAGTAATGTCTGATTGTTGACGATCGTTTCTTCTCGATTCTGACCATTTCATAGTATCATCTCGGCCGTCAGAAACGGGTGATTATCTATAGATGAATAATTAGTGACGATGATATCGGGACGGAATTATAGCGAGCAAATCATACCGATTATTAAACGATATTAGTATCCAGTAATACCCGATGATGCTTCAATTCGATTCGCTTTACTCCTTTCTGGATAAGGTTAGTTTAGTCCAGAGATTTTATGGCGCTGCTTCGTTTTGAGAACCTTAATCTCACCTGGTACGAAATCACTCATTTGAAATCAAAGTTGAGTCTCAGATACCCTTCTAACGTTCAATCAGTCTTCTAGAAAAGGCAAGAATGGAGAGATTGTAGTACTTGTCAAATTCTTCTATATGGATTTCAAGAAATTCTCATTTATTTATTTGCTAGAAAATGGTTTATTCGATTTTGATTTCTAAAAGTTCATAGTAAACTAAAAAACTTAGGCTTCATTATTCTTTGCAAATCGTCTATGTAAACTTAGTCTTATTCAGTAATCGAGCCATCGACCATATTCACGATCACCAAAGCTGATCGTAGTAAACTTCAGCATCACCTAATCTTTAATTTCTAATCACTGCCACAACTCTATGAATCACTTTCTTTTCGAACGTTTTTGCTAAAATAATCGTCAGAAATCCGGCATTTCCGGCCAGTAGGCTTATTCGATCGGCGCACATCACCATCACCGACCGGCGATGTCGGTCGGCATCGGGAACAGATTACAGAGTACCAACGCTACACATTCAATTATAATCCAATCGAGACAAGTACAATCAACTCAGAAAGCCTGGCCGGCGGTATAGCCGCCAGCGAATGACACGGCGTCGCGTCGCGAGCTAGCGCCAATTTTTCGTTGAGCACATCTGGTTTTAATGACGAAAATGTGCAGGCATATACATGCGATGGCTTTTTAATATGATAGAGAACTATGCTCTTGCCTCATGTGTCGTTAGTATAGTAGGTGATGCTTTCTCTCATCCATCAATACCTACAGCCGTCTATAGAATCTTTCCATATAATCGTTTTTGGTTGTCTTTTATCTCCAGCTTTTACGTCGTTTTTCTGAGACAGTTTTTTTTTCGTCTGAACAGCTTTGTCTGGTCCGAAAGCGTTCCACGTCCTTTGTACTTTGACATTTTTTCGCTCTGTGTTACACAACAAATGTCCTTTGTCACTTGTCACATAGGTCTTTCAAGTCTTCTTTATTGCTTCTGGGATAGCTTTGCGTTTACGGTGTTGTTTCCATGAAATAAAACAGTTCTATAACTCACAGAATCGCTCCAGTAGGCAGGATGTTAGGGGGTCTTTGGTTTTTTTTGGAGCTTCTTCAAAGGTCTTCGGGGTAATGAACTACAGGAGGCCGTAGTACTACTCATATCGTTCCATACTTTCATAGTTCTCTTTTTCAGATGCTCCTGTTTTGCACTGATTTTCATGCAATATCTTTTCCCTTAGCGAGTGCCAAATTAGCTTTTGAGTGCATGCATCTTTCGGCATTATTTTTTACATTTTCCGCAACTTCAATTTATCTAGCGAAAATTTTCAGATCTCCTTGCGGAGATACAGATGTATACTTTATGAAATTCTCCAGCTAAGCTTGCTCAGTGAATGAATTCCATCTTTCCCAACTTCATTATTCATCCAAATTCAAACAATCATTCTCATCTCGGTGATTTTTTCCTCAAAGTATCTTGAAACATTATAGATTTTATCAGCACTTGGAGTGTTCTAAAGTTCATAATGCCATAAAGTGGATGTGCATCCCTCTTCAAATTCAATATTTTGATACACGGGTGCATAACGACTCGATTCATCCGTCGATCACACTCGCCGTCAGCTTCTGTTTGACGATGAACCGCCCATGATACTTATGTTTGTCGATGCCGATTACAGCTAACGTACCTCCCGCTCTTATGCTAATAATGTCTTCTTTTACGATTTTCTCTAGCTTCAAATCCTTATCATTCTTCAGTTGACCTCCCGCAGTTTGTATAAATGAAATGCGAGTACTAGTAAAACCTAACTTTCCATGATGTACTAAATTTGAAAAGAGGATGGTGGGCGCCCAAAGTGATTTATAAATAATTGTATAACAAGAATGAACCGGCCTGGATAAGAGTAGTCAGCATACGCTTACTGTGACACCAAGCGGAAGTAATGCTGAGTCAACTCAAAGACATTTCCTGTATACGCTGCAACCACACCAGTTGTTTTTGCACACTCGGAACGTTGAGAGACAGAATTTCTCGAAAGCCCTACAAGTGTATGGCAGCAAGATAACACTATATGCTTACAAGGGAATTTCTCTGAAAGGTGAAATATTGTAATTATATTGTTTTTAAGTAATTTACATTGCTATTATCTATGTTCCTCAACCTATTGTTTTCGAGGAAGATTCCGATTTTTGGCTGAAATTACGTTTTTCCGTACCACTTTCACCGTATTTCCATGGATTTTATGGAGTCAATACACTTGACGTAATCACTCATGTGTGACGAGACGTTGTTCAACGGCACAAAAATTGCACGTTGCCAGAAGGAAATTGGATTCTGTTATATTGAAATATTGGCTTTACAAAAAATCTCGTACTGTTTGAGTATGCTCGATTTGTTATAACGAAGAAATTCTTCAGAGAAGAACCGCAAATTCTTAGCGAACGATGATTTTCAAAGGGAAAAAAGCTTCTCTACACATTGCTTGATTTAATTAAGCGCTTCAGTAGCGCTGGTTTGTCCACTGACATTGTGCTCGGCCTAGCACTTTTTCACTTCCTCATTTCGAATGGTCATCTTCCATTCGCCATCTATGAAGGTCGTCCGGTTTGTTTGTTTTCTTTCATCTGTAGCTTCAACCATTTGTCGGCTTCTCTCTTCATTCACATGTTGACAGTTGGCTAAGCGTTATTTTTTTGAAATTCGGAGCTGGCTATGCAAAGGAGTTTTAGTTTGAATTTCTCATCGCTTCCAGGTGCAGAGCTTTTTACTTAGAAGGGGGTTTTGCTACTGTGCGCCTAGGATTCTTCTAGAAAAACGACTATTCCTGGGATAACTTCCACGATCTCCAAAATCAATAATGAGAATAAGCCTTAGTGTGTTGCAAAATAAGATATATGTAATCTAATGGGATAAGAGTGTTATCAGCTGAACTTTCTTGGATTTTTTCCAACGGTTTGACCAAAAGTATTCCGACAAAATTGCTGCACTTATGAAGCAGGATGGGCAATAAATTTCAGGTCAACTAGTAGCAATAAGAGTGCACTGTGACGGTTTCGAGAACCAGTTATTGGTTTTTCTATTTCCCGCAACGTTTGTGTATTATCGCTTAGAATAAGACATAATTGCCGTAATCACCAACGTCTCGCTGTTGCCCATTGAAATTGCGCCCGTTATTATGTGCGTGTCTGTGTGCGTGTGGTGAAGGCGTACCAAAAGGGGATCAGGGACGGGACGAATGTATTGTCGGGCTGATTATGCGTGTTGGTATGGACAGAATTTTTTAATCTCCCCAAATTACCTCGTCACTCCTACTTTATCGCAGTCGAATTGTCGTTCACTAAATGTTTCTGCACTTCTTATCACTGCCTGTAAACGATATGGTGCTTACGAGCGTACGATTTCGTACGATGGGGTGGGGATTTCCATTACTAATTGAAGAGTAATGACATGATTGAAAATTGAGTTGATGTATAGATTGATCACGTTTTCACTCGGAAAGCCCAGCTATGAGTAAACCGTAAACCAGTAATGACCGCTGCCTTGGTAGGTATCAGTCCCAAGGTGGTAATCTCTTTCTGATCCACAATGGCCTGCGACTGCTCATCGGTGGTGACGAGCTGGTAAAGCCCCGGCTATGCTCACCTGGGAACTCCAGGGAATAGAACAACCGAACCAGCACGTTTTCCGCGCTGACGTTCGCACAGTCAGTGACTACCGACCGTTCAAATATCTAAGTACGCATTGGGATCGTGAAATGAAATTTATTCATCACATGTTCATTGATGTTGTTTTACACGGTTTCTATATCATCCGTAATAATTCCTAACAACAATTAGTTGATTTTTTATAGTAAATTTTATTGCACGTTTTTAGCTCTGGTATTGATAAGTGATTCGACATTCACCAATCAAATGTAGGTTATGAGATTGTGATCGAATAGGCAATATGAGAGAGATTGTGGTGACTAAGCTATCTCCGCTTTTTCCGTCGAACACACGACTAATCATAATCGGTTTTTCTATTATCGATCTCTCTCTAATGTAAGCCCATTGATTATCTTTCGGTTATTGATTTCTGTGGAACAAATCGTGACTCTTGAATTAAGCTGTGTCGTTCTCTACGTTTAATAAAGATGTAAAAGGTGGGGACAAATGCTTAAAAGTTCGCATCTAGGTACCATAGAAATAATTTCAATATGTCCGTGATCATTTTATGTAAACCAACTATTTATTGGGATGACGCTTCATTGATCAAATGTGCGGTGAACATTCCTACGGAGTATCTGCCGTACCTCCAGTTCTAACTGATATAGTTTTTGTACTCCTTGATTCGCTCAAATGAAGCCAAATAGTCGGAACCTGGAAGAAGTTTTTGGATGCATTTCGATATTGTTCTCTGTTTGAGATGACTCTAATTTGATTTATTCATGAGTACGTCTATTTAACTCATTTCTTCTGAAATATATCAGTGATCTTTTTTTTATTCTGCAAAATTTGAGCGTGTTGGATCCAATGTTGTTGTAGATTGTAACTTGATCAAGATGGACTGAATTTCCATATCTAGGGGCACTCGGAAACTTTTCTTCAAGTCAAATAGCTTGTTGCTCGAGTTGTGCCGATACTGCTGCCGTACTTCTGGCTATCAAGAGTCTTCTTGATGGATTTTACATAGTTCTTTTAGCATATTATACCAGCACGTCTTCAATAATGTCGTCCTCGGTTTCTCAAAGATAAAACTCAGTGTTTCATTAAGGTTTTGCATTCATCATCAGATTCTTGCTCGTTTCAAGAAGCAAAAGACGTGTGTTGCGGTGTTCGGACACGTGGTTGTTAGCTCGGTCCCCCTTCCTGGACACATTAGCTTCCATAACTTAGGAGTCGGCAAACTGCTACTAGACTTGTCTGAAACGATAGCAACTCTGTTGTCCATCTAGCAGCCACGTATGGACCGAACGTATGAAGGTATATTCAGTTACCTTCAACGCTGTTTGTCGGAGTCAAATGAATAGCACATCCTCTAGAGTTTGATCAACACCGAGAGCTTTATTCCAAATCTTTTATTCATGAATCCGTCGTCCATGTTGTCCGTGACATCCACGTTGTTGTGAGTCCAACTCGGCTACGAATATTAGTTTCGTTGTCGCCAACGTGTCGTGTTTTTCCATTGTAGTACTCGTTCCCTCATTTCAAATCATGTGCAATGGAACACATTTCCTCGGTTAGATGGTAAAACAACCATGAGAGTCTGATTGAAGCAGTATAAAGGGAACCATTCCATGAATTTGAGTTTTTATTGGAAGAGATGATTTCTCACAGTACTTGGCTCTACAGACTATGCATGAATAGGCAATGGTCATATTTTGATTCATAGTTATGTATACATTCTGTGGAGTACGTGCGAGTGCAAGTTATATTTATGGTCGACGATTACCCTAAAATTCTATAGGTAAAAGTGGTTCATATGTAGGAACGGTCTGTGCTCGAAAATAGGCGCATGCATGCACTTTTTTCCAAGCTTCCGTTATACTTATTCTTCCATTACTTTGGATTTTTTTTTCATTTCAGCTTAGTCCTTTTTCCTTCAAAGATCATAAAACTCCGTAAGTCTTATGCTATGCGATGTCTGTCTGTCTTTTTTTGCGAAAATTAAACCGCCCTTATCTTTGGAATTTTAGGGTATGAATGGATTCTATAGAACAAAGGGGATATAATCAAATTATTGGAAGTGTTCAATGTCAAATCTGGGTTGGTGTTGAGCCGTAATATCTCAATGATCCTATCAAGGTGTGTGACTGATAAATTTTGCCCAGTTGGTGCACTCACAAACTCGTTGGAAGCCTTGAACAACTTTGATTACTTTCATAACTGATGAAGAAGTTGAGCTTTCTAATACTGATGAGGATCCTTGGATGTTTACTTAGATAGCCCGCCATTACATTGCATGTAATATGGTTCCCAGAGCTAGTCATTTCCTCACCTTGTAGCTGTCATCAACGAAGGTTGTCATTTTCGCATGGGGGTTAACTGCGGCTTGAGGATCAGATGTTTAAGAGGACTTTCTGTTTTACCGCTCCCACAGCGGTGTTATGATGATATGACTATATATCCAAAAACGATGAGTGATATACAGAACTATGAACTTCAAATAGGAACTCAACCCTCGTTACGAGAGGCTCCTATCAACCAGTAACAACGCGTGCAATACAATGATATGTGCTTACCAGAAGCTCGTTGACGGTTGGTTGTCGATAGCTTCCATGCCCTATATCGTAAAAAAGTGATAGCAAAGCAAGAGTCTCGGTAGTGTCGTGGTAGCAGCACGCTTCCCCAACAAGGATGAAACGTGAGTTCAACTTCCGACTGAGGTTCACAGTATTGCATTTCCTTCAACAACGTCCGATCGCCTGTTTATCCCTCATTGACTTATTTGTTGTGGTCGAGCATGGATGGTTTTCCTTCCTGGGATGCTATGACAGAACTCCTGGATTTCTCTCATTCTACCCTTTTCTATTTTGGAGGCCGTAGATTTCAAATTTGTCGTTCACCTGAACGGTGTGATTAAGTGATTGACCGTATCCTACTAAGAGCTTCTTCTTGCTTTGTAAGATATGACCTCACATTCTATGTGTTGATAGATTAGGTTAGTTATAAGTAGTACAATACTTTGGCTAAACAGTGTTTCTCATTGAGTTGGTCACAATATTTTCTTCAAATCGTGTCCGCCTATGCACATTACTAACGTCGTTCGTAAAACCTTAGCCGTGGATCTAGCTGCAAAGCTAAAAAGAAAGCAGCTGTTCAGTGATGTTTCTTCAATTTCCTCCTTTTGTCATCTTGTCATTCGGCGTTCACATCTGCGTTCTTCCGGTGAGTCCAGTTTCTTTTTTCTCCTCCCTTCACTACGACGCGTCCGTCCACCACTCGTCTCCGCTTTGTGTTCGACGTACAAGTGTGCGTGTGTGAGTGTGTGTGTCAGTTGTCCGGCGCTGTCCGGCTCTCCAGATTTGTTTAAAGACGTCAGCTCGTATGCATTTGTCTGCCACTCCTCTGTGGTCCGAGCTTCCTCGTTCGCCTTCCCTCAACGATAGATCACCTAAGAAGCGATTTGCGAATTCGCGCGACGCTGTTGTCTTTTTCGAGTCAAAAGCTTGGCAGCGAGTTGCTGCTAATAACAAGCAATTTTTTTCAAGGTTTAAAGTATTTCAGAACACTCGAGACACGTCAAGTCATTCCTTCACTGCGCACTTAGAATTTGTTTTATTCTGCGTTGCACGCATTGATTTTGTGCCATAATAGTTATGGATCCCCTCCAAACGAGACTGTGTTTCGACTTAAAAAAAAGTTCTTAAGTAAGAACAGTGATCTATTTGGATGTCTGAATGATTCGGCTTTGAGAAAATTTGTGAAATTCTCTTTCAAATTTCCATTTGACTCGTAACTCACTGATAGTACAAGATATTACCTTCTTAGAGTTTCTGAATAACCGTGCTACGATCTTGCAAATTGTCTGCACAATCAATTACATGACATCGTAGGCAAAAGAGCGATTGCCACTCGCTGTTGTATTAATTTCTCACCGGAAGTCATATGGATCTTGGTTTCGCTTCTCTCTTAGCTGGGCTTTGGATGAAAATCTTAAGGATGAATAGAGGGATATGGTACAAATCAGATGGAAATCTATCATGATTCATTTCGCGTTTTTAAAACATTTTATGAGGGACTGGCTAGTTGTGGAGTCGAAGCACAATTGTTGATTGTTTCAGTGAAATTCGTATCAAAACAAACGCTGTTCGTATAGTACGTATCCATCTATTTAATTTCTCATCGAATGCAAACATCAGCTTGTCATTCGTGCTTAACGGTGTACTTCTGAGCTTCCTGTTATCTTTTCCAGTGCATAAAAACATTATTGCTCATGATCTCACTGGAAAACCAGTGATATTTGAATGTTTCTCGTTTGGAAATCCGGTATCGCCGTGTTTTCCCTCTATATTCTTTTTTCTCATTCTATTCATTTTTCTTCGAAGACGATGCCCTTTGTGCCTTAGAGTGAAATCTTGTGGCTTCTCTTGAGACATTCCAGCAATATTTGACGAATTATCAGTTCATATTATTGAAGTAGCTTATTGTTCTATTTGTTTTTCTCTGTAATCTAATATTCGACTGATTGACATGTCGTGTAGGATTATGCAGCATGTCCAGGAGAACGCAATGACAGGTGTTCAATGGACAACAGCGCTGCAAAAATTGGTAATTCGCTTGAAAGAGTTTATCTTACCAATTTCCGGCAATTTATATCTGCTTAGCCATGTAGAAGCGGAAAAATCACTTCCAGTGGTTGGTATGCAAACTTCGCGAGCTGAAGAGAAGAATGTTTGGTCAGTGGAAGTTCAATGTCTCGACTAAATCTTAGCTATTTCCCGACTTATTGAAGTAACCATTCTAACGAAGAACTACCTCTTTCACCTCTTTCTAATCACAGCCTCGTTGCCTTACGATACAAAGTTCATTGTATTGAACATTAATATGTTGTTCTCCAGGAACTCATTCTTTAATTAAGGAGAAGAGGGTACTCACACTCGATTGTTTCAATCAAGTCTCCGACTAATAATATTTAATGAATTTTCTCGAATATCTGATAATTTGATAACATGATAACATGTTTTGAGCCTTTTATGAAGTCTTGTACGGCACTTATACAGTACTAGACAGCTGTTGTTTTGCCCTTGCAGGCTCCTCAATAGCACAGTGCCTTTTATCAGCCGATCCCTTGCGGAGGATATACTCCTACTCATGAAGAATTCGGCGGCGAATTACGCGATTATCGCATGTCGCGTGACAAAATCCCCCGACATTGCAGTGACTACAGTCAGGTGCTTATGGCTAGTAGAATAAATCATACTTATACTCTCGAGCTGTCTAATAATGTATCAGTGCCGCACCAAACCTTATAGAAGGCTCAGAACTAGTTATCATGTTATCGGATTATCAGATTATCAGATTTTTACTGTTTTCAGGCGAAATTCATATAGGCAGTTGATAGTAAAGATATTATTGGATACCTTTACCACTTGCCCAATAAACAACATCTGAGATCTTCCTAACGTTGTCTTTTGTGCTTATTATATAGGAAACACGATGTTATCATATCACAAGTGGAAAGTTCGTCTAGTGGTCAAAGCCGTCACTTTCAAATCTTTATCTCGTTTCATTTTTATCCTGACATTCTGTTCTGTGATTGTTTTAATCGAAAATGTGAAAAGATACTAATGTCCTCCGTTCATAAAATTATTTGTGCACGCCATCCATCCACCAATTTTACATTCACCAGAAAAAAAAACGGCTGCTCAGTTAATGCCAAAGCATATCAAAAATTGCTGGCACGGGAAAAATTCAACTCACTGTCATGTGCCAATTAATGCGAATCTGTCATTATTATCCTATCATATCAATCAACCCCTACATCTTTTGTACTTTCCGAAATTGATGAAAATTACGCGGCACCATAAAGTGCACACTGAAGTGATAAAGTAATTCTTAGTAAATTTACCTACATTCTCAATTTTTCTTGTAACCAGAGATACTGATTAGGTCCCGGACTTATAATTTCTTCGTTAATCAATATCCAATTTGTCCTTATCAGTGAGTTAACGGTATGAGATCGCGTTCTCAATTCCGAAAAAAATGGGGGAAGAAAAAAGACCTCTCCTTCCGACCGCTTTTTTATAGACCTGGCTCAAACAATAAGAATCTGATAAGGATATAAGATGTTTTGAGCCATGTCTAAGTGCTAAGCAGGCGCCTGTTTTGTCCTACCCGGGCTCAGTAGCACCGTCCCTCGATTCAGCCGATCTCCTGAGGTTATACTCCTCCACGAAGGGATCGACGCCGATAATAAATCATCACAAGTCAGATGATGGAATTATCTGACATTGTAGTGACCGGTGGTCGAGCTTTTGCCTTTTAAAGTGAATCATACTTCCTCTTTCGACCGCTTTTTTATTATTTTCCATTATCTGTTACTCAGCGTTGATCTCTTCATGGAAGAGTATAACCTCAGGGGATCGCTTGAACCGAGGGACGGTGCTATTGATGAGCCCCAGTACCATGAAACAGGCGCCTGTATAGCACTCAGACATGGCTCAAAATATGTTATATCCTTATCAGAAAAAAAAGAATTTTTGTTACCGTTGCAAAACTGAGGATAACAAGCGTCATATGTACCACCCATATTATTTACAACCCTTTCAAACACTGATTGACTTAAGCGTGCATAAGTCCACATTTGTTCCAGTCGTGCGTTGCGAGTTTCCGAGTGGGTTGCGGCTGCTGCAGAGACATTAAAGCGCATCGGTTTTTGGGTATGCTGTTCTCTTGAATGTTTCTAGCTAGAATGTGACAATAGTGATCTCGCGGAACACGCTTTAAACGGCGTTCAATTCTATATCCGCTATCCGTCCAGCTCTTTACAGCTTGACGATTAAATTGAAAACTGGATCAAAGCGGCTCTAAAGTAAGCTAAGGTGACGAAGCAGCCGAATAAAGTTTTTCATGAACCTCATGTTAGCCTGATCATTCAGGAAGATATTGGCTAACTATGCTGAGCTTGAAAGAGACTCGAATTTAACATGTATACTGTATTATGAGAGGTAAAGCTACTGGTCATCCGCGATTTCTAGATGACAAATTCCCTTAGATGACTTTGTTGATGACATTTTGAATACGTTCAACAACATGCTGTGCTTTTTATGGTGTGGTTCATCAATACACATGAAAGAAAGAGAATTTTTAGAGGAGACTAAGTCAATCTAGTGGGTGTGGAATAATCTTGATTTCCTAAGTATTGATGTACTTGAAGTAGAAAACCAGTCTCTATTCTGTGGCAGAATCCGCTGGTTCACAGGTTTGACATGCCTCGCTTCACGAGCAATTTATTATTTCCAAGAAAACCCTTGATTTTCACTAAGTTTATTCGTAAGCAGCCAGACGTTCCTTCCAAACTGTCTAACCAAACTTCAATTTCTTCTTTCTCATAGCATATGCCAACACTGAAAAAGAAACTGATCAGTGCCCTTGTACAGTACTCTCCGCTAAAAGTACATAGAACGTTTACGCACTTTTGCGGATGCAAACAAATCATCCACCTTCTTGTCCTTCAGCCATTCAGATTAAACTGGAGGTTTTTTCTACTCGCTGCTGTCATCGCTCTTGGCCTTTGTGTGTTTAGCCCACAGCCTGTCAGCAATGAATATGGTGCGGCAATTTGTATGTCGGCAGAAGAGATTGCTCATTTTATATCTGCTGTTGTTTGGCCAGGGACACCAATAACAAAGCAATCACCGAAATACTTCGTTCATGAAGTAGGAGTACGATAAGAACTGTTGTAGCTCAGATCCACTGCAAGGGAGTTAATCCATGAGCACGACTATGGGTAATGCTGACTACTTTTTTGATAAGGGCTGAGAACATGAGAGAGAGAGAGAGAGGAGAGAAAGAGAGAGATTTGCACAAAAAAGTAAATGTCTTTTTTGGCGGATATAAACGAACAAATGACTGCCTATTGAAAAGAATGATAGCAGGAGTTCCCAGAATTTCACTTTTTTGAAGTATGGTTTTTCATCCTATCCATCTTTTGCGCAATCATTAGCGGTCGTTAAGCTCCGACCCATCGTTATAAGCTTTGTAAATATCTCGCTGCTTTTCACGTTTTGCTTCGTTTGGCCGTCACGCGTTGGCATCTGAAATGTCTGTGATGTGACGTTGGGAGATGGTGCGCATTCTCAAAGTACTCTTAAATCATTCTTTTTCACAAGTAACTGGACCTACGGTGTTAATCGTAACCATCAGGCATGTTTTTTGATGATGTTTGCTCTGGTATTAGTCGCGATTCTACATTGTTGTCTCAACGGATTACCCTCATAGCGACCGGTTATCGCTCTGCTTTTGACTAATCTCGGATTATCCGAATCCGATTTAATGTGGTAACTTCGTCATTTGAGATGTGCCCCTTAATGATATTATGATTATAATTCTGTTAGTTTTTTCATACTTCGTACTTCTCCAACACTTTATCCATCTAACACTCTTCTTGACTTGTTCAGTTCGAATCCAAGTTCCAGTTGGTGGTATGGTGCTGGTTGGCGAGGTTTTTTTTCATTCACCCACCGGTGCATTTGGTTTGGAAGGAAGTTTGCAGTTTCTAGGGTGCAGTACTTTATAGAAACTCTGAGTTAGCGACCTAGGTTAGGCAGCTGAACTCAGCTTTCGGGCGAAAATGTCGAACTTTTTGGTACGCTTCCGGGAGATGAACTCCACTGCTACACATCACAAATGTACACTAAGAAGTGATGAAATGGGAACTCGTTGTTATATGAAGGACATTTTCTACAGGAATTATTTTTGAAAATAATATTGGACGATCGCTGAATTTTTGATGTACTATCTGGTTAGACCCTAAGCAGTATGCGCCTTATTCACAGTGTATGAAAACAGAAGTTTTAGAAGTTATCTCACCTTGATCTCATTTAGGGTTAGCACCAAGTTCTTTCAAATTTTTAGTAGATAACGCTACAGATCTCTCATGTTTTTTGAAAATTTTTATCTAATCGGTTATGAGTGACGTGATGCCCACACGTTTGAATCAAATTTATAACACTGGAATGCGGACGGAATCGTACGAACGACGTCGGAGATAACATCGAGCTTATTAAAGAATCGCTCTTGAATGGTTTGACCTTCTTTGAATCTTTAATCATCCAATAGGACATTTTGTGGTCGGTATCGTATGCAACCATTCAAGCTCAGCTGCCGCATCTATGAGATGGCTACGTGACTATCAGGGCACAAACAGCTCGCTTTGTTTCCAAATGTTGTTCGATCAAGCTTATGAAGTGGTGTCTCAGGTTTATGTTAACACTGATGTTGGATTCGCAAAAAAATCTCACGATTCACACCCACTGCTCAGCAACTTAGCAACGGACTTTCAGCTTACTATAGAAAATCAAATGTATGCCGACGTCTTTTCTGGACTCTTATTTCATTCTTTTTCCATTTCCAGCGTATGCCGTCTTAATGTAATTACATGGAATAAAGGACACATTCGTTTAGAAAACAGTAGAAAGAGAAAGTACGATTCTATCTAAGCTTTCCAAAACTACTCACATTTAAAGTTTAGTAAGTGATCCTGGGATGAAGAGACTAGAAAAGCGAGAACGTCATTGTTCTCAACAAAACAACAGATGATTTTATATATTTCTCCACTAGTTTTGTGTCGTGTACGAGTTTTCCAAGAGATGGTTTGATACTTTCAACAAACGAGTGATGTGACGAGTCGTCGCGTCGCGATTCAAAAACATCTCGTCTATCGCCGCTTTCGATCACCTCTAGCAGAGCAGGTGACCATACAAACCACAGTCATGGATGATATGGATTTTCTCATCAGTTGATTTCATTCCGCTCCCATGTTTTCAATATTGTCTGTGAAATTGTGATCGCCTATCTTCCATGTGAAATTTTGCTCCTTTGATTTTCTTGATACTGGAAAGTTTGCAGATAGTACTTCTCGAAGACGCCACTAAAGGGCGACTATTTTTGTTCGTATACAGGTTCTACGGTATCCATGTACGGGTCTGAATATTCACGATTCCTAAATTACTGAATTACTGAACTCTAGGCAAGTACGAGTGATTCTCCTATTATTACTCTTCAGAAAATCAGGGAAATTATTGCGAATTTTCCTAAAGCGAATTTTCCCAAAACTAGGTTTTGATAGCTCATCAAATTTTCGATATAGACAGTGTTTATAGGTTTTCCTGATTATACCATTTCCTTATCTCTTCCTCATTCACGTTCCTTCTTGTGAAGTGTTATGTCGTGAGGGCTTTGATCGAAATACTGTACGTACGCCATGATTGCAACATCAGGACTAGCATCACTGGATCTTGGAAGACATTTTGACGCGTACGGAGTGCCCTTCGCACATTTGTGGTGCCATTATGCCAGAAAAAATATAACGTTCGTTCACATCTGTTCTCAATATCGGACTTAATTACTGTACTTATTCGTAGTACATTTTAAATTTTATGACAGATATGCGGAATCCATCTCAGCTACAATTCAATCGCTTTCTAGTGGCTGTCTTACCATTTTGTACCAGATCCTGTCTATAATTAGCTATTGTCGAGGTATTAAGAGTGAATGGAAATCTCAACATGTCGCTGATAAAACAATGACTATTGATGAACCTGTGGATGATCCTATGTTGAGACAACTGAATAAGAAGCGAAAACTGATCTAAAAAATTCAAATATTAGGTAAAAACTAGAAAACTAATTAGAAACTGAACAGGAAACTATTTAGAATACTTTCATTTTAATTGTCTATGTGAGGAAACCGCTTGTTGCAGTCGTTAGAGGTGACTTGCAACAACACGTGGTGTTTTACTTCGGAACCAGCAATCATTCCATTCCTCCAAAATCGCAAATCGGTATCAGACATGTCTAGGAGGAGATCAGCACTAATTTGACACATCGCTAGGCAACCACAAGTTATTGCATAGGCCAGGAATGGATTCAGTTACGTCCAGCAATTAAGTCAAATGTATGGGATACCTACAGGTTCTGATCAACATGAGAAACCTTATTCTCTCGATCTCCGTAGAAAACAGCACCTATTTTCTGATTTGAGGGAAGTGGGCGGAAGTAGTTCCAACTTAAATGAGAATATGAGCGAGTCAACTAGAGTAACTTTATCATTATTTAAATCATATGCAGACACACTGTCAGCGACTTTTACGAACACCAATTTAAGTCTGAACCCAACACTCTAATTGATACAGACATGTATTTCTCTCATTTTCGTCATAATGCCACGACGCTTTTTCGTCATCGTACAACTGCGGGACTTATGTGTCAGTAATGTGACCGCCTTTGAAATCAGCAGAATCACAAACATGTGTGACGTTAATAAATTTCCACTTGCATAGCAGTTGTTCCTGGTGATGGCTTTCAGGGCCAATTCATCTAATGGCGAAAACAGACGACCCCAGCGAATTCCAAATGCCCTCCCATCGATTACGGTAGGCAGGTGAGTCTGACGTGCTCGTCTTTACCGGAAGTCGCTGTGAGCATCGTCATGAATTTTAGCCTCATAGTTTGAGTGTTGTTAGAACTTTAAGTAGTCATCTACTTAATTATGATTTGGCTTACTGCATGTGCCCAAACCATTCGTCCAACGTCGACATTCTATGAAAATTATGAGACCAGGCTACGCCTTTATCACTCAGCTTCTAGATTAAACAATTTCCAGTAGCTTGCAATTGCGCTACTTTTTTGACGACAAAAAGTTGCTTCGCCACTTATTTGCCAACCAACAGTGTATTGTTACGACTCTTACAACTCCTACTCCTATGTTAATTTGAGAAGCATCTCAGCAACTTTACATTCTAATTCGAATATGAATATAAAAAATATCAACTTTCTATGTTAGAGAAATCTATGAAATCCGTTCTCAGTGAACCTTTTTTTTACTAAATCAACGGGTGTTTAAATAAGAAATGAATATTCATAGTACCAGTTAACATATCAGACTTATAACTTCTTAGGGGAACCTTCATGAAGAAGTTGAAAGATGTTTAAGTTGAATACATCAGTTTGCGCTGCAATGGATTTTTCGAAATGTTCTAGAACGCACCTATAAAAAATAATGAGTAATAGGTGTAGTTTTTTTTCCGCTGCTTTTTTCCATCTTGTTCATTTTTTATCCATCTTTGTGAATTAATCATCTCTTTGATTATTTCTATGAAAAGCGAAACTGCGCAAATTTTTTTTTCAAATGGATGCCCTTCTTGCCACTCAAATTCGTCTTTGATAGAAATGAGTTCATTAATCTAAAGGGTATATATCCACAACATTCACCGAATCGTTTTCTATTTGCTTGGACGATTCCCATTCTATTTTCCGTCCTTCATTTGTACGTTCGGCGTAACTGAGGCTGTCTGAATCGTCGTTTCGCTTCCCTTTGTATGCTGACAAGACGAATGATCCGTCGTACCGCTTTCCCACATCACATCACCAGACGTATCTCATCGTCTCATAAGAGATTCTGCACAACACCTACTCCCTCCCTTAGCTGAAATAAAAATGTGGATTATCTTCCTGATTAGCAAATTACCGGTGTCTTTTTTTAAAATGCTCATTTAGAGTTGATAAAAGGTTCGACTCGACCATCTCACTTTTTGAAATGACTTTTGAACTATCTCAACTCAATCCACTACATTTTTCTGCCTTGTTTATAATTTTCTTAGCTTTCTCTGCTATTTCTTTTCTTCTTAGCTTAATTTTATATGCGCGCACATGGTAAAGGATTAACTAATTAGTACGAAATAAGTTTCTGTCTCGGCGATATCGTTTAGCTTTCATCATAAGATATCCCCATAATCTTTCGGTCTTTACTGAGCAGAATAATAATTTTGTAAGTATCATCTCCCTCATTACTTGTCATCTCTGAATGGAGGAATTCAGCATAGTGACGCGATGTAGTCCTAGCCTTCAAGGATGAATTTCACACTAAAAACGGGGCGCAATTGTGCTTTTCAAAATCCACCATAATTCGAATCGCTAAGTTTGCTGCCGATCTTCCTTGTCGCTACCTGACTGTGTTCGTGTACGCATCAAATGTAACCTCTATGTTCATCATGCAGTGATGAACAACTCTTCTTCGGTCTTCCACTACTTCACATGAATATTTAGCTTAGTATCTAATCTGATGCTCAAACACACTGTCATTATTCAATGATTTAGAGTAAATTTTTCCTTTCGAATAGCCGACGTGACCATTTCAGCTCGCTCCTAGATCGTCGCATCAAGTATTCGCCGACCTTTGTCGGTCGATATGAGATCTGCCGTCTTAGTGATTAAATTTCTTCCATGAAGCGATTCCATCGCTTGCGCTTCGGTCTACTCTTGACTAAATTTTCGGATTTGTAATGACAAGCTGCTCATCCGAGATGATTCTTTTGGGAAAAGAGCACTTAATATATATCACATTTCGGTATTCCTATCACAGGATACGAGAGATAAACCACATGGAATGATGATGAGACACACATGTCAACATTTATGCCCTTGATTTTTCTATATGCATGATGTTAAATTGTTTCAAATGTTCTCAATCTGATTTTTAACCTTTTTCTCCATCAAGTTTCAAGCGGCGATTCACAGCCTCATCTTAATAGAGAATAGCTTCGTCTCTAGTGAGTTCTTATTATAGAGTGGCATATGTCACGCACCAATCAATGTCACAAACTCTATTTTTAATTCAGAAATTTGTGCGCTTTGTTTTTTTGCGGTTCAGTCACTTAGCAAAATCGTATAACCCGCGTGCACTGGATAAAAACATTAAAAGGATACCGCGAAATTTATTGCGTCAATCAATGACAGCAAACAGCTCTCATTATAATTCAGAATATTTGTAAGATTCCCCGGATTTCCTTTCACCGGAGGATTTGTACCAGATGTGAAACGACCATATAGATCGAGAGTATGCACTTATGCTCTTGAGTGATACTTCTTCTGTGGATTCCACTTCACTATCTCAACGATCACTTAACTCTTAAGTGCACCTTCGTTTTTCATGTATATACTTCTACTTATTCCAACTACGTATCGCATTTCAAATAGCAGTTGTCCATAATTGGCCCGATCACAAGTGCTTGGTCTAATTTTGCTGAACAGACGGGGCGGTAATCCGATCTTAGCTTCACCCCAGGACGTGATCCTCCTCTCCAGAACGAAAAGAATCGTGACCAGCACAGATGCGTGGTGTGGCCGACGTCGACCTACTCCGCTTCTCAACGAAAAGTTCAGCTTCAATTGAATGGCATCAGTAGTCTGTCCAGCTCTCAATGCTTTCGTTAATCGTGCAACGAATGGAGAAACAATATCTGGCTCTAAGTAGTCGAAGGAAAATCGTTTACTAGTTGAATATATTCGAAAGTCACTTACGTAACAATTCTCAGACGTAACTTCACTTCTTTATCCTCATTCTGTTCAAATTTCATTGCTTTTATTTTCCATGTTTTGAGTTTTTACCAATTTGTTGAATTTCATATCAGTGTCAAAATCGTATCACTATCTATTTATTCCATCGCTGAGTTACATCGTATGAAATTCTCTGTTACAAATATTGCCTGATATTATTATAACCTTTATTACTACAACTATCACCAAAATCCACCAATAGTTGTAGATTTGTTTTGTTAGCGTTTAGCGACTTTTTTCATTGGATTGTTTACAGTGTGGCACATACAGTACAGTTATAAAACTCATAAAAGTGTTGATGTGGTTTGATTATCAACAAGTGCTATTTCTGTCATTGTTGTTATCACACTTTCATCATTGTTATCATTGTCAAAATGAAATTTTGTGCTTAATGTATAATCTATGATTCATACTCACTGTACGGGGTGATTGATAGAGCCAATTTCATAATGCGCTTATGTATATCTTGAAACTTTAATCTTGTTAGTTCGAAGATGCCAAATCTCAATTCAAAAACTCAGTACCCATCTATTCTTTAATGATTGAGCGAAAGCAAATTTGATAAAAACCTTTTTATTTCCTCAACAAACGAATCGCGTCGTTGTGGTGTTCGCCTTTCTTGTCCTTGAGGTAGTTACTATTGTATACTCTGTGCTCGACATAATCACTTTCTTTTTTGCCGCATTTCTTCTATTTCCCCTTGCTAGCATTTTATTCCAAAACGATCCACCTATCCATCGATTTTAATTTTTGCCATTTCTCATCAAGTATATCTTTTACAATAAATCGTCTAGCGCAAGAGCTAGCGGTAATCTGTAAGGCACACGTAGTCGTTGTTTCATTCTCTAACCCCGCTCACCAAGCCTTGCATTCCTTCGAAGTTCACAAAATTATGTTAGAATTTTCAAAAGGACAAAAAACACTGACATTATAAATCGAGACACCCTAGCAAATTATTATGTTTGAAATTTGTTCAGTCACCTCTACGATATTTGAAGGAGTCGGATCTTCGAGGAATAGACTAACACATCGAACGCTTCTGCTTCTTTGATCATTTCGTAATATGTGTATTTATTTATTTAGCACCTGAATAACTAGATTTTCCTGGATATTTTGCTTTTTTGTCTTGGTGAGCATCCTGCTGTGAAGTGGTCCGGTGCTCTCAAGCTGCATGAGGCCGACAGGCCAGTTCAAGTATTGTTCGTACGTTGTGAAGTGTTGTTTTAGCTGTTCGTCGGAGTTTGTATACACTAAGCATACACTAATATCTGGTCAGATCCTTGTGAATCCTTTCCCGAATTATGTCACTGATTTGCGTATTATCAGTGCCTCCAACAAACCAGCTTTAGCACTTCCATACATTGCTAACCTACTCCAACTTACTAAAGCCTGCTTCTTCGATAAGTCCTATTCTCACCGGCTTTTGGTGATGTTCATCCGTACTGCGTTCGACCGTTTACCAAGGTCTGCCCGCCATCATCAAATTCGTTCTACTGTTTTAGTGATGCTCTCAATGTCCACTCATTACTGAAGTGAATACTTAGTTTAGGTCACACATGGCGTAATTGCAGGAGGAGCAGGATGAGAGAATGAACTGCTGACCCAGTCCAACCCGGCACATCTGCGCGCTATCTGCCATGTAAATCGTTCTAAACACTGAGTATTGTCGAATGAGTTCTGAATTTTATGTGAATCGTCTGAATTTCTCGCAAAAACCTGGAGTTAAAATCGGCTCCATTAGTTTACTTCGAAACTGGACAGACGTAATCCAGTCTCAAACATAAGATTCTCTTTCGGCTGGCCCAGCGCGCCTGAAATATAAGTGAGTTTTCGTGCAAATCGGCTTTTCCGCTTCAAATAACCCCACAAGCTGAGTAACTAGTAGGGTGTGGCTGTGTTGAGTAGCAGTGTTTCGAAATGTAACACTTTTATTTTGAAAGCCATTTGCTACCATCTCTGTGCTTTTTTCTACAAATGGTCTGCTCTTGAGCTTCTATCTTATGAACTCTCGTAAGTCATGAGAAGGTATCTTCCGTCTATTTACACCATTATTTTTGCATTTTCACTCATTCTCTCCATGATAACTAGTAGTTATGTTGGTAAAGCAAGAGTCGTAGATGTGGTCAGCTCTTGAGGTACCTCATTTTTTTGAATACCATTTATAATTATTATTATTATTATTGTTATTATCACTGCCATCACCACTGTACTATTATCGTTCTGGTTAATTTTATTATCACTATCACCGTGTAGAGTTCTATTTGTACGAACGACAATAGTGGTCATGTAATTCTAATCGTACAGACGATTGACGCTCTCGATCCGTGCATCATACCACTCTCAAATTCATGTGTGCAGTGATAATCATAGTAGTGGATCATTGCGAAAATCAGTCTTGTCCCGAGTTGAAATTGTACGAATTCGTCTCCAGCGCTTCAGCTTATCAGTAATCAAATTTCAGATGGTAATCCTTCTAGTTGACTCAGCCTATCTTCGGCACCTTTTATGTACATCTGTTTCTATATGTATGAAAAATTATCTAGAGGTCCAAGTGATCTATACATGTAAATTAGTCTGGGTTGCTTTGATACTGCTTTATGTACGATATCCTGGGAATGCTTTCTTCCTGTTGAAGATCTGAAGACTGCTATTTTACCAATTCTTAATTTATGGCATTGCCCTGTTGCTGACAGCCCGCTAAATCCTAGAAATCATTCTCTAACATTCTCAAAGGTCACTGATCTAAGCCTGTTTGAGCACATTATTTTTATTCCATAAGCGAGACTTCTGCTTGAAATTGATTACAGAAATCCGATTAAAAAAAACTCTTACCCTGTGATGGAGTTTTCTGTTGCTAATTGTCATATTTCATGCTTCTACCCGATTTCCGAATATTAGTGCACAAAACAAGAACTATTTAAGTAAATGGGAACTTATTTGAGCAATTGTGATACTCGTCGCAGCGGAGCTGAAGCCAAGCCTCACCCCCCCCCCCCCTTCCACCCCAGCACTCTCCGGCAGTCAACAATGAGCGCCGTATGGAACGTCACAGCCAAGCTATCCCCGAGATTGCAAGAAGACGTGCTCAACTAGTATTCTCTGACATTCGAAGAAGAAGACGAGAAACGATTTGAGTGCTAAAAGTACTGGGATCCGCACACTGAGGAAAAGTGGAAGACAGATCAATAAAGTGTCAAGTGTCAACTAAGAACTTAAAAATCGAATGGTGTCCCAGTTTAGTGTTTACACCTAGCTCAACTCGTTCGTTACTTATTACCTCGTATCGACACGGTCGCCGTTCACTAATGCGCTCTAAACTGTGATGGATGTCGCTTTGGCGCTACGGTAATTGGGCGAGTACTCATGGTTCTCAACAATAGAGGTCATTTCGGATGCTGATATTGAAGACTTCTCTCTTCACGCAAGTCTATACCATTACAGTGCACCTCTTGTCACACCGACTTCTCTTAGTGGCGACGTCATTTTCGGTGTCGTTTTCATGAAACAAACGCTGTTTAAATAATATTTGTTTTGTATGCCTTATACCTACTTGAGCATAGTCTCAAAAAGCAGTCGAAAAGATAGGTGTGCTAACCAGCTATTTGTTTTACTAATTGACTAATCACCCGTTGATAGTAATAGCACACTTATTATCTCCGGGTAATCTACCCTTCAAAAGTCGGTATTGTTCGGCTTGCACAGAGGGCTAAAATATGTTGTGAACCGACTCTCATACGGTGCGTTATGAATATTGGTCGAGTTCTTACGGCGTACAACGATAGGATAGAGGCTCCTTGGATTACTCCCGATATCTTGTTCTGAGCGTAAACGATTCTCCATAAGATTCTATATCTTGTAGCGGTTTTGTTTCATTAGATTCTGCCTTGCAGCGGTTACCATATAGGTGGATGAAGTGCAGTTTTGGTTTGAGACTCTCTGTTCTTGCTTAGAAAGTTGGTTTAGCGTGATTTCTTTTCAAGAGGCGTTTTAAACTGCCAAATAAATTTTCGAGTCTTCAAATTTCTACCACTTACCGGCCTTAAGGATAAGAGAAAAAGGGACTGCCTTTTGACTAGGATTCTTTCGGATGGCGAGCGGCAATTCCTTTGACGGCAGCAATTCTTACGATTGGTTGACTGGCCGGCCGAGGACAATGTAACACACCAAATCCCTTTACCTGATATCGCGTCGGATTTCCATTACAATTCGCCTAGCGACTAACAATGTCGTTTAAGATAATTTTTTTTACGTCGAGCATTGAATGTAGATTCATTTACACAGGCTGTTGCTCGTTTATTATTGATTATTTTTTCATTTCATTAATACATGATGACTAACCACCCGAGAACATTCTGTCTCATTCAGGCGATCATTCGTTGGCAGCATAGGAAGCATGTCATGATGTTGAAACATCCGCCGTCTTTTTTTGAGTTTTCATTTCAAAAGTGCATATTTTTTCAAGAACGCAAGCCAACATATTCATGTTTGCCGACGGGAAATCGCATCGAAATCGTCGACAATGCCAATCTGCTTTCTCCTCGCCCCGTCATCGTTAGTTCTTATTTCTTTTGTTTTGCCCTCATCCTTTTCGACACACGGAGAAGTGTTGAAGATGTGAACGAAACTGGAAGTTATAGTTCATTTTGTAACACATCTAGTTCAATGAAGCTCATAATCTTAATAAATGGATGAATTCCTAACGATCATGGGGAATAACAAATTTGAATGACTTTCAAAAAATCTATGATTGGAAATGTGGATTTGGTAGCCACAGACTCACTTGATCCTATCAAAAAAACGAGAATCACGTTGAGATCCGTCTTTTTCTGCTCTCAATCGGTAGGGGATACAAAGCCGATAAAATCGCTATGCAAACCAACAACAATAACTCTATGTACACAGTTGTTTCTATCCAATTATTAGTACATATTCGTATGCCCACTCTATGCTATTGACTTGTTTGTGATACTCAAAATTTCTATGGCTTTTGTTGCCTTTTTCGCAGTGTTATGATGTTTCATATTTATATCTGAGAGAATTGATTGGCGAGCAAAGATGCGACCTCAGACGGGAGTCGAACCCGCGTTTTATCTATACCTGGGACGCGTGCCACACTACACTACAAAGGTACAATCGCGCCACCACTCATTCTTCAATATCTCTGTGATAGCTGTCAGCCACCAATCTATTAACATTATCTCTGTGATAGCTGTCAGCCACCAACCTATTAACAGGTTTGGTCGGGGTAGCATGCGTCCTCGGTATGGATGAAACACGGGTCCGACTCCCGCCTGAAGTCGTATTTTTTGCTCACCACTAAATTCTCTTAGATATATATGATAACTATGCCTTATTTATGTTCTTTATTTTCTACTTAACTGCGACTTTTAATAGAAATCATTCCTGCTTTAAATTACTATAAAAACACTAGGAGTTGCTGTTCAATGTTTCGCTTGGGTGGCTCGGAATGTATGGCGCAAGTTGCTCTGGAGGTTCTGCAGGCACCATATCCAATGTTTTTCGCTGAATCGCGTAATGTCGATAGCATGTTCAATAATATTTTCATATATCGTCATTCGCTATATGAAAGCGTTCTTTTTATTTCCGTGTATTCATATGGAATATCTATTGTGTTCACGTTCCCGTTATGGTATGCACCCTTGGCCAACCAACCAGCCAGCATCATCGTCGTTCCCATTGTCGACATTGTCTTCATGGTCGCAGTCGTCATGTGGCGAGCTTTAATATTAGGAGTTTATGACTTCCGTTCTTCCGTAGCTTCCTGCACTACTTGTGATATCGACCTCGTTATCGTCATCAACTTGTAACACGTCACTTTTCTACTTTTTCATGGTCATTCTCTAGTACTTAAGTTATTAGCAGTAAGAGTCTGTTGTGATATGTTCGATTCTGAAGTGAGGAGTCATAGAAATATGTTTAGAGCAATCAGTTGGAATCTATTAGCTGTTTGATAATGGAAAGTTTACTCTTTTCCGTTATCTTCAAATACATTCTTGCCCGACAGCATAATCATTAAGTTTTCTCAACAATGATTGAATAAGTCACCGTTGATAAGTCTGTAAATTTTTAAACTCTAACAATTTTCTTGGATTTGATTTTGTCACATCGAAGAAACTGTCTCGAATCAAGATTGGCTTATTCTCTGACAGGCTTGAGGAAACTTATGACATCTCTGAGTAGAGATGTTATTATTTTTCCGGTGAGTTATCAGTTGTGTAACATACTCACTTTAATGAATCGCATAGATAAATTATCAAGCGATCAAAAATATTTTTGAGAGAAATTAGCTGTGTCAAGCAACGAGTATGAACGATCGCCGTCGAGCGCTGATATGGGTGTTCCTATTACACGTGGCGAATGCTAACCGAAATTCTGAGATAAGAGACTTTTTTACCGTAGGATTTTTACAAAGTATTTCGACATTTTGTTGTCATCAGTAATGCACTCGCAAAATATATTGCTATAGTGTCAGATGGATTTTCAAGGCATATTAAGACTAAAAGTACATATTCGATGGCTATAAAATAAAAACTTGAGGATTCCTTTACATTCTACTTTGTTTGGGAACCTTATTCTTATCGTTGATTTGTTTATCTCTTACGAAGTAAAAGCCCCGCAACACACATGTAATTGTTGAGGTTGCTTGCGCATCCTGAATCAATCAAGCCCACCATCCCTTCGAAGGAGTCGAATTGTGGTCAGACTGCACTTGACGGTGTAAACGTTGACTTGATACGTCACTACGTATTTGCAAACCGTTCTGTAGGCCAGATTAAGCATTCAGTTACCTTCATAATGTCGCAGTTGAGTTGGAGTAAGATCTACGACATATTCATGCTGATTCTTAGACGCCGAACGCTTTTAGGGGAGCTAAAACAAACAAGTAACACTCATTTAGTTGATTTTTGAAGTGTTCTATGATGATGAGGTGTGGCGTTCATTACTGTAGAAATCATCCAAAGTAGATACGACTGAATAGTTTGATTTTCCGAACACCCAACTTCTAAGCTAAAGCTATATTAGGATTCGTAACTGTCCTAAAAATGAGTTAAGGAGAAAGACTCAATTTCCCTTCAGATCCAGACTGACCGGCGACTGCTTTCACCTTGGGCGCGAGTTTCTTGAGTGAACATCATGCCCAGCCAGTTTTTTCGTGCCTCTTTGATGTTCATTATCATCGTCATTTTTACTTCCCTCATTTTCCTTGATATCGTTCCAGCCTAATGTTTTCTTGACTTTTTTTAATCTAAGTTCTATTGATGCTTCTTGATTCTTCAAAATTTCTTGACTTAACATCTTGATCTATCAGTTCTCTTTCACTATGTAACCACTCTCGCTTTTTGGTCCCACTTTTTTATGGAGTGCGTTGTTTCATCGAGATTAAATCGCGAATTCCAATCTTCCAGTTTTCTGCCACTCAGCCTCTTACATTCCTATCTCTTTTTTTGCTTGTTGACATCTTTCTATCTATCCTCCGCTGAACTTCTTTTCCTTTCTGTTCCTTCTTTACCCACTTTTCGCTTTCAGAGCTCTTGCATGTCTTGCTCATATGCAAATGTGTGGCTTGGTTCTGCCTCCACATACTCAAGTATTCATTGCAATGGGTTCTGTCAGTAGGCGACACTTGTCGAGCAATACGACCCAATACCACTTGATCTCACGATAATATTATCACTGGCTGCTTTCGGCAAAATATTTTCTCTCATTTTCCTTCACTCTCTTGGTAATTGTTGACACTTTGAGTGACTGTTCTGGGAAACCACAACTGATCCTTATCAGCGAAAAATAGGTCGCTAACTGGTTCGTTTTTGGGAGCTAGTTTTAAACTCTGAGATTCAATCGTGAATAAAATTGGTTGTACCGACAAGTTCTAAACTATTTGCATATTTTCGAAGGGATTTGTCCAAAAATTCAAATAATGAACAGTCAATTTGGAAGTATTTCAACGAACGCAAAGAGAATGACTCCATACTTACTCTATTTTACGATATTTTCTATGCTAATGAGATCCGCGAATCCGTCAGGAAACATGTATTCACCCTTTGAATTTTTTGCCAACAAATGACTCTCTAGAGTGGCTTTCTACTCTGTTCTGGCTATCTGCTGAGGAAGCGAATGTAGACCGCTACGCAAACATTGTATGGACCGCTTACTTAGTGGGGTTAGGTAACAGCGACCTCAATTAACGCACCTCTTCTGTGATGAATTGAAATTCGATCCTAGCGAATCAAGTCACTTCCTCCAAACTAAAGTATGCTAGATTTCTCCAGTTTTTCGGCTTGCGCAGATGTTTCACTGAACATTCAAACGTCTCCTCATCATCGAGCATATAAAAATTTCACCAGGTGCAGTTCACTGGCGTCACTGCCGATGTTAACGCCACTTATAGCATCAAAACAACATGGATTTCGTTTTAAAACTTGTTTTATCGTCGAAATATAAAGCCATATGTTTTTATAAAACTTATTTGGAAAACTCGACTATGTTGACGTAAAAATCCTCAAAGATACTGTATAATGATGTCTATAGATTGTACAGACTTTTGTCCAACGAAGTTCTCGTTAGTACGATGACATCCTCACTCACTATAAGTCTTTTCGTCTTAGAACTGATCTATCTCATTTTGCTCTAACGTGTCCTGTTCTACTCATATTCTGTGTTGCCCATTCTCGCCTAGCGTTTCTAATCAACGGTTATGTTTACCGTTTGTCTTGTGTGCTACTCGTCAGATGTACATAGTGAGTAAGAGGAATCGTTGGTCAGAAGCACAAACTCTTCCTATGTCGAAGAACACCCGTCCATCGGTCATTTACGTTGACCATTTGACTTATTGCGAAGATACGAACTGCACATTTCTTTACTAATCCAGGATTACTACTCTACTTTGTTCTGCTTGAGAAAAGTCTTCACTAGGGGCCATAAACTCATTCATGCTTTAAGAAAAAGTGTTTGTTAGAGGCCATAAACTCATTTCATGCTTATTCTTTTCATAGGCTAGGATCTCTCAACGACCTTGTTATTCACTTTTTTCCGCAAAGTTTTTCCGTCCGAATGCCTAGGGTTAAAGTGTTCTACTATTTGTGGAAGATATGTGGAATCATACCTTTATTTCGAGTGCTTTGTTTAGACCACGCTCAAATTTCAATAGATCCTTTCATTATTTTTTGAGCCAACTTGTCATGTGGTCTGGTAAGGGCTCTTGTACAGCCCGATACATAGCCCGATACATGACAAGTTGGCTCAAATAATCATGAAAGGATCTATTGAAATTTGAGCGTGGTCTAAACAAAGCATCGAAATAAAGGTATACTTATGATAAAAGTACCAGCCAAAGAGCAATCGAGTGCGCAACACTCTGTGTTAGGTGAAAATTTCACTTGACATAAAGTGTAAAACGTTCGTCTTCGATAACTCTCTATAAGGAGTGTAAGGCTCCCAGAGAACTGACCATAAAAAGATCGAAAGACGACGGGTTCTGCCCGACCGATGAGTCTGTAAGGACGAAACACGTGTATCGGGCTGTACAAGAGCCCTTACCGTACCACATGACAAGTTGGCTCAAATATTAATGAAAGGATCTATTGATATGTGGAATCTTTTCCTATGAGTATGAAAACTGCTGAATCATGCTCGATGTAGGATTTGAGTGCATTAAGTTTTGGGCACAGCCTTGTTACAGCCTTTTTTCTCAATAACATTTGCGCTAAGTTGATATTTTTCCTTTCAACTTCGGAGGCAGGTAGGCAATGATTTTTTCATTAGATTGTCACCAAATGTAAGAACTATCAAGAGAATTATTAGAAATGGTTTTATTTTGTACGTCTTCTAGGCACTGAAGAAGGCAAAATCGCTGAAACGTAAGCTATCGGAGTTGAAAGGAGAAATACCAGCACCGCGCAATTTCTTCTAAGGAAAAATGGGCCTATTATAAAATTATTTTTTAGAATTTATGCCGAGATTTAGTGAGTGTAGAACTTTTAAATTGTTGCAAAATGTGGCGTTTTAATATATATGTTTAATGACTATTTGAAATAGCAACCGTCACTTTAGCAATCGTTCAGTCGTCTTTCGTAAATTTTTCATATACTATCGGACCTGCCTAGGATAGTCACTGATGCCCCCATTACTTAATATTTTTCCTCTTTCGGTATTTTCTTGTGCAATCTATCAACTCTATGAGCAGTTCATCTCAGTAGAAATGATAATATTGAGCTAATAGAAGAGGAATTATGAAGGGAGGCTACGCAAAACAATTTTTTCTCAGCTGATACATCTCCTACTAGAGGTGATTACACATACATTATTAGGTTCTTCTCTTACTTTAAGCCGAGTTTTCTTACCTCTATTTTACACGTATCATGTTAGAAATCTTGTCTCTTCCTAAGTCAAAGTCGTTACACAGCAAACTGTTAAGTTGAGCCTTTAGCTTTGAAATTGAAGGTATATAAATAAACTTCTTCACAGCTGACTGATTTTGGAGTGGATTTTGGGAACTTTCCAATAAAGACAAGAAAACACAGCAGGACCTTCAACAATGGAGGAGTAAGAGTTGGGAATGAGGAAAAGAGGCGATTGTGCTCTCAGTATCCTGAATATCAGAGTCCACTTTCCACCTCGTACACATGACGGCCATCGGGTATTTTCTTGCTGTTCAGCTTCACTGCAAATGCGCCAAGTGTCGAGTGGAGTGACAATTATTATGTCTACCGTAGTCGCTAGCACTAACGCCGTAATTCATAAGTGCTCAGTTATTACAAACTAGACACTAAATGTGAGCTTAAGTGAGTGTCAACTAAAAAAATAGTCTTTAGAGACAAGGGGGATGTCGTAGTCTATCACCTCATTTCAGTAAGAGCTAAGATTACATTTTTTGGCTTGGGAGGAAAAAAAAAGATGTATTGCATATAATAATTGTTACGATTTTGCGGAAAGTGTTCAATAGCATCACATTAATGTAAAACGAAAAATAGCTAAAGCTTCGGCCCTGTTGCAGATACAATCAGGGGCTTCTTCAAAGACTCGAGATTTTCTAACGATATTTTGAAGCTTGACCATATTGTCGAATACAACTATTCATGCTTCTGCCAGCTTTAATTTTCACTGTTATTTAGGCTTATTATATCGTACATACTTCATAGTGTATGTGTGTGTTTTCCAAATATACCACATTGAGGCAAACGAGCTCAGTGGTTAGTGATGTAGTGTCACTGGAAGAAAAGTGATAAGCGAGGCCCTGGTTCGATCTCTTTACCCAGTATTTTCCTCCAGTCAGATAACTTAAGTCTCACATACTTTTATAAAGAAGGTGAAATCCTCAAGCAGCAACCGAAACAACTCGCGTAATCGAAGACCTCGTCGAGAATTTATCTGAGGAAAGTATTAAATACAAGAAGTGGTGTGTAATCTCTATAAATTTGTGGTGACAGGTGGTCCAGATAAATAATAGTAATGAATAATATACTGTTTAACTGAGTCTCACTCTAAGCAAATCCAGTCAGCGCATTCTTATTCTGACTATGGGTAACCAGAAACATTTATGATGTCGTTTTTGAAGTTTATAATGAGAACTTACGCCAAAAAGCTTTTACTACATTTACGCATCGCGTATTATTAAGGTCTATTCGTCACAAAATCTGTTTGCAATATCTCCAGAAAGTTTGTTGAGTTAACTGGTATCGTTTACGATGTTTACTGGAAGACACTGAAAACATTACGCAATGTTTGGTCAATATTTTTATGTTTCATTCTCTAGCACCTACACTGTAATTACGGATAACTGGATCATTTTGGTCCCACACCAATGGAGAATCTATCGATTTACTTAACCATTCGACTATAATATTGTCGTCGTTGACAGAAAAAAATTCACCTGGCAATATGCCAGCAATTCCTTGCTATTGCTTTTCTGTTTGTCGCAAGTCTATTCTTGGTGTTCTTACCGAAACTTCCACTTGCTTCTCACCGATCGTGTCCTTTGTTAACTTGTCAGTTGTTTCTTGCTTCATATTAGCTTCACACAACAAATCCTATGAATTTTCAGATGACATTGCTGGAAGATGCCGCTACTGATGGAGCTGGAGAAGTAGGAGGAGGAGGAGCAGTAGCAGCAGGAGCAGATGAAGGAGGAGGGGTCGTGGATCAGCCGCCACGGGTCAGGCCACGCCCACAGGTGCCACCGAAGCCGCCCATAGACACGCTTAGATATAGCATGAACAATATTAAAGGTTAGAAGTTCATGCAAATATATCGTCGTCCACCATTTCAACTTGTTGTCCAGCTTATTACCCTTTGTTGTTCATTTTTTAACCCCTGGAGAAATTTTTCGTAGGGTTAACTTGTTAAGTTTAGACTTCTGTCACTCACCATCCACATACTCTGGTTGAGTATCTTATCTCTTAAGGTATGTCGACTCATTTAGCGGGAGTACCCTCACAGAGCGTCCTTTTTGGGGCTTTCTCGCCCAAAATCCTGTTCCTGCTGTTGGAGATGTTTTGCGTAGTGCTTACCGTGAATCAGTGGGACGCATTTAGGGTAGAACTTCTGAGTTCTTCCACGCTAATAATCCACGACTTCGATTTCCACTGAACATCACAGATTCACGACTGTGCCCTATTTGCGACTCATGTATTGATCAAACATGTCGTTTCAATATCACGGTTGATAGCTCAGCAATTTTTTTGAATTGTGGCTACTGTGCAAAAATGTTCGATCATCTTGTTGACTTTGAAATTCATGTCGCAGTTCTTTTTTAGCTTTTTATCGATTCTTTCTTGTTCAGATGGCATTCACAATGATGTCCGACATGCATCAAACTCGATTTTCTCTTCAACTGTCGCCCCTTCATTAGTGCAAGCGACGAATAGCACGACGACCTCTCTTGTCCCTCATGTTCCACCTAAAAGTGACCAGTCACCGACTCTATCCTATACCCGTTTTACGCTATTGTCCTTTAATTCATCTCACCTTTCGGTCTACTCATCTTACACCTTCGCTTTCGAACCGTAGCAGCTCAACCAACGTTATTTTGTTTCTTTGACTTCACCACCACGAACATTCAGCATTGTTTGATAGGGAGTAAGTAATGAAATCCGAATGTGATCAGCTGAGAATGAAATGTGTCGCCATAAGAAAGATTCAAATTTGTTATCTGACGTTATTATTTTTGTAGAAAAATTTCTCTTGGGCATACAGAGGAACTTTAGTTACCTATACTCTGTTGATGTTCCACATTTCACCAACATCAAAACCTTTCCGTCGAGATCTCAGAATGTGATGCGTTTTTCTCTTGATTTCGTCCATCTTCAGAGTAAAAAAAGTTCATCACTTTCGTTTTCTCGTTTTTGATGAAGTTGTTTCGGATTCAACTAATGACAGTCATCATGCTTTGGCTTCGCTTCATTTGTTCCGTTTCGCATACATTTCAATCTTAAGGTCCACTTTCACTTATGAAATCTGTCCTCAGTATTTCTACTTTGATGAAGTGAGCTCTAATCAATGAGAAAATTCCTTGTTTCTATTTTTTTCATCTGCCGCTCCTTAACCTTACTGCCGTACAAATAGTTTAGGTTTCGTACCGTTTTTATCGCAACATTGTTAGAGGCTTGTTTTTTTCAACGAATTTCTCGAGATTTTTCCATTTTTCAAGATGAGTATTTCAAAAACACTTCTCTTCCGTATTTGGTAGAATATGTCACTTTGGCCGTGGTTGATCGTCCTTAGCGTAGAGGTGTAGTCACAACACTAGCCGACAGCTCGTAGCAGCTTTGACGACCAGTCTTTTCTTCAATGATAATCTGGATTAGCGATAGTCTTCCATCGTATAAACTCAGCACGACGATGTTCGGCCGTTGTTTTAGGCGTTGTTTTCTTTCGACAACACGTGGCACATGGGTGTTCTCGGAAAGAAACCACCCTTGGACGAAAATTTAGAATAGATTTACCTGACACGATATTTCTACAACTATCTTTCTTTATAAAGATCATTGGTCAATTTCAGGAAACTACTAAGAGTAAAGTGTCTTTGAAGAGAATTTTGAGTTGTTTATGCTTAAAAAAACATACATCAACGCTTAGCCCATCGATTAGGGTTTCTTTCCTTTTGTCATTCTTAATGAGCATTGAATGATTCGAAGGGGAATCAAGCCAGACACTAAGTGTCATCTCCTTCAATACATGTTTGACCCCAGTTTATTGTGTAAAGGTACTTAAGCTAGTACTTCAATTGGGACACTTGAGCATGTTTTGTTAGCCAATTCTGCTCTGTCATCATCTCTTTCTCATGACCTCTATCGTTAAACGTCTTGAAGCAATTTGAATTCCCTAGCTCTATACGGCTACGATGAGAACGAGTGAATACTATCACTCTAATATAGATTTCTAATCTTCAAAACTGTGAATTTCTTCTATTCTTCGTCTTATATAGCGTGGAAATCGTTGAACACATTCCATCACTACGGCATGCTTAGAAATTCATATGTTTCTGGCCATCTGGCACTCGTTAGAGTCGGTCGTGCATCAGTCGACCGAACCCATCACAATTTGTCGTGAAATCGGCAGTGGATGGCTGTGTTGCGTA
The DNA here is from genome assembly GCA_019055375.1 of Parelaphostrongylus tenuis. Taxonomy (NCBI): domain Eukaryota; kingdom Metazoa; phylum Nematoda; class Chromadorea; order Rhabditida; family Metastrongylidae; genus Parelaphostrongylus; species Parelaphostrongylus tenuis. Next base: position 189,946 of record JAHQIW010006741.1, on the reverse strand, counting down.
ACAAATACGATTTTACGACATTTAATTTCGTCTGCACAATCCTAAGGTCAGTCATTACCCTCTAGAACTACTAATTCGATCACCACAATACGGGGGGAATCGCTTTGATTGTTGTCATTTCGCGGTTGTTATCAGTGCCGTGTTATCAGCGCCGTCGTAACACCCGGTAGAAATCTTGTCGTTTCTGGATTTCCAGCTGGAAAAACTCCAACAAGTGTTCATTTTCATCGCCAGATTTCTCTGAGTATTTGGCCCTCTCTACGTTATCGCTTCTGATTTTTTTCGTTTCTCGTCATATTCGCCTATCTGATCGCGTTGGTGTCGCACATTGACATTGTTAATTATCTTATCGTAGAAAGAACTGTGCTAAAGATCATATGAACTGAACAGACAATGCTCGCTTATCGACGTTATAAACTGCAACGAGGTAAGATATCGATCCGATAATCGATTGTATCGACAAGTCTATATTCATTGTTCGTCAGTCATTTTCAATTAATGAGGTCATGGTTAAATTTCGAATACGAACACCATCCGGTTGTCTCGATAGCGCATTCACAATTCCGGTTGGTGGTTCGCTTTGATTTTCACTAAGCTGCCGACATTATCGGAAACGTTCAGATCATTTACGCAGATAACAGCAGTTTCACTTAGAGCGAAGATGTCCTTGAGAAAAATCAGTTCCAGGACTCTAAAACATATTGCAGAATATAATCTTATAGACGCAAGGCAAGGGTTTTGAATTAAGTGTAAAATTTAAGTGCTTCATTAGTTTTGAAGCTGCGTCTAAGCTTTGATAGTTTCTTGCTTAAGACAGATCTCAGAAGCTTCTCATTCAGCCAAACTTACCTAGAAGACAATGCGATTTAGTTCAAAGGTTCCTCATTAGTATCAAAACTTTCGTGCTTCGCGGTCGCTTCATTAACGAGCGATAATGCAGCAATTTTTTTTATCAATTTCATTTGCCTTCCCAACATCTGAATGTTATTTAATGTGTACGCATAAAGGCCGCTGTTTGAAAATGACCTTTGTGGAGAATTTCGTGGAAGTTTGATTGAGGTTTACTATGGCTCTGCGAGGAGGCAATCAAAGAATTAATTGCGTCTAAGATTTAATACATTTTGCTATGTTCTTTGACTTTTTTGGGTGAATGAAGAAAAGTCAAAAGGTCACCGCACTACACTTTAGGTGTATGGAAAAGATCAAAATTTGAACTCAAAAGCAGCAACTGTTAAATTATTTACGCTGAGGATTAACGTTAATGAATAAAGCAAATTTTGCGAATTTGTGAGTTTCCATCTAAATATAATTTGAATAGTTCAATTTCGTCTATCAAATTGTGCGTGTTCTCTTTTATTTAAAAAAAAACTTCAAAATTATGACTCTCGATTCAAGCGATTTAGTGAAAAAAATTTTCGTCATGAACTATATTTCAAAAGCCTGGATCGTGGCTTGTTATTTATGGGGTCATTGGTGATCTTTGAATTATTATATTTATATTAAATGAACGTAACTATCAGACCTTTCAGATCCTTTTTGGATTTCTCGCATCCATTATTGCAGCAAAAAGTGTTTTCTCAAGCGACAAAACTTCCAAAATCAAACAATTTCCGCCTTCAGAGTCAGTTGATTGGCAACTGGACGCTCTACTGGAAGAACTTTCGGCTCTCGAAACTCAGTTGAATTCATCAAGCGGTGGCGATCAACTTCTTCTGGGTATTCCGTCGTTACCATCCAGCTCATCAACTACGCACTCGGAACGAAAACCTTGCGTCGAACAGTCACAAATCACCCGTGTCACTGACAGTAAAGATGATGTGAGGGCTGCGGTAAGTTATCATTATCATCATCATTCGGCCTGATTTTTTCTATTGAGAGTTTTATGTGGACATAATACCATATTTTTCAATGTATTCGGAAAAGACCAGAGGTGATTTTTGTTTCCCTGATCGACATTTGATCAAATAAAAAACAGTTGGTGTTTCTGAACTTTTGTGATTGTCTTGTGGTACAGTCTATAGCTCTACGATAATTTCTTCACAGACCAAAATTATGTCCAAGCTCACTCTCAGATTCTACTTGTTGGACGCCTTCTCACTTCAGTGGCTCAATAAGCCCTTGACGGGACGGCGGTTCCTAATCTCATAATGCACTAAGACCACCATGACGAGTAACGCGTCACTCAGTCAACAACACAATTTTCTCATTACTATCGTAATTGATTCTTCTTCACTCATCCACAAAGGCACACATGGACTCTGATAAGATCTGGGAATGTTGGGCTTAGGCTGTTCTAATATTTAGCTTTAACGATATGTTCAATGGTGAAATGAGCACAAGGGTGTTACCGAACATCATGATCGCCAGTCATAACACCGCTCTTGCACGAACGTGTGTGATATACCGATCAGTTTTAGAGGTATTTGATGAACACTTTGAACCATTATGGTAACCAAGATTCCTACAAACATCAGTAAAATTTGTATTTGGTTGGCACTTGTTGTTTAGGTGAAGCTTTTCCTTGGGGTCTTATGGGAGTACCTAAATCATCACCATATACACTTCATAATCGAGCACCCTATTTCAGTTGGAGGTTTTCTACATTGAGTTGTGACCAGGTGAATCTCTGAATGAGAATACCAAGCAGTCTCTGGACGAGGTGTTTGAAACCCAATGTCATCCCCAAACCATGTATTCGTAGCCACTTGTATTGTCTTGCCACAGCACCTTCTACTCGTTTGTGGATTGTCCGTGCTCCTAACAAATAATTTGTTTTCTATCCAAAATTGGCCCAAAAAAATTGAATCTCGGCTGCCACAACCGTGATGTCGTGAAATAAACACACAACGTTGTACATTGAGTGACGAAGATCGTGCCTTTCTACATCGTCTTGGAATACCAACATTTCACAAAATAGAGTGCTCGCTTTGAGTGAAAGTATGGAAGTAAACTGTGTTTACAGCTCTAATTTCATTTGAACACCCTCTCGTAAGTTGGGTTCAATATTCAAAAATAATATTCTCGACAAATGTTCTCGATCTTTCTATGCTCCGTCCACTATATCTCTAGTTAATAAGAGCTTTAAGGCTACCGTACTACTTCGCTTCCATACCACGTGGTGTATTTGGCGCAAGTTTTTGCATCTTTTACCAAAATGCTGTTCGATTCCAGCTAAAAAACGCTTTCCTTTCCTACTATGACTTCTTTTTCAAATAACGAAATAGCGTCTTGCAGAAAGTGTTGTAATGTTGTTCCGTTACTCATGTTAAGTGTTCACATAAAAAACACTGCTTCTGCCTCGAGCAACACCACTTCAGTAAAGCGACCACGTTTATGATCGATGTATGTATATAGGTGTATGGATATACATATATGTATATATATGCATATGTATATATACATATATACGCATATGTATATACACACATATATGCGCATGTATATATACATACATATCAATATATATATATATATATATATATATATGTGAATGTGTGTTATGTGTGTGTTTGTTTTTTTGTCTACTACGTCTATGAGTGTGGTGATGGTAATGTGTGATTTGTTGGATTCAGCGAAGAAGATCATTAAGTAGTAAAATTTCGCCGATAGGGCACGCGAGACATGTGGTCATTTCGTGAAGGATCGTAACAAAGAATGTCTTTGCATGAAAAATTGCTAACGATGTGATTGATCAACTTGGTGATTCGCTTACAGTGAAGCAGCAAATGTCATCAGAAAATTATGAACTAGTATAATTTGGACAGGTGGCGATATACTAGAGGATGTATAATTGTTTCATATCACACAAAGCGATAAGAAACTCTGTAGGATAAGAGAAACAGAAACCCCAAATGCATGAATAGGTCGTCTTCACATGATACAAACTTTAGATCTTATTCTGTCCGATTGTTCGATTCAATGAGATGCAACTGTCCTTCATGGAAGACTTCTAGTTCGTATCAGGATAGGGATGAGCTGTTAAAACATAATTTACCCAGGGGTCCCTAGATGGCCATACTGAGGCGTTTATAGGTCTCCACCGCACCCTTTCTTCGTGAATGCGAGAGAAGTTCAATTTTTTGGACTAAGTGCAGAGTTAATAAAATGAGCCTTGGTTGTATTTGTGCAGAGGCTGACTAATGTCTTAGTTTTTCTACTCTACATCTTGAAGAGTTGTTTTGACGGTATCATCATTGTTTAGAGCAGTTGAATGAGCGGGTGTGGGTAGCACGAAATGAGTAACTGAAAAAAGCTGGATGAACTACTGATATAGGCGTGTATAAGCAGTCTGACCTAATATAGTCGTTCATTTGCGAATTATCTACGCATGACACCATGGGAACGGACGTAAATAAGACAAACTCATCCATCAAGATCAAGACCGACAGAGACCGAAATGCGCGTGACGAATCTCCGTACTCAGTCCGACCGTGAACCCGCACGGCGGCTAGAGGAGCTGAACTTCTGGGATATGAAACCGTGAAATTAGAACTTGCCGCTCAATAAAATAAAATCAGAATTTGAAACGCCATGATATTCTGTTTTGCTTTATGCCATATATTCTCTTGAACATGCAGATGATGAAGAAAAGTTTCTGAGTCAACTCCAAGTTTCTTTCTCTGGAATGTCTAGCTGGACTTTGGTGTAAGAGGGAGTGTTGATTTGGACGTTTTCATTTGCGTTTAAATTTGACACATTGGAAATCCCTTGAGAGCAACCACCGTAGTCGCTGTTTCGAAGCCCATTCACTGGCATGCTATCATTAAGAAGAATTGAGTGGCACTTCCTGTGAAATCACTAGAGAACCCACTATCTTAGTTATTGCCAGAAATTTGGAGGATTAGACATTCTGATCAAAACTGACAAAAAACTGGACTTCATCTCGCTTTTCTCTAGAGTATTCGTGAGAATCAGCAACGAAGTTGAAGAATCTATAGAATCACAAGCTGTCTTCATAGTGAAAAGAAAATCAAGAAATACATTTAGAAAAGAATGAAAGAACTTAGTGGGCCTGATTTTTATATGTGACTTTGACAGAAGGTTGAATTAATTATTAGTTTAATAAGATCTCATGCAAGACTTCCATTGACTTGTACTACATTATCACTTTTCCACATATATTGAAAGTAGACTGCAAGAGTAGACTAGATTTCTAATTACGTTGGATGCAATTTACGATCCTCACTTGAGTTAGATGTTACGATTCCCATCGTATTCTAGTACTGTCACTTCCTTCGGAATAACCATCAATTCTCCACATGCAAACGGACCATTATGGCTACTGATTGAGGAGCATGACGAGATTCCTTCGTAGATATCGATGACCTTCATCACCGTCATCAGCTCCGTCGTCTATGGCAGTAAAACCACATGCACCGAGTTCATGGGCGCGTTACGGTGAGCATTGTCTCAACGAGGGTTATGGGTAATGAGTTACATACACGTTTATGGCGGAGCTCGATGGGAAGGGGAATTGACACCGGCTGCGAATTGTATTTTTAACAAGGTGTGGTGTATTTTTTCTAGGTAAAAATTCTTCTAGCCCAAATTGGAAAATTGCCTGTTTTCTTGCCACAAAAACTGGCGGAAGGTGAGATTAAGGAGCCATAGTGGAAAGTTGTGCAACCATACCGAGCACAAAAGTGCAAGATGTTTGAACGTTTTCTAAGTGCTCTGCCGCGGACGCAATGTTTATATTGCGCTTACGTAACGGTCAACCATTACGCTGACATTTTGACATACTGGGAAAGGTCGTAAGAGGAGAAAAGGGAATGCCACAAAGATTGTTTCCATCAACATCCAACCATTTCTGCCATTTAAGGCGATCGTAATGGTATATCAATCGGGCGAGAAACCTTCCGATCTTTTCGACTTTTTGAATTTTTTAAATTGAATATGATGAAAACACAAAGCATTACCTTTATACTCTACCTTTTTTTTTCAAAAAAAGAATTATTGAAATAGGCCGTCACACGAAGTGTTGTTGACTTCCTAATTCTGCTAAACTCTTTTTGGTTCCTTTTTCTATCAAAATTACTAGCTTCCAATTCCAGTTACCTGCCTGTGCGACGTCGTTATGTTCATCTCCAGATGGTGATAGTGCTTTCGGTGATGCTTCGTCAACAGAATCAGCCAGGTGCCGAAATTCAGCGTTTTCCAGTAATGACAGTTGTCGTGAATCACTTCACACTCCAAGTCCAACTCAGGTATGTCAATGATTTCTTTACTCTAACGACTGTGGAGACCAGACCCGGTCACTTTTCTCTAAAGTAGTTGCAAAATGTTATTTTAACTCTCGTGAATATTCATCGTTACCATAATACCGTTGTTTTTGTTTTGATGTCCCTAGAAGCAGGTAGAACATGTTTATAGGAGTGTTTTCGTCCAACGACATCCCCAATATTCAAATCAACCGATCGATAACTCAATGATGACATCTCAAAGATATTGCCGCACCTAATAAGGTGCTTGTAAATCAAACAGCGTCCACCGAGACGCTAGAACCAAAATTCCCTCTCACCTGGGTAATTATGCGTCTCTGCAATATTACGTTATATCGATGGATATTGAGATGAACTATTCCCATGAAGTTAAAATAGAACCGTAGAACTAGTACACGGTGCTGTTTCACTATAGTACGACATCATTTGTCCAGCCAGTTGCCTATTTTCGTTCATAGAAAGATTCGTCGCTCGTATGTGCTGTCATGACGGTTCTCGATCTTACGTCAGTTATAACGTAATGTCGAACATTCGAGAAAAAGAATCTTATGTGGTCACGTTCGTAGTGAATATGGACATCGATTATGTAAGACATAAAGCTGAGAAAAGAAGTTGCAAATTTTCACGCGCTTTCAATTCACCAGGGATTTTGTTCGATGGTTCGACTCGATGGAGCGTTAGACTTTTTTCAATGTGAAAGATGATGAATTTAGTAGAGCCTCTGCTAAAATACAAGAAAAACCAGTATCTGATTGACTTTTTTTTCTGTTGAGAGTAACGGGCGACATGAATAACTCCCACTCATGTGCTTCATGATTTATTATAAGCCATTTCCAAGCAATATGACTTACACTTCTTTCCCTTTGCCATTTCTGCCGCAACCAGTAGTTTCTTACTACCGTAGTATCGTGATGATGTTCAATCGGAGGAATTAATCATATGCTTTACAAACCGTAGTTTTCGTATTTCACAAGTTCTGCTTTCTTGAAAAACTCGCGTGAGATTGGTATGTCTTCTTCAAATCGACGGCTGATGCTCGGTGATTTCACCTTCCCCAGACTCTAAATATATTATACCTTACCATAGCTAAATGTTACTTCAATATGTCCTGTATCTAGTGAAAATCTTGTGAAAAAATGTAATGTAAGACAGTGGGTCGAAAACTCCGCAAGAACCGTAAAAACTGCACGTAATAGGTTAAGTAGCAAACTGGCTCAAACCGCTCGTTTAATCGTCTGTAGAGGAGGAAACTGCTTGTGTTCACGACCTGATCGCTTGTCAAGCATGTGGTAAAAACATATGCGAGACCGGTAGACGCTTATTATCCGCATTAAAAAAACCGAAATGGAAAGTTGAAAATAATTCTCTAGTTAAAATCAGGACACAAAGGCATGACGTTCACGAATTTGAGGTGGTAGTGCGAATCTTGAGATACGAATCAAAAGCGACGGGCGGAAGGCCCTTGAAGCTTTCCTAATTAATTTCATAAATCGAGGTATGTATGGAAAGGTTAGAGTGTGGGCATAATGAATGAATTTAAACCTTATCTCAGAATCACTATCTTTTAAGTAAGGTTCATTATTCACACTGCGAGACAACACACCAAACCCTTCCCTAAACAAGTAGCTGAGTAGTGGCTTTTATATAACAAGTAATAAAGTTATTTGGAGTAGTTTTTAAATTAGGGTGTCGCTAGATGTAGGAACTATTAACACAATAATAAGATATGATATGGTAAAATACGTCTAAAATCGGAGAAGAACGAAGTCGCTGAGACGTTAGTAATTCATTGTGAAAAATATATCAACCTCGCGCAAGTTTCTTAGAAACGGCAGTTCGTTAGATAGTCTTCATTATTCATGGCAAAATTGACTGAAAGCCAGCCTCGATTTTTATATGATGTTTGTGAATTTTATTCCAAAAAAGTAGTAAAGGCGTCAAATGTAACAGTTAAATTCTAATTTTTATCCTCTCTAAACGTTTTATAGCAGCTATCGAGATGTTATCGTTTATTTGCTCCATAAACACCTGACACAATGGTTCCTTGTTTTTTTCTCAATGGGCGACGACCCCAATAATTTTCATCTGTTAACCTTTTCTCGATGGATTACATTGTCTTTATTCTCATCGGCTTCTTATCGATGAGAACCCTATCAATGTCGACGTTTTATACACTCCATTGACACTGAGTTAGAAAAATGCACTTTTAACTAGCTGAGTTCGTGAACTTCTCAAAGAAGAAGTCTCATGTAGGGAAAATTTGAGGAAAAAAAAACGATGTATCAAGCGACCATTCATAGCACATAGTTCATGCTTATGTTACCGGTTGACCGGTCATTTTGCTCATCAAATCAGAATATTCAAAAAATGTGGTTTAGGAATTCTTGGAAACCAATGCGAAAATAAAACAGTCTTTCAAGTATTTACTAATTCATTCTGCATTTTACTAATCTTGAAGATTTCTTGATTAACGTCTTGAAAGTGGTACCATAGTAGAAAAGTTTGTTAGTGACCAGATCAGGTGGTTGGAGCGTTGATGCAAGGTGAAACTAGAGCTTCGAATAGAACTGCTTTTACAGCTAGGCGAGTCCTGTCTGGAAATATTTAGAGAAAGGCATTTGAGTTATTAGCCGATCTTTGGAAGTTAACCTTCTACACTTGCAATGATCAGTTAACAGACATTGTTGAGCAGGTGCCAGTGACCTCAGTACAACGAATACACGATAATGCTCGCTGTGTAATAATTATCCATCACTTTGCGATCATGTTTTGGCTAACGGCATTATAGTGAGGTTTGAGGCCGTTCTATAGGGAGGAGATGGTGAATAACTCTGTACGAGCACAAAGAATATGATGGAATTCTGTCTGTATGGAGTATACGTGTATTTCGACAACGGCTTGTCAGAGGTTATGCTCAAACCACTCCAAAAAAAAAAACGACAATAACAACACCAACAACAACAGCAACAACGAAACTCATTCGAATGTCGACTAGGGCATCTGTTATTTTCTTCTGCTCCACTTCAAAGTGTTGTATTCCGCCTGATTGAAGACGTTACGCCATCGCCAAATGACGGTCAGATGTTGTGTGGTGCAGATAACTGAGCGCTCGCTCGGTACCAGGTGTCTCAGCAGGGGGTGGAGTGGTGTGCCCTTAGACGTTCGTCGTCCTGTCTGAATCACAGTTGATGAGTGATGTCCGATAACTGAGAACAATAGCTATACACATTAGTTAGCCAATGATTTATGTCGTAGTTTCAATTCAATCTATTCAGAGTCATTTAGGTGTTCGCTGATTCAAACGACCTGTCATTCTTAATGAGTCAATAATCACACAGATGTTTTTCCGTTATAGAAAAAAAAACCTAAAATCAGTGACAGGACACTATAGCAGATGGACGAAGTTGTTGTAGAATGTTTTCAGACGTTTCACACACACCCTTTCAAATTTAAGCGGTTTTTTGTCAAAAGATCGCCCTTTTGCTTCCTTTGACAGAGGCTCAACTGTTTTTCTTTCCTTTTTTTTCTCACGAGAATGCTCACATTAGACCCATTTCGCTCTCTATTTCTGAATGTCAACAAACAAACTTAACGAGTTATGGCTTCAATTCAGTTTTGACTTTCAAATCACTTAAATATAGCCTATTCTACCGCTCAACAGAAGAACAAACTCTTAGTTAAACTTCTTAGTGCTTTAGCAAAAACGTCTCTTGGCTTGTTTTTTTTGCTGTGCCTTAATTATGTGCTCTTGTTCATGATATTGTATTGGCAAAGAGATTTCCGGACTTCTCCGTTTATGAGTAAGCTTATTTCGTTTTTTCAACAAATAAAAACAACAAATGATAGGTTAAAGTATTTCCCTTCAACTTCGATTACTTCCTCCCACTTTTCCGACAATTTCATGATTACGCCACCCCAAGCCAAGTCCGACGGAAAGTCTGAGCAGCACTTGAACCTAAACGATACTCGTGTAGCGTCGACAATCGTTTTTCTCTCGGAACAATTACATATTGAAACAAATGTTTAAGTGTCAAATATAGAAATAACCGCAAGAAGCTGCTCTAAACGAGAGTAGTAACAATAAATCAAATGCATGAGGAGTAATCAACAAACATGAAAAAGTCCGGAAAATTTCTTGCCAACTCAAGATTTGTATGATCGTGATTCATTAAAATTTTACTTGAGTTTGAGGTCATAAATAATATGATATAAAATATCTCTGTAATTATGGAAATCGCTTTGAACTAGTTCGTATCCGCTTTATTGAATATATAATATATTGCCTAGTAGATGTCCAAAGTGAGACGAATTTCAAATCCATCACCACCAATCCGGACAAAAAATAGATGCGGCACAGGACAAAGTGGCGAGTGTCTGGTCTTGCGGCATTCCGTCCAATTCAAATAATCGTCGGCTTTTCTTGATGTGTCCCTCTTGGCTTTGTCCTGTTGACTCCATCTATTGTCTGCAGTCTCACATAATACTTACAGGCAACATTTACTGCTTGTGCGGTCACTTTGAGTAGTGTTTTTTCTTACAATAAAGTCAACTCGAACGCAGAACAACGGAAGGAAGCGACTCGGAAACGAGACGGAACTAAGATCTAGACGGTTCCTGATTGAGCTGTGATATTCCATTAACTCAAAGAAAACCGTGGATTTCGTTCAGGTCGGCTTTAGGTGTCGCCGTCACTATCAATTATCGATTTTCCGCTTGACCAACTCGAGTGATTGTTATCGGAAACGAGCGGAATGGCGGCCACGATTGAGGAGTGCTTACTGCTACGATTAACATCTTTCTGAGGGGAAAAATCCAATCCGAAAACTTGTATAGCATGAAGTTTTTGATAGGATAGTGGTATCCTGTTGAAATATGATATTAGAAGACTCGGAAATCAGTATCGAAATGAGATAGTATCTCGTTTTTCTTTTGATAAGGCAGAAATTAAAGCGAGGGTTTGCTTGGAAGATGGATCTAAAATCCACCTAATAATTAGTTTATCATTAGTATAATTTCTTGTATTTGTGCAGTTACAACTCCATTGAACAAACGATGACTTTGTCTGAAAAATGTGTGCTCAAATTTTCAAAGATAGGAAATTATACCAGTTTCGAACTAACTTGATTTCTTCAGTTCTCAAATCCGTTTCATCAATTTTTCTAGATGGATCCATGATTTCAGTAAAGTAGAGCTTCTAAGCACAACACACTGGGGCTATTGATCATTTTTGCTTTTAACTGCAGTGTAAAAAAAGGTTCCAAAATTACCATTCTAGGGGCTGCTTTATTCTTCCAAAAATAAGAAAAACGTCAGAAGTACATTTTGAAAACCTGTTCAGATGTTTGGCTGGAAAAAGAAGACAGTTGAAGATTTTCGATGTGTTTAGAGTTTAATCATTGCAATATGGGTCATACTGAGTCAATCACGTCACATACCGTTATTGAATCCACGAATTCTATAGAGAGGCGATCTCTGCGTAATTGTGAAATTGAGCTAATTTTCGTCATGGTCAATGTCATGATTGTTCTGTAGAGTAATTTACGATACTGGCCGTTGTCTGATGCTTTTAGTGCTGTGACTGCTGCTTCCTTCTGGTGTCGTTTTTGATTTCGCTAGCCAGGTGCGAGATGAATCGTGAATACGCGCTGCTGACCGCCAAACCCGGGCCGTTCGCCTTCTGGTGCCCAAATCGTACCGTAATCCCAGTGTGGAGACGTTACGATTAATTGCTGCTAATTGTTCAAATTATAATAACAATGTTGATTATAGGAGAAGAGTATACGGGTAAATGTGTGACAGTGTGTGCATGGGGGTAATTGCTGAGCTCTGACACATTTACGCTGCGTCATGTAACGATGAGTGTGAAGTATTGAAGGGAATCCCAAACTGATAAAAGTGACAAATCAACCATAACGACTGTCGGTTCGGAGAACCTTTAGAAAACTACTTGAAGTTGTGATTTGGAGATCATTTGTCGCCGATTAGACGAGAAAAGAGTGACTCAATAATCTGGTGATGATAGCATTTTGAATTAAGTCAGAATACGAGATTTTCGCATACTTGCTTACCTGGATACTTGGACGGCCCATTTTCACTGATAGTGCGAGCCCCAGTACCGGGAAACTGTGCTGGTCTATGTTAATAATATTGTGCTTGTTCGATCGACTGTCCTCGATCAACCTCGCGCGAGCTCAAAATAATGATTATTTCCCAAACTGTGCTGCTCTAGCTGTTTTCCCGGCAACCTCGAGGGGAAGCCTAGCCGAGGCTGGATCAGGCGGTGGTAGTTCCCGCTACAACTTACTCTTACCTGGTCTTTTTGAGTAGAAACGTCAGACTTCTTCTCATCTTGGGTGGGTTGAACCCCTTGCTGTACTTCGTGGTCCGACACCCAGGCGCACCTCCCAGCTAGATGAGACGTTAAACCATTTGGAGGGATTTTTAAGCAACAGGTGGAAAACCAACTTCTTCAATACCGACCTTATTCGATTATTTATATAGCTGTAATTTATCTATCCATTTTTTTCACTTGTGCTCTGTGAATTTAGAGAAAGCATTTTTACTTTTTTTTCTAATTCTAACTTCGTTAGCCATTTAGCGTTAGGACTGGAACTAATAAGAACTCGGTTCGTCTATATTGAAAGGCAGACTACTTATAAGCTCACCCTTTTCGACAAGTACAATAACTATCATAATTTTCGCATTAAGACCTTTATTGTGGAGAATTTCTGTGAAAAGGTGCCTATATGTGGCTTCGAGACTCCGTTGTGACTGATTTAAGTGCATCATTTCCTACTTCCTCGGGTTGCTTCGATTCGAATGTGGGGCTTATTTTTTGCAGAATATCTCGAACCGCTTACAGATTGAAAACATTAGAAAAAAAAACTTCTGTGCTTTGGAGATTATGAACTTATGGACCATTTTGAACTGTCGAGAATTTTAAATTTCATCGATCGAAGCTAAGTGAAGGAAATTTAATTTTTTTGATTAACTATATGAATACCTGTGTAGCAACTGGGCGGGCGCGTTGGGTGCAAACCTGAACAGTAGCTATAAATCGCAGCTCTGATTGCGCAGAAAATGAAGAAATGCGTTCAAATATTTAACCTTTTACGCCATCTGCTAGAGATGTTTATAACCCAAAGCCAGCATGGACTGAATGACTAATCGACTCGGTAATACCTGAGCACGTCCTGTCAAATTGATGAAATTCAAACGAAGCTGTTTCGATGGTTGGCCGGTGGTCCGTGCGAGTGAGTCAGCGCCAACCAATGTTACTCAAAAGCTGTCATCATCCTGAGTTATCGATCGGCGTCGTTTCTGCTTTAAATACCTATCGATTTATTACATTTTGTTTCAGATTTCTCCCAGATCTACAGAAGCAACTGCCGAAGATCCGAAAATCGTCAAAATAAAGCAGGCACTGGAAAAAATGCGAGAAGCAAAGGTAGCTTTTGGTATTGATTCAGAAAGCTCACTGTGTTTGCTCATGGTCTGATCAGAAAATTCATCTGTAGCGTAGTATTTTTTCTATCATTTCTTGGCGTTTTCCAAGTTTACTTTCACCATAATCTTATTTGTACTGGGCTCAGTCAGAGGAAAATCTTCAGGATTTGAAAATTTGTAAAAAGTTTCAAGTGCTCTTATGGGGCTAGCCAAAAAGTCTGCCTAGCGCCATGAATACAATGACGGCGACGCACGTTTTTAAATTTTTCTCAATTTCGTGTTCCAATTTCCTCCTTAAAAATTCAGTAACGAATAAATACAACCTTTCGCACGTATTCCTAATACTGTGATATCGCATAACTAGAAATTACATACCCCACTTGGATACTTAGGCGGCCCATCTTCACTGGTTGTGCCAGCCCAAACACACAGGAAAATGTTCTGGTATAAATATTTTGTTTCCTGGAATCCTGAGGTAAGCCTAGCCAGTGGCTTTCTGAGACCGTCGCCACATCAGAGCAGTCGCTGACCCTTGTGCATCAGAGGGAGATTAGCATCTTGCGACTAGTGGTTACTAAGACGGCGGTCATTCCCGGTACGGTTTACTCTTAGCTGAGGCTTTCCGAGTTGAAACGTCGGACTTCTCACTTCAGGTGGCCCCGTTAAAGGGTTAACCCCCCTCCGCCCCTGTACCTAGCGGTTCCCAGGAGCACCTTCCAGCCACGATGAGACGGTTAATCATTTGGAGGATTACGTATATTACACAAAGCAATGCAACAGTGTGTGGGACACATATGGCTCACACTGCTGTGTATCTCTTGAGAATTGTGCTGTATGGAATCACCGTATGGTATGGTCCTCTTATTTACACTTAGCATCATATTTTTCGGTATTGTCGAATAGGAAGCTTATCCGGGCACTTCCGACGGATTATCTCTCTTATGTGCAGGTGGTGTGAAGACAGCGTTACGAGGGATTATGCTCATCGTATCGATGTTATATGGGCTTACGATGTCTTTCACGAAATCAACAGAATGTCTTGAAATTTTCCTTGGAACAGCAACTGAGAATAATAGACTCCGTTGGGAACTGGTTGAATCACAAAATTTGCTGGGATTTTTTTCTTAATAAATCATCCAAAGACCTACGAGGAATTTTTATTGCACCGTTTTTCGACAGCGTTATGTTGGTAAAGCTACATATTCAAAAGAATGCTGAGTGACGAACGAAATTCCGAGCCTTAGGCAGGAGCTGAACTCTCGTTTCACCCAAACCGTGGGCGTGAGCGTGTACTAACACTACACCACCGAGCCCACCACTCTGCTAACACATATCTTCGATATAGTCCATATAACTCATCATGTAAACATACTTATTAGTATCATAGATGTAATATATCTGTATATATGTATATAAATATATGATATATATGTATATATACATAAATGTATATATGTACGTACATATTATGAATATGTACATACATTTATATGTATATATATATATATATATATATATATATATATATATATATGTAAACGTGTACATATATTATGTATACTTATTCATTTATTTAGTTATACAATTATAAGTTATATAGTCTATTTCGAAGAGAGCGACGATTTCAGTGATGCTGAGGTTGCGCGCGTCCCCTGTATTAGTGAGATGCCAGTTCAACACCCGCCTGTAGTTCGAGGTTCATACATCAGTCGGCATCTTTAGACGTCTTGGGGTTATTTTTAGACTAGTGTTAGGCCAACTCTGAATATGACTTCACCCCTCCCAGCTCAAAATTGCTGAGATCATTTTTAGCGCTAGCGATTTTTTTCTTAGTTTGACCCGCATCACAATTTTCCTATTGCGCTGTTCTCAGTACTTCTGTTTAAATTCGCCTCCTCACCTTTACTGTTTGATTGAGGATTTGTCTTTTTCACGAACGACACGGAGTACTGATTGACACAGCTTGCTGCAATCTTGAGGATAGCAAACCTGGGGCGTTCGTTATTGATTGGATTAGAGTGCTGGGCGACCACCTCACGCTGAGCCACGCCCACCATCATTAGCCACGCCTAGGCCCCCCTGCTAATAGATTACCGTACTGTGATTGAGGCGACGTTTAATGTGTGATGGTGACACATACGGAAATAGTCATATAAAATGCATAACACTTCAGAAAAATGATAAATACAGTGTCAAGGTAATTCGTATATATCTTAGTGTTGTAAAAATAGTATAAGTTTTCAGTTGCTAGGGAAACCTAGTGGTTTTTCTTACAGATGACTCGATTATTCATAAAATTTTTTGTCGAAAATAATTTCAGACCAAGCCATCAAACTCCTCTTTGATGCGCTGTAACAGCAAAAATAAAATTTCGCTTCACATTGGAACATTTCTCGCTGAACAGAGCTTTTCCTCTAGACTTCTAATAACCATTCGATAGTCTGAATCTCTACGATTCCAATGATGTGTTTGGTTTTTGGAAACGACTTTTCAATGCGCTGTAACAATCAAAAGATTATTGGGTTTCGCACATTTGGCATTGGAAGGAAATGCGATGGCTTAGTGGCAATGTTGCGCTGTGTCAAATCCCATCTTATTTTGCCTATTACATCCCGTTGGAAAGTTTTTTTTCTGAGCCAGCTACTTTGTTGGAATCTCCAAGATTTGAGCTTTAGATTGGTTACTAAATGTCTGAAGGAAAAGCTTTCTTCAGCGAGAAATGTTCAGATGAGAAACATGACTTTATTTGTGCTGCTACAGCGAGCCAAAAAGATCTTCTGATAAATCAAGTTTATTTTTAAATTCTGTAAGATTTAAGCTATCGATTGACCACTCAAACTTTCAACACCACTCAAAAGTACGTTTTTCCCAAGAGGCCCAAGTGAGGAGGCGGATGGCGGAAAAATACTCCATTGAAATAGTACAGATATTCAGTTGATAGAGAAAAGGCTACAATTTAAATAGCTATCATCTAGGTGACTCGAATATTCATAAATTTTTCGTCGAGGATGGTGCACCGTTGCAAATGCTTGTCGATGAACGATGGACAGTGGCAGATGTGAGTCGAGTCGCTTTATCGTCCCAACATTATCCTCTCAGTTCTTTTTATCTCTAGGCTTTTTTCACTTTATTGTAGCCTGGATTTCTAGCAATCATTTAGAAGCCTTGTAAAAGTCCTTATTCGGATGAAAAAAAAACAGAGCGATTCATTACAGACTATGCAACAATTGGCTGACAAACATCATATTACCCTCTGCGAAGATCATTGTATCGTCGAGGAGTTCCGGATCTATACATACGTGAGTCTTCTCTCTTCTAGTAGTCTCTTATTTGATGGGTTTTTTCACGGTATCAGGAAACAGCAGGGATTCTCTTCTGTTGGGCGGCGATAGATGAAGAAACGATTCTTTCAGGTGGACAAGGACTTCTCTCAAGTGTTAGTAATCATTCAAAAGCTTGAATCTCCGACTATTGCGCTACTTACTCCCTTTTTGCAAAGGTTCTTCTCTAAGGCTGTAGCATTCAAAATAGAATTGCGCTTTCAACCGGCTGCACGCATTGACCAGTACTTCGCTGGAAGCACAAAAAGCATATGAATGTGTGGAGGAAGTCTTGTAGTGTCAGACTCATGCGTTTTGCCTGGAGTTTTTTTGAAAGCAGAGAAGAAATTCTAAATTAAATTACAAAAATTGCACACCCGTGTGGATCGCGCCAACGCGATCGATCGATCGTCGTATGGAATTCGCGGCCAGTAGACATTCATCCCCCGTCCAGCGCACTCACTAGCAGACAAGCAAATGCGCCGCATATGTGAAACTCAATCATACCTTCATTGCTACACTGCAGCTGAAGGGTCTTTCCACAGGATTATCACAGCATTGGAATTCCGGAATTTGTGCTGTAGAATGGCCGCTCATGATTCCAAGGAGGGGTCCTGCTCTGACGAGAAATTTGCGTTTGTGAAGCACAAATATTTTCTTCCGCTACAGCGTTATAGAAAAGGTTTTTTTCAAACGGTACTATAGCGCAGTAGCTAGAGATTCAAGCTTACGAATGATTATTAATACTCCTATAAAATGTTCTTGTCCAGCAAAAGGGGTCATTTTTTTATTTGTAACCGTTCAACATTAAAAAAAAGTAACCGAGTTAGTGATAGAAAGACAAGATAGAAATCTGGACATGTGAGAGTACTGCTTAAATTCCATTCATTGCTAATGAGTTCTTTATTTCTACTGCTTTATAGCAGAGGTATGGTGTTCTAAACATGGATCTAAGAGTATTGAGTGGTATGCAAAACATTCGACATCAGTTGGGAGTTGAACCAGGGTTTCATCCATATCGGAAGCACGTACTGCCCACTGCACCACCAATGCCACCGCTCTTCTACCACTTTCTTTGATATAAACTATTGTAGCTGCTAGCAACTAAATTTTAACGGATTTGCTCTTTACCGATCTGATCTGTAATCTGGTCTTTCGGATAAAGAATTCATTTAGATCATACATTTTGAATAGCTGCTAGCGTAATTGGGTTCAGTGCTGGTAAATGCTTATCAGACTAAACTTGTTAAGAGTAGTTGGTTGCTGACCGCTACGATCGTTTATATCAAAAAGTAGTAGGAGAGCGGTGGCTTTGGTAGTGTAGTGGTAGCGTGCTTCCACGGTATAGGTGGATTGCGGGTTCAACTCCCGGCTAATGTCGAATGCTTGCATACCACTCAGTAGTCTCAGTTTCAACTTGTTGCATCATCCTGGACTTTTATGCCGCTTATCGGAAGGGTGTTTTTTTAGTGTTAGAATAAGTGTAAGTCGCTGTTACTTCATGGGTTTATTTTGTCGTGTTTACACAAAACAATGAACACAGCAGAAAAAAATCATCTTCATTACTTTCAACTTTTGGATTTTCCTTATTTTTCAGGCAGAATCTACGAGGACCATGAGAATTTGGTGGAGAACATACAGATGTGGGTCCAGGACTCTCCGAATAAGCTGCATTTCGTCCGTCGCTCTGACAAGTATCCCTTTATTGGTAAGTGCTTACGTCTCGTCAAAAAGTTTTCTGTTAATTTACGATGAGCTCCTTTTTCTTTGATTTTCATTACGGTAAACCTAGAAATCTCCATCTCATCGGCTGTTCTCGAACCTCGCTTTGAACATTCAATAAGTTTTTGGGAATGCTTTGGGGCTTTTTCGGGTTAGTACGTCAGTGGCATACGCACGTTTCGGCGGTGTCACCCGCTTCATCAGTGGCCCACACCCCACACTGAACCCTACTTTATAGTAGGGATAGGAAGACGTTTTGGTGAGAGCACATGATATTGGGTTATCAACATGACGTCTCCCCATCCCTGCTATAGAGTAGGATTCAGTATAGGGCTCGGGCCACTGATGAAGCGGGCGACACCGCCGAAACGTATGTGTGGCTCTGACATACCAACCTTGAAAGGCTCTAAACAATCTCACAGACTATACTGGAAGAAATATCCACCAGAAAAATTGGTTTTATTTTTCCAATGAGGTTTTTTGCTTTCCCGTTAGTCATTATTATCGTTTTAGACCGTCCAGATTTATATCTGGTCACCCAGAAGACTGTCGACTTGGAAGTTCCTGCTGGTAACAATTGGACAAGAGAAGTGAAAACGCAATTTGTGCAGGTAAATTCGATGTTCTTGGAGAAAAGGACGCTCCACATGTCTTGCGTTTTCGCACGTAATACTAAGGATATCTATAATCAGTATATGAAATACATGTGGGCGCGTGTGGCGCAGCAGTTAGAGGTGCTGTGCGTGACACACGTGGTCGATCAATCATGGTCAATGGTTTGGCCCGTCGCTTTATGCGGAATCGGTGAAGTGGTCCCAGACTTGTCTGGTAGAGTACCAGCACCGACTTGTAGGAATCGGTAGGCGCAAACGAATTGTTGTAATGATCAGAAGGTTCATTCAATTACCTCCAAAGATTCTTGGCGAAGACAAATTCATGGCGCATCTTTCATGGGATCGTATTAGGAGTTTTATCTTTTTCATCCCTCATATGAAGTGCTGATATACTTAAAAAAGAAAGTGTTGGTAAGCCAAGTCTTCTATGTTTATGTCTTGTTAGGAAACTATCCCTTAACCTCTCTCCATGAATTGCGTGAATTCATGCTTCTTCATCTTAAATAGCAGCTCTAAACGGTGTGCTCCACCTCCTCCATATCTAATTCCTAGTGTGCTGCGTATAATAACGGTGCACTGGGAGTTGGAGATGCAGAGGAGGTGGAGTAGACCATACAGACTTGTCAGTTAGAAATGGAGGAGCCGTGGCTCCATGGTCCCGAAAGGGTTAAATCCGTCGCTAACTACTGTTCATTAGTGGCTAAGTTATTTTTTTCAGGACTTTTTCTCCCGTGAAACCGTATGTCCACCCGAACTTGAGGGCTTTTTGTATCTGAAGTCTGATGGTCGAAAAAGTTGGAAGAAGCACTACTTCGTGCTACGACCTAGTGGGCTGTATTATGCCCCGAAAGGAAAGAAGTAATTCCGCAGTAACTATATTATTTTTCGAAAGTACTCTACATACCTTTTCAACCCTTACGCGACCGTGAACTCGCGCCATCTGCCTCTCTTATCTTCAATGTGTTGCGTCAAACAATGGCAGACGCCATTAGACCTACTATCAGACGCAGCATATTGAAGATTAGAGACGCAGATGTCGTGGGTCCACGGTTCCGTTAGGGTTAACTGCCTTTGATGGTTTTACTTTGTGTTTATGCTTATTTTTTTCACATTATTTTTGTCGCAGGTCTTCAAAAGATCTACAATGTTTGATGAACCTGCATTCGAATCAAGTGTACACGGGAGTTGGCTGGGCGAAGAAATATAAATCTCCGACAGATTGGTGTATCGCAATAAAGGTAGACACTTCTATCTATTCTGTTTTTTCCAGTTTATTCACATTCTGAAAGATTGTATGGAAAGTTCGTGCCGTTTTGATTTTGCAATACTTTGTTTCGAACAAAAGATAGAACTATAAATCAGTGTAATTTGCGTCCATCACAATTCATGCAGATTGTTGGCGATGGTGTTGAAGCAACAATCAAGCTCTTCGGCTAGCATTCGGCATGTCATTAAGAGATTCTCTTCAATCATCTGAAGGACAGCTTGACGATCAACTCCCTGTGGATGACCCGCGCGCGGCGGTTCTCCAGACTGCTCTCTCCGATTTTAAACTTTCTACCCGTCCTTCCTGCCACCGTATCATCGCCCCAACCTCCATTAATCTTGCGCACCGCTTCACTAGCATCGTTCCCCTATGCGCCATTCGTGTTTGAGTAGCAAGCGGATTTGTCTCTAAGGTACTTCCACTATAAAGCAAGTATAGACATGTCGAATAACAAAATGTGCGCACGAAATTGCGTAATTTTAAGATGCCAAAATCATGTAAGTTCATTGCAAAAAACAAATTAAAAGTTCAATATGGCACGAACTCTATAAACAACCTATTGATTCAATACCCAACATTTTTTAGTTAACACAGCTTCAAATGAAACGATCGCAGTATATCAAATACATCTGCGCTGACGATGAAGCGTCATATCGGCGATGGTTGGTGGGATTGAGAATCGCTAAGGTAATGCTTATTAGTTAATTAGTGGTTCTTTTCTCTTTGACGGCAGAAGATGAGGAAATGAACAATCTTGCCGGACAAGGACTTCATAATAATGTTAATGGTCATTCGGAAGCTTAAATCCCTAGCTACTACGCTACTGGCCGTTTTTTGATAAAGACTTTTATAGCGCTTCTGCGAAAGAAAATTATCTGAGTAGAACACGTGCATGTTTCTCGCAGAGCAGAGCTCTTCTTATAGACTTCTCACAATCATTCAATAGCGTATGATTCAAGGACTCCAGCACTGTGCTTTTTCTGGCTAGGCCGTTTCTCTGCAGTATAGTAAGGAAAATAAGATTAATTCTCATACGCGGGCATGTGTTTTTCGACCAATCTACGGGGTTGGGGCGCAAGGGGGTATGCCCGCGGTTTCGACACGTCTATCGGTCGATGTCGCATAGCGGCTCACAGGTGAATTGCGATTTTTTGAATCAATTAGGAATTCCAAAAAAATAATGTTTTTAGCCTAAACGAGGTTGGCACGCCATAGCCATACACCGGCGTTTCGGAGGTTTTAGCCTCCTCATCAGTGACCCCCGCCCCACATTAAGCCCTGCATTGTAGCAAGGAGGTAGACCAATACTAATCCATCAAATCGACTGTTCTTAAAACCTCCGAAACACCGGTGTATGGCCCTGGCGTACCAACCTCGTTTAGGCTCAAAACATTGTTTTTCTTGGGATTATTTAGAATGTTTATTACGAGGTTTTAAGAACAGTCGATTTGACCTATTAGGAATTGTTTCTCCGCTTAATGAGAAATTTCAGATGAAGCGTATGAGCTCGGTACTAGAAGATCTCCTTTACACGTTCATGTGTTTTTCGTGCTTCCAGCGAAGCAATAGTGAAAGTGCGCGACCTATGTTAAACATAGGTTATTTTAAACGTTACAGCGTTGTAAAAGGATGTTAAAAAAAGACCATATAGCGCAGTAGCCAGAGATTTAGGCTTTCTATTGATTACTAAAAGTCTTATGGAAAGTTCTTATTCAGCGGAAGTGATCGTTTCTTCATCCTGAGCAGTTTTTAACGGAAAAGAACCTAATTAGTTGTTCCATATCTTTATATGCTATTGCAGTTGTTAGCGATACAGACTCAGATTCAAATCTCAATTGGTTGTGACCTCTGTCTCAGTTTAACCCTCTTGACATTCAATTTTAGTTTTTCAGCGGATTACTTAACATGTTTCCCAATTACGAGCTGTTAAATACGTAGAATAAATGTACAGAAATGAGGACGAGTACGAGGGTCGCACTTTCCTCTTAACAAAATCCTCACATGAATTTTTATATTAGTTTTTTCGAGATCATATGGCAGTAATGAGCATTCTAAACATCTTCTATTGTGATATCCAAGAAGAAAATTATGCTGTTCTTTGCTAAGAACTGCTCGCTTTGATCTTAACAGGATGTCTTTTGATAACATCCTTTTTTGTTTAATCTTCAAGAATTTCTCATTTTTTATTGCTTTCTAGCACTGGTATATTGTAGTAAATTTACACGTAAGAATATCGAGTGGTACGTAGCGAGAGTTGGCCCGGTGGTGTAGTGGTAGCACATGCACCCGGCAAAAGCAGGAACCAGTTTAACTCCCGTCTGGTGTTAATCTTTTTTCCGTACCACTCAATATTATTAGATGTTCTTTCTTGTGTCTCGTGAAATCTGTAGTATTGGCAGCGTATTCTTCAGAACGGTGCTGATTTGATGACGAACTATGTAAAAGCTTGTGAACGTCGTCGATTGGCATTGTCGACACAACCTGTGTGTGTTCCACCACCACGCGTCGCATCTTCGATCTCACAGCAACCGATCACTGTGAACATTCGCGAGCTTGCTCCTACGCCATCGTCAAGCCGACTCGACCTCGGTTCCAACTTTTCGGATTGTACAGGAAAGGTTGGCATTCAATTTTGCAGTTTATCTGTTGGTCTTTTTTCGTAATCCGATATCCATGCATGTCTTTTTCGCACCAGACGTTAAAGGCCTTTTAGACCGCTATCTCAAATGTCGCAAATATGAGCCATAGTCGTGAGAAAGTTCGAGTAAAAATTGGATCTTGTGCAGTCATTAGAATGAGAACAGTTTCACAAGTTCAAATCTATGCAAAAAGATACTCCATTCTTTGTATGAAACTATTATGGGGTGCGATTTCTATGATCAGTTCAGGTGGACTTCTTCTAGGGTTTACGCAATTTTTATTCTTTTGCTCTCTGTTCTTGAACCCTCCATCAGTTTATCTTTAGCCTTCTGCAATGAGTTCACCGTCACAAGTAAGTCGCCTTAGCACAATGTCTACTGACCGTTGCGTCAGCCTGACGAATTCTACTGCGATCATCTTCCAGGACGTAAGGATTCTTTCATTGTGTCCCCAAAATTTTCGACGATTTTTCCATGTTGTTGTGCTCTCTCATTCACTGAATACGAAAACGCTTTTTTTCTGTACCAATAGGACTGTTATGCCGGATCATCTACCAGCTCTAATATCAGTCCTTTCGGGACCATGTACCCAACCCGCTGCGCCCCTGTCCCCAGCGTGCTCCGTCAAGCAATCGCGTCTAGCTTTTTGATGCGTCTGACAGTGGCACACTGGAGGATAGACACCATTGTTTGGCGCAACGCGCCGAGGGTTAGAGGCGCAGAGGGTTGGGTCCATGGTCCCGTCTCAAACGCGCTGCATTACTGTATCATGGGTCATGATATCTGAAACTTCAGTACGACGAGCAACCTACTGGGACAATAAAGCGAGCTCCGATTGATGTACTGCGGCGGGTCAGTCACTCGTCATCCTCAAATGGTGGGCAGTCATTAGGTAGGTTCCCTCTTTCATTACAGGGATTTCAAAAATTGCGCTAAATAGCTAGGTGTTGTAGATTTTGCAGGAACTCCCGATGACGAAGATTCCGATGAAGAGTTTCCTGCACCACCTCCTGTATGTAGCAGAACTTCAACACCTAGTCTGGTAAACATCGTACGGTTATATTTGTAATTTTTAAAGTGGTATCCCTAGAAATGGTTGATTGCAAAGTTCTTTAAGTCGAGGTATACGCCTTTTTCCCTGGTGTTCTTTCAAAGGTACATTTTCAGGCTGATTCACGGGCTCACTTCACGCTACAATCTAAGCCACTTCACCAATCTATGGTTTCCCCAAACGCTTCGCCACTAAGGACTCCAGTATGTGTTTCACCCCCACAGGTGTTGTTGAGTCCGACGGGAAGCACTCCCACTCCTAAAAAAGCTCCGCCACCTCCGCCAAAGCGTTCGGAAGCTACCCGCATCCTCACGACTCAGACGAATCATATGAACGATCTTGAGGCGGCGTTGGCTAGACGACGAGAAAAAATCGCGCAAAGTTGAGTACACATGGTTTTCCTTAGCACATTCGCGAAAACATGTATTGATTTCAATGCGCAGTTTTGTATTGAGAATTCTGCAAGGACTGCTGCTAAGCAAGAGCGTGATTGATGTATCTCTTCCTAACAGCAGAACCGGCAGAACGTATTGATTGCAATGCGGTGCACAACTGACGGAAGACTAAGCCACATGTGGAAATTTGACTCTTTTAGGACTGTGAGCCCACGGCTTCTGCGTCTCCAACTGGCAATCCTGAACGGTCTGTTCCACCTCCCGTGTGTCTTTAATCCTTCGGCGTGTTTCGTCTAAGAGTGGCACGCTGGAAGTTAAATATGGAGGGAAGGTGGAGCAGACCGTCCAGGATTGCCAGCTGAAGACGCAGTGGCCGTGGGTTCACAGTCCCAAAAGAGTTAAGGATTTGCATGTTGTCGCGAATGTGCTAATTGTGAAAGAAGTTCTAGTTTTTGGTCAGTGTACTTGACGAGGCTTATTTTCTTCTTTTGCTCAAATCTGTGCAGTAGTTTGTCAGAAATCTGCCATATATATTCGTTAACTGCTAATTATTTGTTGTGTCTTCAAAAGGAAATCAAATTCGTGGTCCTTCCAGTCTGACGTTCGTTTGTTATTCCAATAATTTCCTTGTTTTTATTTCTTGTTTTGCGATGATGGCACTATCGCTTATATCGTGCTGATTTCTCATCAGTATGCCATGTCATATTAACACATATTTATGAGTCAATTGTCTTTTAATCACTAATTTCCGGTGTACTATCAACTGATCATGTCTGAATTTTGTAGCATATTTTCTAGAAAGCAATTCAGCTGTCGACCAAATCCGTACTGACATGTTCAACATGTGTTTGCCTTTGCAGGCTGCCGATATTCCATAATTTATGTCTGTAATAAAGATTCTATCGATTCGAAGTGTTTCCATTGTACGTTTGACAACCATTGGTAATAATATCTGAGCTCATAAACTATGTAAACTTAGTCTGATAGATTGTTCTAAGTCTTAAGAGCTCTGCTATGGCGCCTTTAGAGCCAAACTTAGGTTTCAGTTTTCACACAAGCCTTATCAGTAGACGCATGCTGTTCGTCTGATCGTCCCCTACTATTACTGGAAATCGTCGCCGAAGATTGTATCATTGTACATCAAGTGAAAAGATCACTATGTATGGCGTTTTTTCAGTGATTGATTGTCGACTGCATGGCGTACCTCTGTTACGTGGGTATATATGTAACAAAATCTTCAATCGGCTTTTTGAGGCCTCGTCCAAAGATTTGATATAGTCAAGTAGGACGTTTTAGGCCTTTTATGAGTTTGCTGGATAACGCCGAATCAAGTGGTTTTTTTCACTTGACTTACATGATTATCTTCAGCATATTAGTAAGGTCGACCAGCCGAATGGCGTTGTTCTACTGATGAGGCTTGCGAGAAAGCCAATAGGTGCGTCTAGCACTAAAGATGCCATGTCAGACCTCATGAAAGGCTCAGATCATTCCGTGAGACTAAGTTGGATTTTTTGGAGCGTGATCTCAAAAAAGCTGATTAAAAGAAATGTGAAGTCAAAGAATGAGTGAAGAAAGTGAGAATAAAACAAATATTGAGTAGCAGTACGGACTCAGATATAGTCCCAAGCATCCTGATGGATTACGTTTCCTGTCCTGATCCAGGAATACCCTAAGTTCGGCATCCACCTCCGTTCTAACTCCAGATAAAGGGGGGGGCGGCTAGTGCAGTGGTAGTGATACCGTTCATGACGAACACGAGGCTTGCATGACTTGGCCCTAATCTTACCATAGGTCGAGTCGCTAATAGAAGTGCTGTAAAGTGAAAGTGTCACGTGATGATGGGGGTTGTTGGTCCCTTTCCACGATAAACTTGTGGTGTCATTTAATTTTTCTAATCAATAAAAAAACCTTTTTCTAATCAATAACAATGGGTGTATAAAACTGATAGCATGTTGGCAAATGTATAAAGAAGGTTGTAGAATTATTTTAATATATCACTGATATAAATCTATGAATAGGTCGGAGATCAATTGGGTTTCTACTAACCAAAAGAAAATATATGTGGGGAGTTCTGAGTGGTCGTAACTTTCTCCCGCTCTCTCTTTCTCTCTCTCGCTGTCTCTCTTTCTCCCTTTCTCTCTCTACCTTTTCTCTCCCTCTCTTTCTCTTTCTCTCTCTTCTCTCTCTATTTCTCTCAACTACTGTTTCTACGGATGTGCAGATGATAGCACACAAGGACATCACATATTGCTTGTCAGCACTGGTTTTTTCACATGTAAAACTGCTAGCACGCACATTAAAAAGCATTTTTCAGCCAGCTGTGAATCAAGTACATGTGCTGGCTTTTGGAAAGCACTCTAAACTAATAGCCATTTAAAGAAAGTGCATGAGGAGAAAGAGTGAAAGACTTTCCGGGATCCTAGAGGTTCTTCGTTCGATACGAACTCCTTGCACGAGTGTCCGCTAAAGCTATAAACTTTCTGCCTATGGTTGAGGACTGCTTGAAGATTTTGATCGTCACAAAGTACGTCGTCGAATACTAGTCGAGTCGATACTCACGTGACTCTTGAGGCAATTGTCCTAGAAGGCTCATAGGTATATATTTGCTTGCGTGAGTGCGAACTTCTTCCAGGTTAGTCTGTTACTATTTCCCTACACTGGAGGAGTTAGAGGCTTGTGTAGGTGACTCGCTTTCAGCCAGACGTTGCACGACATTTCTACCTCCGCGCGTCGGGCTTCCCTGCTGTATTTTTTTTCCGAGATTATTCTCTATATGGAAAATGCCGCTCACAGATTGGGGTATGCGTGTCTGCGCGCTTTAGTGTTTATGCATAGAATGAAAAGCGCAATTGGAGAATAAAATTGGCCGTACATTCATTCTATTATCAAAATTTTGATGTATTACGATCGTTGATCGTTCAGAATGCAAATGGCTGGCGGTGATGTACGTACAGATCAACTACATGCACTAGAGCTGAAGCATGCTCGCGTACACGAATTTGCCTCTATCATCAAGGCAATATCATTTCGTGAGGTGCAAGAAGTTACCGTAATCCAACCCCTTTGTTTTTCTCTGGAAAAAAATCATACTGAATAGTAATAGGTTGTAAAAAGTTCTGTGGTATCGCCTGAGAAAATGACTCTTCCCTTCTGTATCTTATGGGAATTTAAGCTCACCAGAAAGCTCGTTTTCTGCCCATCGAACGAGATAGTATTTATCTACACACTCTTCGGAAAATAGAACTATCCAAGGAAAATATATCTGCTGCTCCACTTCTACTACGAACTGGGTGTCAGTGCTTCTGAGGCTCATCTATAATTCTACAAGGCGTTTGGTGACAAATTTTGGATGTTCGTACAGCTCAGCGTTGGTGCAAGAGATTCCGTGAAGAAGGCGGCCGCTTGAGCGACAAACCAAGAGAGAGACGTCCACGAGAAAACGATCGCAAGCAGTCGCCAATTAAAATGAAGAACATTCATCAATGAGTTGCCGGATGTTGACTGACGAGTTCGATTGTGATCCAATAACGATTTGGCACATTCTCCAGGAGAGGGACTGAATTATCGATATGGAAAGGGGCTACTTCGGTAATTAATTTGTCTCTTGTGAAATAAATTTTTCCTATACATGTTGAAAATGCAACAGATTATCATTATTTTGAGCAAGGTCTATAATAACAGCCGAAAATCGAGTATCAGCCATAAGTACTCGATCGTGTCCACTACAATGTCGGGGGATTTTGTCACTCGCGATGCGATTATTTGAATAATTCGGTGTTGATTCCTTTATAAGCAGGGATACTTCCCCTTGCAAGGAACCAGGTAAAGCGGACGGTACTGTGCTACTGATGAACCTGTAAAGGTGAAACAGCTGTCTGGTACTGTATAAGTGCCATACAATTCCTTATAAAAGGCTCAAAATATATCATCACATTATCAAATCATATATTTGTTCGATATGCAAGAAAATGAGCTTTGTGAGGAGCTCGGAATCGCATAAAAGAAATGTGTAATTATCATTATCATAGGAAATATGACTGAACTTTCTCTAGAACTTAACACTGTGGAGATCTCTGCACTTCTTGTGTTCTATTCGTATTTTGGCTTTCATTCTCCACAAAGGTCTTCGAACACTGCGTGTTGCTTCGACTGTTGCTTGAGAACTTCGCTTTCCTCATAAACGTCCTAGAATGTTGGTCAAGCGATTTTCTTTTCAATCATAAAGGTAACCGAGCTAGGTCGTTCATTGATTAACAGCAGGAGTGTTGAGGGGATCGAACCAGCGCCTTGCTCATCACCTTGCTTCTTGACACTTTGCATCATTAGCCACTGTGCCACCTGCCCTCTAGAGTCATTATAACGATGGAAATATAGAAAAGAGCGAATCCTTTATCAAAAATGTTGCTGAAGCCTCATGGTTATGCCAGGTCATGAGGCAGGGGCGTTTCTGCTCTTCGCTGGCCACCCCTTTAGATCTTCGTCGGCAATAGTCTCTCACAGAAAATGAAGATATTAAGTGAGGAAATCTTGCTTAACTTAGCCCTAAATCTTTTTTCATGGTGGAGTATTTTGTGCTTTCCAAGTCAACTCTATTGGCAGGTGATTGCTTATGCGCCGATACGGGTTCAAGCATGGCTGAGAGAAAGGCTTAGCAAAGGCTTTGGTTGTGAAGTGGATGATGTCAATGAACGTCTTAGGAAACTGCTTGGCTCGATTCCTTCGAGATAGTAAGTAGAGTCGTCTCGACCAGCATTCTACGTAATTCATAAAGAGGAAATACTCAAGCGTCATCCGAAGCAACATGTGAAGTTTTTGAAGACTTTCGTAAAAGATGAATGCGAGGAAACGGTTTGAATGTAAGAAGTGCTGGGATCCACACAGTGGAACTGTGATGATTTGTCTTGCGTGCCACCCTCATTCTATCTTTTTATCCCAGAATGGCACTATCCAAGCCACACCTCAAGGGATACGTATCCTCGTAGATGATCATCACTGTGAGCAGGTAGGGTGCACTTACTTTTCACATCATCTTTTAGCGTTCACAAGCGCTGTTATAACATCGTGTTCATTTTTCTTTCTTCTCCGTTTTTTCATCCGATCCGAGTTTTACAATTTTAGGCGATCGCATACCTCTCAAATGACTTGTTTGCGAGATTCGAATTACGCGAGCGATCCGTGCACTTTAGACTTCCTCTCAACCTTGTCACAGTAAGTGACGTCTCCCTTAATCCTCTCGGAGCCGTAGAAACACGGCTCAGCATTTCTAGTTGGTAACGCTAGACGGTATGCTCCACCTCCTCTGCGTCTCACCCCCAGCATGCTGCGTCTGACATTGGCACACTGGGAGTTAGAGATGCGGAGGGAACGCAGCAGACCGTCTAAAGTTGCCAGTTAGAGATGCAGAGGCCGTGAGTCCATGGTCCCGAAAGGGTTAAAAATGAACTGTTATACACTATGCCAATATTGATGATCATTAGAGCAAACTCGTTGTCATTTGGGTGTCGACAGCTCCGACACGTTGTATCGCAGAAAGCATGGTAGTATAGCATGAGTCTCGGTAGTGCAGTGGTTGGCGCAGGCTCCCGGAAAGAGTGAGACACGGGTTCAACTCCTACCCGAAGTTTAAAATTTTGCATATCACTAATAATTCTTGAATATTTTACACAATATATGGCTGATTACCCTGCTGTGCCAATAGGAATTGATTGGCTCTTATTGAAATAAGTGTAGTTTTTGCAGTTATGACGCCTTGATTGAGTTATCCTCAATGTTTGCATAGACCGTGCTACGTGAGATACATAGCAACCTTTGCGATATTTTCGAGCTTAAATCATTCTTTTTCGGAATTATATTTTCGAAACATTTGAGAAGTTTTTTGCTGCTTAAATTTTTCAGGAGGAAGACAGAAATCTTTATTCCATTGCATTTTTAGCAGTGTTGTGATGTAATAACTATATATCCAAGACCTGAGCGATATGCTCAACTTGATCATTGAGCGGCAGTTGAACTTGCATTTCAGTCACATGGGCGAGCGTGCTACCAATGCACCATCGAGGCCACCACCCCGCTATCACTCTTACTTTGATATAAGCATCGAAGCTGTCAGTAACAAACCGTTAAGAAGTCTCAGCGTTGACCAGATCAAACAGTAGTGATGGCTGCAAACAGCTCCGTTGCCTTGTTTTGAAGAAAGAGCAATAGCAGAGCGACGATTTCGGTTGGGCAGAAGAACGATATTTCAATTTTGGATGCTCTCGCGATTCACAAAGTTGTAGGGACATCACGCATCTGGAATCAACGCTTCAGATACTCCAATTTTGCTTCTGTTATGGTAGTAATAGAGAGCGTGTGTGCGGCAGTAGTTAGAGGTGTGAGCGACCCACGTGGTCGATCAATTCATGGTCGACAGTTTGGTCTCGCTCTTGAAGCTCACCAAGCCTTCCATCTCTTTGGGGTCAGTGAATTGGTACTAGGCTTGTCTGGGAGGATAACCGTATTAACTTAATAATCGGTAACCTTCGCTGAATCGTTGGAAAGGCCAAATGTATGCATTCAGTCATCTCAAGCGATGTTAGGTGAAGACGAATGCATGGTTCATTCCTCAGGAACCGATCAATACCGAGAGCTTGATTCTTATCCTTCATGATAGTAACAGCATTAGTAATAGCAAATAGGAATGAATGGCTATACTTTTGGTTCAGGAATGCATTGCTATGCATAGCGGCTCGGGTGCGACGTTCAAAATGACCTATGACGGTGACGACGAGCCGGTGAAACTTGTACTCGAGGAAGACGGTATCGTTGTCGATATGACCGTACAAACGCTGACAACCGAGGAGGTGAGTTCAACCCAACTGTAATGGAATGCGATCTTGGATAGAGGATATTTTACAATTCATGATCCAATTCCAATGCTTTCTTCAAGACCGACTCTATATTACGTCGGCATGCTTCAGCAAATCCTTATTCTCTTCTTAAGCTAAAACACGAGGTTTTGTAACACAATTTATTCTAACGACTGACGTTTCGGCGATTTCGTCTTCTTCACAGCCTGCAAAGATGAGGTTTTCCACAGTCCAGTCAGCCAAAACACCTCCATCACTCTCTTTAAAAAAATGACCAGACGCAGATTTCGATCGTATGGAAAGCTGGATTGATGGGATTGAAATCTGGGTCTGATAATCTTTTCTAAAAGGATATCGAGGTATTCGACTGACTGAACGTGGACAATCTCATGCTTATAGACTTTGAAGAAGGGGAAATGGCCAAAACGTTGGCTTTGATGAATATTGTTTCAAACTCTGTGTCTGGGTTAGGAAGAAAATAAAGGATTCCCATGCTTTTTCTTTGTTTTCGGTTCTTCCGGTCTATAAGTATCACTTTTCCAGGTTCTCGATTTCGAATTTGATACGGAGGATGTGACCTTTCAGGCTATTATGAAGCCATACATGTTGAAGGAAGCCATAAAGGTTATCATTTTGCAGTCCTTTCTCGTGCATCTCCTTCTTTTCCCACATTTTGTCTCAAGACAAAGTGTCTGTTCCTTATCTTTATTTAAATCCCATATTTTTCCTCACTCAGAAATAGGGTGTTCTAAGAAGTGGGAAACAGGGAAATGTTTTATTCCGTTGAAAATTGTCTTATTGAAGGAACTGGATGCAAGCAGTTCTACTGTTACACTAAGTGTTTCTAGTGATGAACTTGAGCTGGAAACAACAGGCGAGATTGGAAGAGCTGTGGTAAGTCAAAGTTAATCCTTTCGAAACCATGGGCTCAACCCTCTGTGTCTCGAGTCCCTGGCATGTTGCGTCTAACAATGGCGAGTAACCCCAGCATGTTGTGCCTAATAATGGCACGTTAAGGATTGAAGACGCAGAGGGTTGGGTCCATGTCCTTAGAATGGTTCATAACAGAAAAAGCTAAAAGTGGAGTTGCAATTGTTTTAGATTACCTACTGGTAGTGTAATCTACAAAAACTTTACTTTACTGCTTTTTTGTGTAGGTAGAAAGCGGATTCAACTTCTGGCTGGGTTGCAAATTTTGCTTATTAATAAATATTCTTGTTTAATACGAGTAGTTTTGTTGTATAAATACATGCTTTCTTTTTGTAATCTATAAAGTCCAAATGAAAAGTCAGAAGAACGACCTTCTTTAAATTGCGGCATCAGTAATGACATTATATTACGAACTGTCCCTCTAGTACGACATAGAACGTCCAGTCCTCAAGGTGAAATCACCGAAACATTGGCAATTGAATTTGAAGAGTGAAATATATCCGTTCCTTCAAGCCTGCATTTTAATCTACAACTTCTAGTAACAAAAGGATTATGCTTACCGATAATTGGGAAAATTTGAGATTTTTTGGATGGAAGTTTATTCTTATCATGAGCAAAGTATATATAACCAGTCGGACATCGTGCAGGCACTTCAATCTTGTTTCGTTCGAAAATCATTTCAAAACTGATTTTCATAATGCAGCCAAAGATGCTGAGTGATGTGCAAAACTTTCGCACCCCAGGCGGGAATCGAACCCGCGTTTCATCCATAGCGATACCCATCCTTGGATTTATAATTATGGTATCATGACGCTGCTATAAGAGCGGTAAAATAAAGAATTCGTAAATCGTAGCTGAACTATTGATGCCTATCTCTAGACTAAGTTTCCGCGTTATTCGGAACAATTTGAGCGATTGGAATGTGCAGAACCCGTCACACATCAGTACCTCATCAGCTTCATTAAGAATATGAATGCAGCATTCGCTGTTGCTAACAAGGTTTGTTTCCACAATGACATTGCCGGAGAAATCTATCCGTCTCATCGAATTTCTCTGTGTAAAGGTGTCTTTGCGATGTGATTCTCGCGGTGTTTTGTCGGTACAGTTCATGGTTGAGCCGGTTGAGCACAAGCAAATCTTCATAGAGTTTTATGTAAGTATGTACTTGTTTCAAACTCAAGTTTATTGTGAAACTAAACTCTGTGAAAATACCATCTTTTGAGTTACGAAAATCAGTCATAAATTGCTCACATCATCGACCGTTTCATCAGTAGTCGAGTGACATATGTGAGCTGCACCAAACTCTCTACATTGGCTCTTCGGTGTCAGTGAGTTCGTCCACTAAGGTTTTGCATCGAGTGACTCGAAGAACACCATTCTTATTATGTTCATGAAGAATTCTGACCATCTCCATCGTGGTCCTCTGACATGCTCATGACATCTCATGAAATCCGTCATTAGTGGCTCTTATTCACCGAATAGCGCATGTGGCGCAGTGTTAGAGGTGCTCTGCGTCGCACACAAGGTCAGAAGTTCGACCCCGCGCTCGTGGCTCATCAAGCTATCTATCACGGCGGTGTTGGCAAATTGGTACAGCTTGTCCCAAACTTGTGTGGGAGGATAAGCAGCACTGACTCTGTTCAGCGGGAGTCCATTGCGAGTCATTGTAAAGGCCAGATTTGCATTCAATCACCTTAAACGAAGTCAAAAACTGAAGACGAATGCATGGCGCATCCCTCAGGGATTGATCAACGCCGAGAGCTTTCTCCTTTATCCTTTTATCCACCGGATGTCATCGTGACGCTTCACATGCTATATCGGCCAAATCTTGAGCTTCCAACCATATGATTCCTCGTTTTGTTAGCATGAATGGAACACGCAGAACAATTGCGTTTCTTGTAAGCATATTCTTGATACAAAATCCAGACAACGTTAGCGTAACGTGGTATAACTAATGAACATCGGTCTTCACTGCAGCACCAGTCCATTATAGTATCGTCATAGTGCTCGCGAGAGCTTTTAGCGAGAAATATAAAATTATAAGATGTTAAACCTCCAGTAACAACATCGTTATAGGAAAGCTTTAGCCATTGTTGATGGTTAAAAGTTGAAGCAGCCTCAAGTTTCAAGTAAATGGAGTCAAGCGACCATATTTTTTAAAAATAGGTCTTCTCATAATTTCTTAGCATTAGAACAATAAACGGCAAATTTATTAGCCATAAGAAATCAGAACTTCTCAATAACACTTTTCAAAGTATGTGCCATCGGCGCTCCATTTCTGGCCAAGGTCATCACCGTTTACAAAAAGTAGATTTTCTCCAGGAGTGAACGTCGTTCAAATCAGTGGTTGTCACGACGAGAGACTCCAATTCCATGTCCAAGTCGATTCGCGCCAAAGGCTATGCTCATCATCCTTCGGTACCGGACCGGCCCAAGTCACTGGAGCATGCTGCGAGCCGGAGAGACGATCAACGCCAAGAGCTACCATGAGCACCTGGATCGCTGCAGTCGAGCCCTGTCAGTTGACGTCATGTCTTTCTCATAATACTTCAACACATCGCAGGGCTGTAGTTGCCAGATTGATAAAGAGGAAGTTGGCCCAATTGGGATGGGAGTCGATGCATACGCCGTTCAGACTTGATTTGTCGCCTTCTGACCATCACCTTTGACGGTTATCCTGAGTAAAAAGAAATTGCAACAAAAATCGTTTGCGTCGAGGATTGGCAGCTTTCTTTGAATCCAAGGATGGCGAGTTATTTGAACGCGATGTTGATTTGTTGCCTGAGAGATGGGAGAAATGTGTTCAGACTGATGCGTTGTGTAAGCAATTTTAATTACTTCTAGTTAAATAAATTTGATGTTTATTGCTCTGGTGCCAAAACTCATGAGACCCTAATGCTTTCATATGAGAAGGATTCACTTGCTAATCCTCCAGTTAAAATGTTTTGAATTTTCCAGTGCTGCTCCGCACATCGACGAGTAATGAGTGAAATCCGGTTCACATGATTATGTTGCCTTATTTCAATAGGTTTTACACTTATTAAGACCTAGTGTATTTTGGTCTGAAAATTCTCTTGTGTTAAGCCTCATCTGATAGAATATAATAGATGACGATTTTGAAGTGGTACAATTTTTCTTCCGAATCTTTTATTTGCTCATGGTAATAAGCATTGTACACCTTTCAGTTACTCGTGTTTTCTTTTTTGATGAATTGTATTGGTGTGATTATTTCATCTCAACTGCATTAACGGGCGCAGCTTACCAATCACGGGATCTACAGATTATATCACCAATCTATTTGCACGATTCCGAAGCCTAGCTGTCACGATCCTTGCCCTCGGCTTAGCATTTTGTATTCTCTTTATGATCTCAATCAACATAACTTTTCGAAATTAACAATTGAAATGTTCTGCTGCTGAAATACAAACCTACTTGAATCTGAAGTTGCAACTAAAATACTGGATATGTTCTCGCTTAGATGGACAACTGCACTTCATATAACCGCATAACTCGATAAATCATCGCCAAAGATTATTACGTCTTAGAGCTTGAGCAAGGAACGGTTGTGAGATCGCATTTAAGTGGTTCACAAATCGACGCGCTTCATATGTTACTGGGCCCTCCATCCAGTGAGCGATACGGGTCGGGCAATCTTCGTTCCTTGAAAATTTTTTTAAAAAATGAACAGATATCTTAGTAATGAAATATGTATCAGACCGGGAGGCTCTCATTCTCATGGAGACTTTTCATATTGGAATCGAACTGAGATATTGTCCTAATCTGTGTCAAATATCTCCGCGGAAGCTTCTAATCTGATTCATATTTTGCCAAGATATCTCGTTGCTTTTCTTAATAGAATGATCGATCTTAATTTCTACAGCTCAAAGATTGCTCGACCAGTATTGATAACTGGAGGACTTAGGCACTCAAAACGCGTAGACTTGTGGATCAGCTAGATTCGATCTCACAACTACTCCTGTTCAAGCTTGATAAACTTGGACAAGGGTTAAGTGAATCATAGGACTACCTGACGCACATCTGACCACTTAGTCGGGAAGATTTTTGCAAGTATAATGACGTTTTCAAATTGTCACGAGGGATTCGTCCATTCCAACTGGTTTATGAAAAATGATATTGAGTCGAGAACCTCTGTAATGTCGCCTTACAACTCCGTTTTTCTCTTTTTTCCCTGCCTTTCTTGTGTATTCTCATTTGAATTATATCTGGACTATGTTTTCTGTTCTTAATCTCATCAATTTAATCCATCAAACAAATTCCTTTATTTTACTAACAGACTAAGTTTCTGATCTTCAATGGCAATTTTTGCTTAATCTACTAGGGATTTCGTTATTGAGGCAAAGATCCTCGTATTGTATAAAAAGGCACTTGGAGAATAAAAATGCTTGACTGAATGTACTTACATCGGTCGCGTTTGCCTAGAAATCTAAAAACCTGAAGTAATGGTTATGAATGCATTGCTTGACCATTTTTACACTCAGAACCTTCAGTTTTCTCTGCACCGTAACTGGATTATACTGGGTCATTCCGTAGGTTCTAGCACTAGAGCAATAAACACGGAATTAATATAATCAAAAGTAATTAAGATTGCATGATTTTGACAACGTTTAATTTCGCATTTTCTTGCGTTCATTTTGCTACACAACTTGCCTATATTTGATTTAAGATGGAACTGTTGGGGAAACAAACTTGCTTGCCATTCATGAGCAAGGCGCAAGAATAATGGAGCTTCCTATGGACGGCGAGAGCGCGACTAGTCCCTCCAGACTGTTCTCTACAGCTTTGAACTTCGCAAACCACTTCTTAGCCGTCCTTTTTGCAACCGTATCATCGCTTCAAGCTTCGTTAATTCTGCGCAATGCTTCACTAGTATTTTCCCCTACGCGCCATTTGTTCATGATCAGCAAGCGAATTCTTTTCACGACAAGTCCATCTTGCAGCAAGTATAGGCAGTTGTAATCCAAAACCTTCGAAAGAAAATTCGCAATCAAACGATACCAAAATCATGCAATTTTGATTACTTCTGGTTAATGAATTAGGTGTATATTGCTCTAGTGTCAAAACTTATGGAGTGATCTAGTAAATGCCTCGAAAATTTCACATAATTACACCAAAACTGTATTACTGAAAATGAATGTCGAATAATATCATCACAGTCTTTGAGATAACATCGCGTCATGGCAAAAGTACTCAAACTTATGCGACGACATGACTTTTACAGGAATCATAGAATGCAAAAACAATGACCGCTCCCAAAATCAAATCAGGATATTCTCTCAGCTCGTGGTGCACCATGTTGGTTACAGTAGAAACTTTATATATATATATATATATATATATATATATATATATATATATATATATATATATATATATATATATATATATATATATATATATATATAGTCTATAAACCTTTGCTGGAAGAGAAATTTGCTATACTACAACCGAGTTCCGACCTTCTGTGGCGTATGACGCAATTCCTTTCACTCCATTGCATAGAGGTTGATATTTCGAGCATGAAAGCAAAAAATGTTAGTGTCTTCAAATTATCGCCTATGCTTGTTAGTTAGCGCAGCTCCGTCAAAAATTTCAAAGACCTGAATTACTGTGAACCAAACAGGCGTCTGTAGTTCAATTGCTTAGAGCATACACCCGTGGAAAAGGAGAAATGTGGGTTGGAATCCTGCATAACGTCAAAAATTTGCATACCATTCAATATCACTGAGTAGATTGATAGCCACCACTAAAAATGGTTAGATAAAAAAGACTTCTGTTTGACAAAGAGCGTATGTGGTGCAGTAGTTAGAGGTGCTCTGCGTCTCACACGAGGTCAATGGTTCGATCCCGCGCTCATGGCTCACCAGGCCATCCATCCTTCCGGAGTCGATAAATTGGTACCAGACTGGTCTCAGACTTGCCTAGGAGAATAAGCAGCACTGACTCGGTTCAGCGGGAGGCCACCGCTAGTCATTGTAAAGGCCAGATGTGCATTCAATCACATCAAACGAAACTAGAAGTTGAAGACGAATGCATGGCGCATCCCTTAATGATTGATTAACGCCGAGTGCTTTATCTTTTATCCTTTTATTCTGTTTGACATGAATTTAGTTTACAATTTCCCGGGAGTTCTAAGTACCTGTTGAGAATTTGGAACTCCAAACTTATTGAGTCGGAAGAAAACGTTGTACAAAAGTTCACTAAGCACTTGGTACAAGAAGGTAAAGCTTCTGCCACAAATTTATGAAGTTTTGGACTTCAGAAATACTCCATTGATCGAAAAATGACCATCTCTTTTGCTAAAAAAAAAGACGAGTTTCGTCTCAAAAGGCTGTAGATAACCAACGGGATGTCCGAAGCATAGAGAGCAGGCTGGAAATCTATGGTCAGATCAGTATTCACTTCTAATCCATCATACCGTATATATTCGGCTAAATCCATTTGCATACGGAAGCATACAGTGGAGCGCGATCTTCGTTCATCAACAAAGTTTTATTCGTTTCGTCAATATTTCGGGTTCTTCGTACCGCTTGAATGGAACATATTTTCTCTACAAGTTTATAATTTTTTGTGCATACATAGCTTCTATGTGCAAAGAAACCTCCGAAAAAGAAACCTAATTTTGTTCCGCTCTCACAGTGCGCTGCGAAAACTTTGTAAGAATTAGTTTACGCTTCAAATTCGCCGAAATTTGGGCTGTCGAATGAGCTTGGTGCAGCTCATTTAATAACGATTCAGAGATGATTAGCTGAGCGAATAAGGTAAACCGAGTGTGAAACATAATCTTCCCTGCTGCTACAGTGTACTACAGATTCTTTTTAAAACCAAACAGAGTGTCGGAATTACCAATATCTGAGCTTTCGAATGACTACTTAAATTCTAGCTAAAAGTGCAGCGAAAAAAGAGACCTTTGAAAATATTAGGGTCAAAACGACTCTCATAATCCACAAAGGAATCTCGTGACAAGTCATACTTCCAATGAAGCAGATAAACTCATCCACAGGGACATTTTCTTTTCAAAGGTACACGATCCGTCAGCACAATTTTACTGTGAAAATCCGAATACTTCTAGAATTCTTTCCAATTACTCGCATCCATCGTCTCAAAGGTCCGCGAACATTCCGTACGGTTTCGGCTGCTGTTTGAGAATTCCTCTTGTTTATGAATCGCTTACAATGCCAAAAGTGTTATGGCTGGTAGCAGTGATATTAGTGGTACAGAAGGATAAAGCTCTCAGTACTGATCATCCCCTTGAAAATGCGCCAGGTATTCGTCTTAATGAAGCATCGAGAGTGACTTAATACATATGTGGCCTTTACAATGACTCCTGGTGGATTATCGATGTATCAAGTCAGTGCTGCTATCCTTCCATACAAGTCGTACCACTTCTCCGACCATGGAGGGGTGGAAGAGTTGTTGAGTCTATAGCGCGGGATTTAACTACTCATGATCAATTGATCAACCACGAATGTGTCTCACAGCATCTCTAATCACTGCGCCACACTCGCTCAGCAACGACAATGTATTCCAAATTTAAAATTGCACATGAATGTGAGGCGTAAGCGGTTAACCTTTTGGGGGTCGTGGACCTACCTCCTCTGCATCTCTGAAACCCAACGTGCTACAACTAACAATGGCACGCTGGTGGTTAGAAATGCTAAGGTCGTGGATCCACGATCCCGAAAAGGTTAACTTTGATGGAATTTACAAAATGGACATGATAAACCAACTGAGTAATGGCATTCGCACAAAGTCATGAGAGGAACTGCTCTGCAATGATCTTCACTCTGCAAGAACAACAACTTTATTTGACAACAATGCGCATGAAGTACACGGTATCCACTGAACGTGGGGGAAGGACATTCCTTCAAGAAGCATTCTGCGTGCACATCGTGCAAAATGACATCGGTTGAATTCTTCCAAAAAACGAAAAGTCTGCTCACAAGTTAAGTTACTATATGGTAAAAAACGGGTGAAAATATGAGATGAGCACGATACCAAGTTCGTATACTCGTCGAATCGTTACGAAACTTAGAAACTATATTGCATAGGCTGGTTTTCTTCACTGACCTTTGACTCTTCTTCATTCACTTCATCACTAAAGAAGTCTGTGATAATGCGATAAGCGGTATGGTACACCTGAAAACGTAATGCGAATATAGAGTATAACGACACTGAGAGAGCACAAAGTGAGGAAATGCTGCCAACCTTGTCCGACTCGGACTCTTGCAGACTTTCCAGACGATTAAGCCCTTCGTTTTCCTCGACAGCATCCCGAACCTCATCGAAACGTTCAGGGCAACTATTTTATATTACATCTCCATATGTTAGTACATACGAGTAGATCAAGAACATCGCTAGAACTTACCATGACGGAAACCGCAGTCAGTAAAGTGTAGAGAGTTTCGAGGATATTGTTGAGTAAATCAACGTTGGTGTGTGTAAGTGCACCACACAATATCGGGATGGCGTTCTCTTCCAGAAGACATAGGACTTGCTTCGCAGTACCACCTTGTGCCAGATTTGCCACAGCCCACGACGCTTCGAACTGACACTTGAAATCTCCCTAAACTATGATACTACAACCCGGCCATCCCTTATTGGTAATATCGTTGGCATACTTCGTTGTTTAAGCCCTTACGTGATCGTGGACTCACGGCCCCACGCTCCAACCTCCAATGTGTTGCGTCCAACAGTGGCGTTTAACTTCAATGTCGCGTCTAAGGATGCCGTCGAACCCCCAGCGTGCTGTGTCTAGCGATGGCAGACGCCATTATACGCCATTGTTGAGCGCAACAAGCTGGGAGTTAGAGACGCAGAGGCCGTGGGTCCACGGCTCCGCGAGTGTTGGTCAAGAATGTTTCGACAATCAATCAGAATCCATTTTATTTGACCGCGTATTGCGGTGCTATAATGTTACAATAAACCCAACAGTGTGGAGGGATGTGTAAAAACATTTGCGTCAGCCGGGATTCGAACGCCGATCTCATTTCTTCCGGAAGCGTGTGCTGAACCGTTGCATCACCGACGCAGTCATCTGGGAGGATAAGTAGCACTGAATCGATACAAAAGGAAGCCACTGAGAGTCCCCGTAAAGGCTAGACGCACCGACGCAGTCGTGGTGTAGCTGTTCAGCACACGCTCCCGGAAAGAGTGAGATTTGGGTTCGAATACTGGCTGACGCAAATGTTTTTACACACCACTCTACACTAGTGGGTTTAATGTTCTGACA
The DNA here is from genome assembly GCA_019055375.1 of Parelaphostrongylus tenuis. Taxonomy (NCBI): domain Eukaryota; kingdom Metazoa; phylum Nematoda; class Chromadorea; order Rhabditida; family Metastrongylidae; genus Parelaphostrongylus; species Parelaphostrongylus tenuis. Next base: position 148,246 of record JAHQIW010006741.1, on the reverse strand, counting down.
ATAAGCAGATCGAAGAAAATAATCTTACAATGTATTTCTCAATTGATTCTTTCTTGAGGTCTTTTATGGGCACTTATACAGAGCAATGATACGTGTTTCGGCCTTGCAGACCTCGTCAGTTGCACAGTACCTGAAGTCTAAGCCAATTCCTCGTAAGACAATTCTCCCCAGAAAAGATTGGCTCAGACTTTAGGCGCTGTACAACTGACGAGGATGCAAGGTCGAAACACGTATATTACACTGTACAAGTGGCCATAAAAGACCTCATGAAAGGCTCAAGAAAAGAAATACACCGTTGGATTACATTCTTTAGAGCGAGACCTGAAAAAAAAAACAGTCGAACACGAAGGTAACTCAATAAACTAACCGAATTCAAGACTTCGAGGATAAATGGCATGATTCCGGCATCAATAACCGCCTGAATTTGCGACTGAGTACCCGCAATAATATTCGATATCAGCCAACAACATTCCTTCACCACAGTCGTCGATCTGGAGCGTTCGGACAGCGGTATTATTTCATCCAGAATTCCAATATCCACCACGCACTACAATGTTAACCACACTGGAGAACATTCCACTGATAAGAATAGAGAGGAAATACATCGACAGATAAACGCACAAAATCACAATCAGGAAAAAATGGAGATTTTGAAGGAGATAAGCAATACTCATTAATGCGAACCTGTGTTAAATCATCGTTCCCCGTACTCATGTTTCCAAACACACGAAGAGCAGGTGCAGCCATGGCATCGGAATTCCTTAGAAGTTTACAGACAAATGGAAGTACACCTGAAGAGAGGAAACAATACGTAGAACAACTTAAAATGCTCTAGAGCATTATGTACTGACCACTTTTCTCTGCAAGAGCAATCTGTTCGTCAGGACCATCAGTAAGATAAGAAATGGCCCAACACGAATCCTGTAGAACTTGCGCATCCTGAAATGACAGTTGTCAAGATTTCTCAAGCCCTGGAAGCGAAAAAAAAAAAACATTCTTCCTAAAGTACTTTGATGAGAACATACATTATGGGTGATAAGTTTTGACAATCCCCTGCTCAACACTTCAAGCACCGGTATAGGAGCATGCGGATTCTTATGTCGACACATGTTCGAAAACGCCCAAGCGAGAGTTCGTGCACAGCTTACATCCAATGAGTCCAAGCGGCCTACCAACGCCATCAAAGCATCCAAACCATTGCACTCTAGAAGAAAAAAGTGAAACATGGTGTCAGCTAAAGGTAACAACGTTTCTTTATGTGTTTATTTCTAATAAATGTAATCATTGCACACAATACCCAACCTGTGACAAAATGTACTAGTGTTCTAGTTATGTTTGAATCTATCGACACCACTGGCACAAAACAACCTGTCTCGAAAGCAATATATAGGAAGAGAGGGCTCGCCCGGTGTTTGGATGGCTTTGCTCCAAGACGGCTTTAACCCTTTCGGAATCATGGACCCAAATCTCTGAGTCTCCAATCCCCCAGCGGGCTGCGTCTAACAACGGTATCGAATCCCAACGTGCTGCGCCTAGCTCCTTGCGATTTCATGACAAAAATTTTCACTTCTCACAGTTACTTGGAGATATTTTGGTTATGATGGAAACAAATCACTTAATCAACAAATTTTGCTAAAAATTTTAACTACCTATTGATTTGGCATTTCATCGAAGCCGGATAATCTGAGTATCAAGAATCGATTGTACAGCGCAACTGGTGCCAAGTTGCCCCAAGACTTCAGTTTTTCACGTTCTCCTTGATAATTCAACCAAGAGCAGAACGATACAATTATGGCCCTCCAGGGTAGATGGTCTCTATATATTAATCTCTACATAAATGTGGCTCTCAATCCAATTCAAATAAAGGTGCTAGTAAGTTGGTTTCCTTCTTAGTCATATCAAATCATACCTGGGTATGATAACAGAATCATTCGCGTTCCAAAACCGTGTAGCTGTTAACCCAATTGAACTGGTAGTTTGACAATGCTATGGAATTCCTCTCTACGATCCCAAGCAGCTGTGTGACACACTCTCCCAGATCACCACTGCAAACACTCGCAATCTCTCGTCGGTTTGATGATAGGTTTGCCGCCTTGGAGTTGAGTTTCCTCTGGGGTGGTAACGATTCTTGACATCATTGGTCATAGATAGGGCTTGGTAAAGAAAGTGTGGAATTCACTCGAAGTTTAGATAATACTGCCGATGAGTCGAACTCATAATGGTACATCAGTCTTAGACACTTTATTTATCCGTCTTCACAAGGCTTCTTCACTGCTCGGATCCCACTACTTCCAGCATTCAATTCACTTTTTTGTCTTCTCAAATTTCGTGAAATACTGGTTGAGCGCGTCCTCCTTGCAATCTCGAGGATAGCTAGCCGTGGCGCTCCATATGGTGTTCGTTGTTTACTGCCGGAGAATGTTCGAGTATGGAGTTCGGGCAACACACGCGGTGCGACAAGCAACACAACTACTCGGTCACGGCGCCCGTCGTAGTATATCACACTTTGTTATTGATATACCTCCTTGATGTTATGAGACCACAGACCAACGAGAGTGAATGCGCGATAACACTGGTGTTTGAAATACTAAGCAAATTTAACATTGCTCTATAATGATTCTATTAAATCCGTTGAGATTACCGATAATATGATCTCTCAGTTGAGCGGAATCTCCAGCGATATTCGCAACTGCCCATAGTGCCTGCTCGGAAAGATTCGGATTTGGGCTTAAGGTGAGTTTGATCAAAGGCAATGTGGCGCCTGCTTTAACAACAGCAACTGTTTGCTCTGAGGTACCAGACACGATGTTTGTCAATGCCCATGCAGCCTCGAATCGCACCTTGTCATCCTGGAAGACAATGACTCAGAATGAAATAAAAAAGTTGGGAGATATGCAAAACATTTGAGCTTAAACAGGAGACGAAAGACGGTGGCGGAGGGGCCTCGATGGTGCCTCCCACCAGGAGTGAAACGGGAGTTCAACTCCCGCCTGAGATCAAATGTTCTACATACCAGTCAACACCATTGGATACATAATTGTAACATTGATACCGCTAAAATAAAAAAACCACTGTAGATTTAGGATGAAAATAATCAAGAGCAGTACAGTCTGTAAAAATCCTAAGAGCCTTTTCGAGGTCGTTACGTCAAAGTCACATGTATATTTCGGCGGTGCCGCATGCTCCATCAGTGGCCCACGCCCCACACTCAACCCTACTATATAGGAAGGAACGTTATTGATGGTAATGTGTAACACCTTTTTTTATTCAACATCATGTGCAATCACCATGAATAACGTCTCCTCATCCCTGTTATAAAATGGGGTTCAATGCGGGGCGTGAACCACTAATGAAGCGGGCGACACCGCCAAAATGTACGTATGGCTCAGACGTAACAACCTCGAAAATGCTCTGAATATTCTCAAAAACTATATTGGATTTCTAGAGAGAGGTCAAAAACAATCAATGAGACGGATTAAGAACAGTACAGGAAGGAAAAACAGAAGAACGTTGAGAATCAAATGTGGTACTGACAAAAGGTGGGAAGAAACTATTAGGTCCATTAGTAGTCAATAAAATAATAAAAGTATCAATGAGCAATCAAGAAAAATCTTACCTCAACGCCGAGAGCCTGAACCAGCACATTCACCAATCCGGATTTGATCACTTCATCGATAGGTGGATTTCTCGAACGCGAGAGTGTGCGTCGGAGAGCCTCAAAGCAGGTGCGTGTTTGCTCGATGGTCGGATTATTGCTAAGAATGTCGATGATCTCTTCGTTTGAAAGCCGATTCGTATCTGAATCAAAAAAAAAAAACTTTGCACGAAGAATAAGCATATTCAGTTGATGTCAACCTAGCAGAACATTCGAACCACTGCACCGTATATGGAAAAAATATGACCTTAGAGTTAGTGGGTCGTTCCATGAGTTTTGGCTTTAGAGCCATAAATTCCAAACATATTAACCAGAACCAATCAAAACTGCATGATTTTGGTATCGTTCAATTGCGCATTTCCTTATGAATATTTCGGTATACAACTTGTCTACAGTTCCTTCAAAATGGACCTGTTGTGGGAACAAACTCGCCTGCTACTCATGCACAAATGGCACGCAGGGGAAATGCTAGTGAAGCCACGTGCAAGATTTGGTGGGTTTCCTGCAGGCGGCTCAAGCACAACTGATCCTCCAGACTGTTCACCTCAATTTGAACTTCGCCACCAGTTCCTAGCCGCCCTTTCTGCAGCAGCATCATCGTCCCAAGCTCCATTAATCTTGCGCGCCGCTTCACTAGCATTTTACCCTACGGTCATCGTTCGTCAGTAGAAGCAATTGTTCTACGAAACTCTATCTGGAGCAAGTATAAGCAAGTTGCAAAGCAAAATGTTCGCCAGAAAATGCGCAAATGACTGATGCCAAAATCATACAATTTTAATTACTTCTGGTTGATAAAATTGGCGTTTATTGCTCCAGTGCCAAACTTAGGAACGACCTAATATGATAAGCAAGAAGTCTAGTGAACAAACACAGATCATCAAAGCAGAACGACTAGAAATGGAAAGATTTCTCAAAATCAGCAGTACACTAAGCGGCAGTGACTAATTTATGCAGAAAATCGCAGCCTTTCTAACCATAAACTTATTTGGATCGACAATCTGACGTAATTTAACAAGAATAAATAGGATAAAACTCTCGGCGTTGATGAATCCCTGAGAGATGCGCCATGCATACACCTACATCTAGCATGGGTGGAGGTGAATGAATGCATATCTGCTCTATATAACGACTCGCGGATGGCCCATCGATACATTGAATCAGTGATGCTATCCTTCAGAACAAGTCGGCACGAATTGGCCGAAATAGTGGGTACTGAAGGCTTAGTGAGCCTTGGACGTGGGGTCGAACCATTGTCTACGCGTCTGCCACAGAGCACCTCTAGTCACTGCGCCATACGCGGTCGATATAATACACATTTGGAGCTTCAAGTAACTTCTATGTAATGCTCCAATCAAGGCACAATCAAGACCGACCTGGTACAGTCTTCTTCATTTCGATGTCCGACAATTCGCTATCGTCCTCAGCTTCGTTCAGCTGATTTCGTCGCTTCATCATCAACTCTACGCCCTTCTGCTTGCGAATCTCTACGCTGGTCTCATTACGACGACGACGCATATCCTAAATGAAGTGAATTTTCATTTTCTTCTTGAAAAATAGATCAAATCATCTTTTGGAAGCTACAACAACGACCAGCTCACCTCGTGTTTCGCGTTATTCTTGTACAATTTCAGATGAGCCTCTTCAGTCGCATCGAGTTTCGGCACATTGTCGTCTTGTGACGGACGCAAAGCCATTTTCGCTGCAAAGATTACGAAAAACGTAACAATGGTCGACGCTAGTGGAGAGTTGTGGCCCGTCGAATTCTTGAACCTAAGTCTAAGCTTGAGGGCAAACCGAAGCCTAAGCTTAACGCCAAGTCTAAGTCCAAGGCTAGGTTTGAGCTCAAACCTAGGCCTAGGCCTACGTCGAAATTTAGGCTGAGCCTAGGCTAAGGCGTGCTGTCGTAATTTCTATTCAAATCAATCAATTTAAAGATATTTAAAAAAAAACTGACGGAACCACAACTCTCCACAAGGACCCAGTGCTTTCCGTAAGAGACCGAGTATAACGCGGAACGAGAACGAAAAAACTATTAAACGTTAAGAAATTGACATCAATGACAGAATATGCAAGTGTGTTAAGTGTTGCAAAACTTTGAACCTCGGCGGGAATTGAACCCGCGTCTCACGTTTCGGAGAGCGCGTGTTAGTCACCAACGCCGGCTCAACTCTCTTGGATATACAGTTATAACATCATGACACGGCTAGAAAACGATAAAATAAAAAGAATTCTGGCAGAAAACAGCAGCGCGTGGGCAGATTGGCCTTCGCTCACAGCTCATAGCCGGACGAGTCACCACCGACACGACCATTTTCGAAACTCTCCGCCGCAAAAATGAGCCCACGATCGGCCGAGTCTCCCTCGCCGGTGCGCGGCGCATGACGAACGCCCCCAGAGCGCGCCAAAGGGCATCGATTACTAATTCGAGAGGATGTTTGTGGGTGTTGTCCGACCACGCATTCGCAGCCCATGATGAATCCACGGCCATCAGTATGAAGGCCCAGCTTTCACACACTGATGGCTCACAGGTGCGATGGAGTATTGGTGCTTGGACGGCACAGTCAACACAAATTGAACTCGTAGAACCAGAAAAGGTAGAAAAAAAAAACGGAACGCGGGAGAGTGAAAGCCACTGCAGGCAAGGTGAGGAGAATTTAGTGAGGCCAGAGCACAAATGGCACTCGGCAGTCATTAGACAGAAATCGAGCTTTGAACGCCCGCTTTCCCGCCTAGGGGGTTGAGAAGGGGGTTAAGCGGGAGAGGGCAGGGGGTTTATTCGTCGTCCTCAGCCAGGTATGAAAAAAGTCGAACGTAAGGGAAAGACAAGAGAAAATCAAGGCACCCACTAGGACCCGCCATCGACAGCGAAATGATGTGGCTCGACTCTCATCGCGAAATTTAAATCGCAGGATTTCGCGCGCTTGACTCGATTGACAATGGAGCGAGCCATGCACTTAGAACTGTAATACAGAAGGAAACGCTTATTTTTTGGGATTTCTGCTCAGTTGTGATAGACTACGATACACGTTGAGTAGGATAAGATCGTATTCGAATCTATATAACTTGAAAAAACCATTGATGGTAGGATAGCGAAGTGGTTAGCGATGTGGTGTATCAAGAAGCAAAAGTGATAATCAAGGCGCTGGTTCTATCCCGTTCCCAAATTATTTTGCAGTCAATCAACGTGAACACCTAGGAGTGCCTTGGCTCGGCTCCTCTGGAGTTTCAAAGGGAATCGTCTCGACTAGCATTCTACGACATTTATGGGGCAAACCCTACAAAGGGGTTAAGAAGAGGTTAAGCGGAAGGTGAAGGATAGGAAGAAAGGAGAGAGGCGATTTATTCATCGTCCTCAGCAGGATGTGAAAAACGTATCCTATATCCCAACGTATCGGTATCTGCAAGTCAGCCGAAGCGGCACGTAAACTCTTCCAAGACCCAAGACCCTTGTGAAGGATGGATGGCGGAAACTAAATACAAGAAGTGCCGGGATATTACACAAAAAGAGGTGATGATGAGTTATGTAGAATCGATTGAAAAAAAAGGGGCTACGGTTATGAAAAGAAGGTAAAACGTATGAATACGGGGGAAAACGGACTCCTGTTGCAGTTGAACACTTCTAAATTTTGAGCCCAAATATTCATAATCTTGAGAATACTTCTGGAACGTTCTCGAAGTTGGTACATTAGAGTCATACGTACGTCTCGGCGGTGTTGGCCGCTTCATCAGTGGCCCACCACCCCACACTGAATAGCAGGGGTGGGGAGACGTTATTCATGGCGATGATCTTGTCAGTGGTGGAGGGATGGTGGAGCACGTGATCCTGTCGATGAGATGGATTTCTATATTTTTACAACCAGCCCATCGACCGGAGAAGTTGTGATAACACGATATCACGTGCTATCACCATAACGTCTCCCCATCCGTGCTATAAAGTACGGTTCAGTGCGAGGAGTGAGCCACTGATGAAGCGGGCGACACAAATGACACGTACGCATGGCTCTGACGTACCAGCATCGAAAAGGCTGTAAATGTTCTCACAGACTGTATTAAAAGTTCAAGCAAGTTTTAAAGACAGTTGATGAGATGGATTTCTACATGATCACTAACCTGTTGCTTGTCGTCTGTACAGCGCACAAAGTCGCAAAGATATTAGTAGGGTTGGGGAAAAAGTTCTGAGAAAATGCCTGTAACTTCTTTGGGTGTCGGCTTTTTGTGTTGATGGGCTCATTTAAAAGACCATGTTCTCCCGCGTTGATTGGTATATAATTTATCTACCTATTTCGAGACGGAGTTAACAAGCGAGCAAATTATGCTTTGATAAAGCACGAATGGCTTTTGGGTTAAAATGCAACGGTGGCAAGTGAATATATCAATGTGGCATGGAGCAAACACAGTTGGTAAAAGGACGATATACAGGTCGTTCAAAAAGTTTGGCGGAGGTAAGAAAGTTTGAAATCAACCGCTTTCAGTTCGCAAAAAAGAAATTGACCGTCAAGCTATGTTTAAAGCTTGCCACCGTTGCATTTGAACCCAACAGTCACTCGTGCGTCATCAAACCTAATTTGCTCGCTTGTTATCTCTATCTTGAAATAAGTAGACAAATTATATACCAATCGATGCAAGATAAGACAGGCTTTCAAATGAGCCCAAAAACACAAAAAAATGGCCGACACCCAAAAAAGTTACAAGCATTTTCTCAGGACTTCTTCCGTGACCTATTCAAAATCGTTGATTAAATCTTCGTAGACAACTTTCATGATGAAAATGTGTATCACTTCATATCGGGATAGGATTTGAGAAAATAGCATGATACATCTAATCGACGATCACAAAAACCTTTTAACAATATCTCAAAACATCTAACATAATATTTATTAGCAGATGTATCAGAGCTCTACAAAAAAAGTCATTCACATGGATTTGACGGTGAACGCAGCTGCAGAGGTTTGGCATCGAAAAATTCGACGACCATGCAGCTGTGAGCCTTGACTAACTGGATAAAAACCAAAGCCAGATGGCAAACGCCTCCCTCTGTCACGTCGGAGAGGAAAAAATTCACAGGAAAGAAGTGACACGGTCTCTAAAATGCTGACAGCTCGAGATAATTCCATTTTCTAGATCTTCCACAGGGCGAGTGTAGTGGGAGGCAAGTGGTTAGTGATGCACGTTATCAGGAAACAACGTGACGATTCGTTTTCCTCTTCCAAAACCCTCTTGTAGTTCATAAACGAACGCCTTAGCAAGACTTTCTTCGCGATTCCAAGGAGACTGCTTAGCCGGCATTCATGAAGAGGATGAAATCTTCTTGCGCCACTCAATGCGACAGTCGAAATAATCGAAGATTTTTGTGGAGGATTCATGCGAGAAAATCAATTGAGTGGTAGAAGTGCTGGGAGCGATTTAAATAAATAAATAAATACTAAGTGAGGCCTTCCATAGAAAGGCGGGTGTCGCCTTGGTAATGATGCTATTTTTCACGAGAACGCTGATGGTGGTTTAACGCTGCGTCGAACTCGTCAAAATTTTCATTCCTCCAAGGCCCACGGAAATGGTAGCAGAGTTGTCAAAGAACATTACACTCTTTGCAACATGAAAACACCTAGCCATGATATCCAAGGAATATGGGGAGAATCGATTCGACCAAGATTCAACGGTATTTCTAACAATGGTAGTCTTCAAGTAACACCCGAACCCACATGAGAAAGGTTCAGACTCTCGATGATGACGGTTGCGAAAAAAGATTCAAATTAAAGAGATACTGAGACTCGCACAGTGTGGCACATGTGATATCAGATCATGTAAAAAAATCCATAAAGCAAATATAGCAATGATAGATATGCCGTTCAATTCATAGCAAGGCGTGGTTCGACTCTTCACATGGCCAGCCATTCTGTGGAGTCTGGAAATTCGTAGTAACTTATGTGATAATTTACATCCAGTAAACAAAGACTGATGATTGCTTGTGCTGAAGGCGCGGGAAAGCAGTAGAAAGGTTTTGCAGAATTCGAAGGAGATTCAACTTGATCGACACTCAGCAGCATTCAAAGAAAACAGAATTGAACATAAGAAACAGAAAATTCACAAGAAACAACCGAGTCATCATGCAAATCCGAAGCCCTCAATAGATAATGGATAAAAGCGAACGGATTGAATGAAAGAACCGATCGGGATCGGTATATTATGTGATATCAAGTCATATTATGAAATGATAGCGAAAAAATTCAGTATTGGTGATATAATATATTTATTCAACCTGAAAGAAATATACATTTATGGTTGCGTTTAATTTCCTAACAAACTAAACTTGGCTTTTAAGTACATTTCAATAACTCAAGTAATTCGTATCAAATTTTCTTATTCTCTATCTTTCAGTACTGTCTACATGACTTCCAGACTTTGATCGATTCGATATGCTTCGGCAACACTTTGCATCAATCCACCGATTCGGTAGACGAACCAAAAATGCGGGAAGTATCTGCAACATAGTTTCAGCAAGATTTTTGTTTATTGAAAACTTGGGTATAAGTATGTTATCCGTGAACAAATGAGGAAATGACCACTTAAGCTGGACAAGAACTCTTCGTGAGAGTGCTAGTAGTCATTCGAAAGCTTGAATCTCTGGCTACTGTGCCACGTGGTCTTTTTCTGAAAAGACCCTCTTATAACGCCGAAAATAAAATATGTTTCACACCAGTCGCGCGCTTCAACTATTACTTTGCTGGATGCACGAAAAGCATATGAACGTGTAGAGGAAATCTTATAGTACCATAGTCATACGTTTTATCTAGAGTTTCTTTCAAAGCGAAGAAACAATTCCAAATTAAATAACAAAACTGAACTCCATTTTACGCTCCACCAATGCGATCGATTGATTGATCGCGAAACGCCGTATCGAATCCATGACCAGCTCACACCTAGTCCACACATTAGCCAAGAAACAAAGCGCCGTGTATGTGAAACTCGATCTCATTTTCCATGTTACACTGCAGTGAAACGATCTTTCCAGAGAATAAGGACAGCGCTGGAATTGTCGAAACTTACGCTATCGAAAATTTATAATTTAAAGAAAGAGTTCTGTTCTGCGAGAAATTTGCGTTTGTAAAGCACGCAGCTTTCCTTTCTGCTACAGCGTTATGAAAAGATTTTCTGAAAAAAGGCTACGTAGCGCAATAGTCGAAGATTTGAACTTTCGAGTGATTACTAACACTCTTACGAAAGTTTTTGTCCAGTGAAAGGGGTCGTTGCTTCATTTGTTCCGGATAATATCTAAACCAAAATTTGGATTAGCAATAATCATTAAAAAAATACTGACGATTAGACCGTGTAGAATGCCAAGGATCACAACCAAAAAAATGGCACAAAGGAAGACAGATGAAGAATATGTCTGAATATTCATAAGGTTAGACTTCGTATATCATACATATTGGTGACGAGATGAGTCATACATGATTCATGCGATACCAAGTAAAGTGGTCAACATATAGATGAAAAGTGTTGTCACTTTCTGAGCAGATCACTAGATCCATAAATGCCGTTCTCACAAACGGGTTAGGTGAATTTTGGAGGACCATCTCATCAAATAGTTTAAGCTCGCAGATCTCCGCATGTGACTTGATCGGTGACTTTCCTGATTGGCTCGAACATCGTTCTAGTCCGTAAAGGTTTTCCTCAACACAAATCACCTTGCCTTTCCTTCTATATGTGATGACAGAAATTCTATTAAATAGTTCTTGAGTTTACGACGAAGGCTGTAATCAGAACATCGATAGAAAGAGATGGATTTTGAACTGCATAGCGACATCAATGTGAGGATGTGGGCAATCTCTGTGAGCTTTGCGTTTCGCACACTCCACTGTCCTTTTCGCCACTCGGTAAGCATCCACAGTTCATTCATATTCACATGGACAAGATGAAGATGTCTCTAAGGAATACAAGAGTAACGATAGTACTCTGTTATTAACAACCTTCAGTTTGATTTCCGAATGGAAACATCACAAAATTCCCCAATTTGGGTGAACCCAGAAAATGACAGTCTTCTGTTGTCCAGGTTCGCTAGTTATAAAGAGAGTTTACACTACAATAAAGCGTAATACAAAGAAGAGGCACGTCGACTTATAAGCAACTTCTACGAGTTTAAAATTGAACTTTGCGAGAATCTATAAATATTCGAGAGGTTTTGACATCGTTAGATTGTTTGTTGACAAAGGTGAATGACAGTTGTCATGGGAAACACGAATAAATTAGAAGCTGTGAACAGAACACGGCATTTTAGCTAATCAACATCACGCGCCTTTTGCTCTTTTTCAAGTGCTTTTCTTCCATATCGCACACGTGAAAAAAGCTTTAAGATGTTTTGAACAAGGAGCTCACTTGTAAAAGAGTTAGAGGGATAACGCAACATAGAGTGGACAAGCCACTCTGTATTATCGGCCATCCCATCGATCTGATAGTACGATCCAGTCTTTCTGTAGCGCTCTCAAACTCATCGATTCCTTCTCTCCTTGGATTACTTTTACTGCCAGCCTTAAATACGTAATTTAATCTGAGTTGTTGAAGAACTTCTAGATGATACACGATAGAACTTTTAGGTAACTGCAGACATTCAGCTAATATTGAACATAACTATTATCAAATCGACAGAAATTACAAGCAGGATCTGTAGTCAACAGTGATGTTTTATCTTAAAAAAATTGCTTATGTGTGGAAACAACGAAGCAGAAGATTTTGTTGATAACGTCTTTGCGCCAAACCTGAAAATGATAAGCGATGTGTGCGACATAATCCACGCTCATTCCAATCGTCATAAGAAATGATGCCATCAACACAGGATCGAGATCAAAAGACAGTTGTGACATAATGCCTATGACACCTGCAAGACTAATTCTAGTCGCTTGAAAGAACCAGTTCCTATTATTACTCACCTTACCATTTTCGCTTTTTCTGAGACAGTAGCTTTTTGTTTCGCTTTAGTGATAGCAAAAATAAAGATATGCAAACTGTTTTTCTTTCCTTTCTTTTCGAGCGCTTTCATGAGACCAGAGCTCAAATTGCAATATGTCAGATAATCATTTTTGAGCCACGCATGTTATGTGAGATGTCAACTGCCCGCCTTCTCTCGGGACGCTCACTCCCCTATAATAAGAGTAGGCGACGACGAAAATTTTACACTATATGTCAGGTGAAATTATTAAGACGTGAAGGGTACCGCCCCGCTGATGAGATCGTCAAGGTCGAAACACGTGCACTGGGCTTTATAAGTCAGCCCATTTAACAGACCACATAACATGCGTAGTTCAAAAATGTTTTTCTTTCGTTGGAAGTATATTAAAACACTATTATTCTATATGCTCTTCATATACAAAACACTTCATGTGATGGTTTTCTAGGGCTTTGAAGATGACGACTTCTGTATCTGGAAAACGTCATTCTTATTTAAATTTGCTAGTTTGCAATTTGAACTTGGTAATCAAAAGTGTGATCTGACAGTGTAACGTTGGGAGGGTAAGGCGGGTAAGGTAAAACCTCTTAAACCTCCCACCTCAGCTTTTTCATGACGTTTGCGATCCGTTGAAACATAATCTCGAATGTAACCACGCAGCAAAATTGCAAAGTTTGTGCCATTTTAGGTTGATTTCCGCCTTGAAATTGCATGACCTCGGATAGTTCAATTGCGCATTATCTTGCGAACAGTTTGGTATACAACTTGCCTATACTTGCTCTAAGATGGAGCACGCTCGAAGCTCCACTAAGCTTGCGAGCCGCTTCACTAGGACTTTCCCCTACGCACATACATGAGTAGCAAGCGATTTTGTTCCCACGACAGCTTTTACAACAAGTATAGATGATTTATATTTACCAAAATGTCCAGAAGAAAATAAGCAATGGCTCGATGCCACTATTAAGCAATTTCAATTGCTTTGTTTGATAATTCTTCAAAGTAAAGTTCCCGTAAATGACGTTTTTCGGGCACTAAAATCGCCGTCTTCAAAGTCCCATAAAAATCACCATAAAAATATTTCGCATATAAAAGAATTAATAAATAGCGTTTTTAACGTACTTCCAAAAAAGAGGAAAAGAATTTGCATATCCTAATTCTTACTATGGTTACAGCAAAAAACGACAGAGTCATGTTTGTACATCTTATAGTAATTACTCCTTCTCCCTAATACGCGCAAAGCCAAATTCAACTATCCGCTGTGCCGTGCACACCTTTCATTATTCCGAGGTTAAAAATCGGTACCTGACGTTTCTAAAACTATATCACTTCACCCCTCTAAAAGCTCCAAAACATCTATGATGAAGGTTTGGAAACCCCCTAGCACAGCTATTGCAGTGATTTGAGTGATTTCAGTGACTAGCTATGAATTTGACGAAATTTGTTCAGGAAAAAAGAGAGTCTTCAAACAACACCCGAGTTCTGAGCAAATAAAATTATTTTCTGAGATCTAGTGATCGTAAAACAAAAGCTTCTGAGTGTGCATGTCTCGATAGTAAGTGTGCAGATGTTCGCAGTGCCATGATTTTCCTCTCACCGTATGCAGATTGTAGTAGTAGTGAAGGAATATTTTTATCTTCGAAAGTTATTTGACCTCCTGCGACATGTGAATATATCAGTACGGAGCTTTGTTTTCCTCAAAAACAATCAACTCAACTAGATTACTACTTCACAGAACTCAAAGGACAAACAAAGTGTTCGGCGTCGAGCATACCGAAGAGTTACGCCATGCATTCAACACCATCTGAATGATTGACTGCATATTTGGCGCATAAAATGACTTGTGATGGTCAACAAGTACACCAAGCCTTCTTTTTCCAGATAAGACTGGCACAGATTTGCCAAGCGCCAGATAGATGGGAGAGTTTGATCGGCGTATAACGCAAGGTCGAACACGATTCTGACTCTGTTGCAAGGTACCAGTAACCAATGTGCCATCCGCGCCTCTTCTAAACTTACCGCCACTAATTGAAGCAATCATCATACTGGCTGCTACGACAGTGCAAAAATTGCACATAAAAGTAGCGCATATTAAGGCCATCGACAAGAACGTAAACAAAACACTCTGAAAGCAAACTCAGGTATAATGAAGCGATTTTCATATCAATACACAGAAGTATCGCAACTATTGTACAATTTTTACAACGCAATTATGTAAAGTATGTAAAAAATCTAAGCAAAACAACTAATTATTGTCACCTTTATTGTGACTTCTCTCAAACTTAACATTTGGTCGACAAACATGGCTCCTTCCTCGTAAATTGTCGCATTCAAATCTGGATATCTGCAAGATTAATTCAACTTAGGTAGCCTAACGATTGCATGAAGAAGAGCATAGAAGTTCTGCTTCTTCGCTTGATTTTCGATTGAACCTTTGACCCATACATGAGAACATTTTGGGTAAAAATGCTTTTTTCGACGTTGAACTGTGACATGATCAACACCATGAAGCCTTCAAAATTGGGGCACTGCTCCATTATGCTGTTGCGTCATGGATAAATGCTGCCCTTAGAACCAAAAGTCTGATGCGAACACCATTTCCGGAGAACAGGGCAATTTGGCCGCTGCGTGAGGAGATGTGAACTCGTTGCGGATGAGGTCTCAGATGGACGCGGTAATAGGCTTGCTAATTTAGTCATTGGGCTCTATATGATTGATAGTTGTCTATGAGAATGCCTCAAAGCCTTTTTGAGGTTGATACATCAGTGCCTTACATACGTCTTGCCGGTATCGCATGCTTCATCAGAGCTACACTCCCCATACTGAAAGATGTCTACTTAGTCACTACCAACGGTAAGCCATCGATACAAAAAAAACAATGACAACACAACATCACGTGCTATCAGCAAAACGTCTCCCCATTTTTGCTATAAAAGGTGCTCAGTGTGAGGCGTATGGATATGGTGAAGTGGGCGATACCGCCGAGACGTACGTTAGCCATTGACCTATTTAACATCCTCGAAAAGGCATCGAACAATCCTCACAAACTTTGTTGATTGTGCATAGCGAGGATTGAAAACCGTCGTATGGAAGGATGTCTAAATGTTAATATGGCTTATATGATTTTGTCTCTAAACGAAAAAATACGGCAATCGAACCAAAGGGTAACAATGATATTACGAAAAAAGCACGAGAATATCTTATAGCCTACTTGTCAACGATGTCTCTCCATTGAGTCACCACTTTTATCCTAATATCCCAATTCGAACAATTGACATAAGCAACATTAAAGAGAAATGCCTTCACTTCAAGGTGTCCTCTGAAACACAAAGAAGACATCACGGGAACAAGTAACACCCCGGCTAAAGAGTGCTAGAAACCAGTGGAAATGCAATTCGACCATAGTTAAGAACGAAGCTAAGGTAGCGAAACTAAGTCACTGAGCACAGCCATATAAAAATGACTAGTATGGCATCCACTGCGTTAGTGGTCGATACTCACGTATCATTGGAGAGTCTTAATGATGTATCAAAGTGATATTTGTCGTTTCGCAAGAAATTCCTCCACTTGTAATGGATTAAATGAAGCCTGAAACTTCGTATTTAAATATCTTTCAGCTTACTGGAAGCCAAAATTTGTCACGAAATCAATTTCTAAGCAACTCGACTCGACTGAGAGCCTTACCAGGAGCAAACTATACTTATGAGAGGAGAGCTCGACTTTATGAGAGAAAAGGAACGTGAGAGCTTAAAGAATAAATTCTTGGCGTTGATTAGCCTGAGGGATGCGCCATGCATTCGACTCGATCAAGTATCGTTGAAGGTGACTGAAGCTTATGTGGCCTCAGTAATGTCGTAGCAGCCTAGCGATGTATTGTATGTGATGCCATGTACGATGTAGCAGCCCAAGCCAGCCTTGCTACACTGCGAGACAACTATGGTATCAAACCGCCAATCCCGGAGGTATGGAAGGCTTGGTATGCCTCAGGGGCAGGATCGAACCATTAACCACGTGTTTAAGGTGGGGCTCGAACTCGAACTACTGCGTCACACGCGCCCATAAAAAACAATTAACAAAAATCATTTACATACGCACGTTGTAAGGATAAATTTCCTTTGTTTTATTGTACTTCTGCACATAATCTCTGAACCATACGTAAGAAGATGCCGGACCTATGTATAAATCACGTTGTGAAAATTTGCACTCAGTTTGTTGGATTACTGACAATGTTGTGAGCCATATATGACTCACTGTTATCCCTTTAACTGGCTGAAGTGAGTCATACAGAACTCATCTTCCACGCGTGGTTTTCACATGTCACGCGGAAGGAAGACGAGACGAAGGAGAGGGATCAGAGTCTACAAACCTCGACAATGTGGGAGGGACTCCAGTTCTTTCAACATATTCCAAAATTTAGTTGTTATAGCTTTATCTCTAATATTAAACTTGTTTACGAGAAATGTAGGTGCAAGTCTTTCCTCAATCACTGAAACATGTGATTTTTAGAATGAGAAAAAGAGGAATGTACCTGATCTTTGCAGGGGAAAGTGATGTATTTTCTTCCTCTCTGTTGCTCTATGACAAGCGATGGACTCGACAGAAAAATGGTTTTCTTTTTCAATTTTTGAGTGTAGAGGGCAACTGTTCATAATTTACCCATGATATTATACACTGCTTGTAAAGAAAACCAAACGAGTATGAAAAATTCAGTTAAACAGTTTTGTGGGTCAGATTGAACAGTGATAACGAAATGAGTGCGTTGGACTGATTGTACTTTGACCATTTTGCCTTCCTACCTATGTATAATGCATCTCAGGAGCTAACGATTTCGGGACCGTGAATCCACTGACCTCCGCATCCCTTACTAGCAACTCTGGACGACCTGGTCCACCTCCCTGCATCTCTACCGCCAGAGTAACATTGTTACGCAACAGTCTGCATGTTAGACGCAGCACACTGGGGATTAGAGATGGAGGGGCCGTGGGTCCATGGTCTCTAAAGGGTTAATGATGCGGAACTAAACAGTGACACTGATCTGCATAATCTTTCGAACCGACCCAAACCATTTGTGCTGTGACATAAAAGTCAGTAACACTGTAATGATACAGCTTGATTCAAGTTTTTGTGCCTCACAAAAAAATTTCCTCAAAGTTGGGATTTGTAACGTAGCCTAACTTATAAGAAGTTCTTAGCGAGCCACTTTGCTTCCGCTACGGCACATGCGTGCCCGAGACACGTGAAATTGTCTCTTACTTACCATAATTCGTAAAAAGCGAGTGGGCTGTGAGAATCTGTGAATCCTTCGGTAGAATCTTTGTCGCATCCAACCTGATTTTCATGAGAACCATGCCAGTTATAGAATAGTACCAGTAGAGAACCATCACAACAACAAGGAGCACCATCACTATATTATTGGTGATGATATAGCAATAACAGTAGCACAGCTGATTCCATTATATTCTCAACCTTGAAAATTGGTCAAAAGCAATGTTACAGACTGAACTATCAAATATTATGAAGATTTTCACGACAAAAACATGTCTACGATAAACTTTCAAGAATGCTAAAGAAAAGTCTCATATGGCAAAGAGAAAAGGTTACGGTGACAATAGTAAAGGACTGCGACAAATAAGTTGTTATTGTTCAGATATGCCAAATTAAGATGAAGTGAATGAAAGATTCTCGTTGGAAATTTTTGAAATTTGCACGACCCATGGCATATGATTCTCGGATCTTGGCCCTTACTGCGCACAACTCGTCAATGTGCAGCGTCCATTATCTCGAAGGATTTTCGAATTTCTATGTGGACTCAGGTGCTGGTTCAGATAGATGAGTAGCTTCTTCTGTTAAGCCGTTCCAAGATGTTAGTGATATTATTTATTGATTATAAGCGAAGCAAATGCAGCATGAATATTATAATGATCGCAGTGTCTAACGTTTCGGCGGGCCGCCTTCTTCAAGGCCTGGAAAAAATTGAATTGATCCACAATCCACTAAGCCAAAACCTTCTCTTGAAAATGGGCCCGAGATTCTCATCAGCGCAACCCATTTCTATGGAAACCGGGTGTAGTATAACATGCAGTTTGCAAGAACTTCAAAACCAACTCGGCTACAAGGTCAAACTGGAATCATCCAACAGGTTTGAACAACAAAATGTGGGGACAATACCAGCACCACCTTTCCTCGAGCGTTCTTCGGGCAACGAGACCCCAATAACAAGGTAGATATTAATTTTCGCATATTCTCAAACGAAACTCTCAGCATTTTTGATCACTACTGCAAGAAAATGTTTATTCCAGCCCAACATCAGCGTACAAAAACGGCATGCTACAGATACGGGGGCTAATAAATTCTAAAGCAATTAGACTACCAATTAGTGACAAGGGAGGAGAGTTTGTAGTAATCCCCAATTAGCTGGATATTGCGGTAACGAGACAACATCTTGATAACTCCACACTTTATCGTCCATCAAGGAATTCCAAAACAATATCGAAAGTTAAATAGGAAATGGGTAACAGTAGCAAGTTTGGCTGCTTTGAAACGTTCCGTTATCTCTCGACTAAAACTTAATCCACCGTCTTGTCCAGCCTTTCACTTATTAAAACTCATAAGCTGGTATGCACTGATGATATTGTGTCTACTAATCCATCAATTTTCAGAGTTAGACCCATATCACCTGTGTAGGCGGACCAACGGATAGGATAACGTAGTTCATAAACCTGATAGTAATACAATTACTATAGCACATTCCAGTCCATCTCAACAACACTCGAACTTTTCTCTAGATCATTTACGTAGCGCGTCGACGTAAATGCCCTTTATACAAACGTATCGAATGAGCTCGCAGTGCAAGCCATATGCGAGCTTCTATCGGAGCACAAGAGGACCACAAACATGTATAGCTTCACCATATGGCACGTTATGGCTCTCTCAAAAGAGTGCCCAAACTGTTTAAATTTCAGATGGTCCAAATTATTTTGCCCAAATTAGAGTGCTGACAATGGGACAACGACTAGCACCAACCCTTGCTATAGACTTTATGCTTGGTGGAGAGTCCAATAATCGATCATCGGTCGTTACTCTACCGTAGGTATATAGATGATTGCTTTGTAGCCTGCTCAACCCAAGAGTAGATGGACAAATGTTTTGAGTTGCTGAATAGTTAGTCAGAGTACATGAAGTTCACCCAAGGTAAACCGAAAGCAAATTGTCTCCCATTTTTGAACGTTCAGGTCAACCAGTCCGAAAACTGCTACAACAAAAATGGTAACGAAAAGCAAACAACAAAAACATCTTGGTCCATTAACTATTTCTCGTCTGTTACATATAAAACGCGCGCTCGTGGAAAACATATTTTGAACAGCGATCAACTTGTGCACAGGTAAAGAACACAAGGTAGAATCTCTAAGCTTAGGGTAAAAATAGCCATCTCTAATAGCTACGATACGGTAGGAGCTTCTCAGGACAGATTTAGAGGAAATTCTATGCCCCTAAACAACAAGTTACACAAAAATAGGGTTCCCTTCCTCCTGCCTTTTATCTCTGACAAAATAAACACAGCTATTAAACGTTGTCTAAGAAGATCGGGTTTGGATGATTCGGTAGCAATAGTTGAAATACCCCCAAAGACATTAAAGCGTCAATTAGTCCGCAACCGACTATATGACCACCTCTGCGAAACCAATGACTGCAAAGTTTACCCGAACGGCAGAGACGGCGACTGTATGAGATCGGGCATAATTTACCTAATCTCTTGCGAGGCATGCGGCGATTAGTACATTGGCGAAACGGGTAGACCACTATTCCTCCGTGTAAAAGAGCATCTAGTTGGGCTACGCAACTGTGATGCAAAAGCCCCACTAGGCGCGCATAGGGACCAAACACATGCAGGAGTGATGCTCTGCGCCAAATTCACGATCCTCGCACATGATTCAAAAACACCTGGGTGTAAAACCTTAGGAGCCTTTTGGATACTAGCAAAGTCCCAAAAATGAATCGAAAAAGGATTGCCTCGTGATCACGCGTGACCTCGAACATACCTTAGGCTGATCTTTCCGGCCTGAGTTAGGCACAGCCCATTGATGCACTGACCCTAAGCGAATGGCTGAATAATTGATAGATCTAAAACATCAAAACGGCGAGTGTTTCAAAATGAAAGCCTTCACTATGCGATTTCAAATTCATGACTTACGTTTTCTGCTGGGGTTATGGAAGTTTCGGGCTTAGTGGATTGTGGATCATTTTGATCATTCCCGGCCCTAAAGGCGACCCACCGAAACATTAGTCATCACGATTGTTGTGATTTTTGTGCTACATTACCAAGTGTATTGTTGTATTGCTCCTTTAATAATCTTAAATAATATCACTAACACCTCGGAACGGTTGAACAGAAGAGACTACTCATTTTTCAAACTATGCCGAGGTTAATAGATAGTCGGTCCTGGAATTTATTACTGCTCCAAATATTATGTCGTCTTTATGATGTCACTGAACGTTAGTAGAGCAGGTGCTGCAAGAAATGGGATAGCCAAGCTAGAGCACACACCCAAGTGTCCACCATAGGTAGACGCTCGCATTTGGGAGCTCTTCTCAGACAAGTTAAGTACTATTCCGCAGACCCGAGAGGGACGAGAAGCGTGGTTGAGTCAAAGCACTGTCGAATCAAAGCGTTGTGCGCACTATTGAATGATATCTCTATCGCTGTGCAACCTCTCCGTACCCGCAAAAATTTTTTCGTTTCAAAATTCAAAAGGGTGTCCATAATCAAGCGTAGCACTACCTTTTTTCTAAAACATTTCTTTTCGCTGAAACCATCGGAATAATGTGTCGATTCATAAATGGCCGCTATAGCTAGAACTGGTCCGAAGAGAAACAACTGGAACACGTATGTCAAGAAAATTGCCAAAGCCGTTCCTGAACAGAACAGCCGCACCTCTGCAATATTGCTCATTACTGCAGATAGTTTTCAAACGAGATATTTTACACTCAGGGCTATGATCTGATGTGGGAAAAACGAAGGAAGATTTACGTAGGTAGACAAATAGCTACTACAAAATAGTGGTCTTAATTCTGTTCATTCATGCCAGCAACGTATAACATGCGAGCAAATGTGAAAAAGAAATGCGTATTTGCCCATTTCGTCAATTTTATGAGAAAAAGAGAATCGATTTAAAGTTTGGACAGTAGAAAGTCTGTCCTCCAAGTAAGTTCAATCCATAACATACGCCATATACGCTGTAGTGTACGTGAATATGGGAATTATGGCCTTTGACATTTTCAAGCCCATTAAGTCATTTTAATCCCTTCGCCCACTTTGTGAACCAGGAAACAGAATGACGAACTCAAGAAATCAGTTTGCTAAGTTAAATCAATACTTATTCTAATTGGAAGCTGTAATTGAACCGGCAACACTAAGTACAGATCTCCAGGTCACAAACCACTCTATAGAAAATGGAAACGAAAAGCGAAAACAAAAGACCTGGCGTTGGAGTGGTGGCTCCGATTGCAAATGATAGCACACTAGTCAATGAACTTATGGTAATACTTGGACCACAGTCTGCATATACAGCACCTTCAATGATATAGAAAATGCATATTTATCATATATGGAGCCCATACTATAATCTCAGACCACCACGCCCCGCTGTAAGACTACTCCTTCACTCGATCTATCACATTTGCCTTGAACTGTGAGGTGTCTCATCTTTCATATTAGAGTCAGAAAGCGAGAAAATTCGGAGCATACTTTGTACCTTTCTATAAATTTATCTATTGAAGTCTAAATGTTCACGGAGCTCCCTCAGATCATGGATTCACCTCATAGTCATAAAGAAATCACTGCCGAGTTAAACACCACGGAAAGAGGAGCGTCTCCATGGTCGACAAACAAATTGAATGCACATCAAAAGAGAAGATGTGTTTTCCTGAGACACAGATGAATCCAGGTGACGGACTACTTATCACTGTCGTATCGATTCGGTACTGTTCTTCTATAGGAAATTTACTGACTCAAAAGTGCAGTGAAGTGACAGAATTACATGGGATGCTAGAAGTTGCCTCCAGTACTCCTCCTTGTCCATCTGGAAGAGACTGAAAAGCTATCCGTGAGTATTTAGCGCACGTTCCAAGCTCAAAACATATGTTGGGTACTAAAATAATTGAAATTAGGCCTCATTCTCAACGCTTGGAAGAGTCCCAAAACGGCAGCGTTGGGAAAGACGAATATGAAGAGGCTATATGCTATTGATGCATGTATTCCAGAAAGTAAAACGTAATAATCTTTTTAGTCTAACAAGACCTTCTCAAAAACAGAGCTCGGTTTCAGAATCATCATTTTTCAAGCTATCGAACAAGCACTGGAACTTTGTTGAAAAGCCTCTACAAACCTTAGCCAAGCAAAAAATGCGTGACTAAAGCGAAAAGTAATCTTATTTAGGATAAAAAAGGATAAAGCTCCGGCGTTGATCAGTCCCTGACGGATGTGCCACGCATTCGTCTTCAGTTTTTAACTTGTTTGAGGTGATTGAATGCATATCTGGCCTTTACAATGACTCGCGGTGGCCTCCCATTGAACTGAGTCAGTGCTGCTAATCCTCCCAGACAAGTCTGAGATCAATTTACCGAACCCGTGGCTTGGTGAGCCATGAGCGCGAGATCGAACCATTGAACTCGTGTGCGACGCAGAGCACCTCTAACCACTGCGCCACATACGCTCTTTTATCTTATTATCTTATTATTTAAATCTAATCTTGTGACAGATCTCGCCCCGAGAATGAAATGGAGACGGAAATTACCACATTCTTGCTGGTGATTGGTCCAATAATTGTCAACGAAACCTCGAAGATTTGCGAATGCAAATCCAGCAATTTTGACAATGATTTCTTCCTAGTTTTGGCGTCAACTGAATATAACAGTCATCTTACTCATTCTTTCCAAAATTGTATAGTTGTACTTTATTAATTTTTGCCATGTACTAACCATTATAAACGAGGCGTCGACACCTAAATGAGAAATTCGTTTTCAGTCGCCACTGTAACGATTCTACTCCATTCAAAAAATGAACACAAGACAAATTGTCTTAAAAGTGTTTAGAGACTAACCAACACCCATGATTAGAAACGGCATAGCAAACAATAATGAATTAATGCGAGATCCAAACAATGAAACTACTCCATAGGTGCATGTGATAGCCAACAGTGGACAAAGAATAGCTCCGACTCCTACCAAGCTGTAAACGGAGTTCATAGATCAGTAAGATGAGATACTTGGATGAATCGCTTCAACCTACTAGTTAGGTTGTCACTTTCTAATCGACTGTTTTCGAGATCTCGCTTAGAATCTAATGTATTCTAAGAGGATGTTCTAAGCCTTTCAAAGGTCTGGTATGGCATTTCTAGCGCCACAGGTATGTTTCGGTAATCTCGCATTCGGGTTCACTCCTACAGCTCCGGCGCCACTACTCTCAGTTATAGGGATGAACCCAAAGCCATGTGCTGATGAGGTGTGCGACAACACTAAAACGTACGTTTAGCACTAGAGATGCCATATCACACCTTTGAGAGCTTAGAATAATCTACTATATTATATTAAAATTTGAGCGAGGTCTCATAAACAGTCGACTAGAAACGTATTGCTACACACGTTTTTACCAGCCGTGAACAATAGACTGAGAATTATTTGCAATATCAAAAGATCTTTTCACTTGACGTGCAGTGATACATCTTTGGCGCCGTTATCCCTCAGTTGTAGGGGTGAACTGATAGACATGTACCACTGTACTGATGAGGTGTGCGAGAACACTGACAAGTAAATCTAGCAATAGAGGTAACAATTTCCACTCGTTTCTTTATCATAAATAGATTTTCTAAGGTTCAAGTATGATTTATGAGGTTCTTTGCTCATTGACTTTCCAAATGCTGATCAAGGGTGGTTTTCCATAGGAACAGAAAATATCCGCTTTAGACCATTCTACGGTCACCACCTCAGCAATTACCACTTCTCACATCCGCGATTAGCTTATCGCTATACAACTTCCATATTTCCAAAAACAACATCAATACTCATGACGACGGTGCAGAATCCTGCTTTAGCTATCTCAACGCTCATAAAAGATCCAGCAGAATGGATCCCTAACAGTGGTCAATAACTACCAATTTTTGGACGATTGTAAAAGTTCCTTATCAACCTCACATTTTCCCGAAATCGAGAGATTGAAAATAGAGAGCGTTCGAAAACACACAGAATATAACGAATGCTATCATGAAGGCGAATCCTGAAGGAAAATTCATTTCAATAAAAAAAATGTTAGCACATTAATTGCATTCAGCGCACCTATGCAAATGTATTTCATTCGACTAATTCTTATAACCTCTCTAGATCTCCAAGATCTATAATTCTACAGCCTTTGAGCCTTTCACGAAGTCCAGTATGGTATCCTCGTGATGTACATGCTTCGACGGTTTCGCTCATCTAACGCCCATACCACTGTAACATCTTCTTCCTCTGCTACTCTTAGTATGGGAGCGCATGATACTGATGAGATAACGTGCTCATATCATTGGATACAATACCAAACATTGTGACAGGCTTATAAAAAGTCTGTAGAAATGTTCAAATGTAGTTTGATACCGTAAGGTCATGGTGCTCAGTAATTCTGGGTCATACCTGCAGCAAAATATGGCGCAACTTTTCGATTGGCCATATTGATCTCCGCATTCAGGATCTCTTTACCAAAAACCGAAAATATAATTATGTAAGGGGTTTTCACATGAAAATGTCTTCGAAGAAAAATGTCTGGCTACTACAAAGTACCGTATACCAAGGATATGCATGGAAAATCATGAATGACCCACTTTCAGATCGATCAAGGTATTACTGTTGGTGAAAACTCCTTGATTGTACAGTTTACTATATTCATTCAATCCTAACTCCCATAGCATGAAGTCACGAGATTTGGAGGTAGTATTTTTGTTACCATGTAAGACTAGAGCTATCACCTAAACGAAAAAAAAAGATTTCTTCAACTACATAAAGCTGATAGCCGAAGAATAACGAAATAGAAATGCTTCAGAATACTCTATTGATCCCTTACTCACCGACACATGTTCCATGTTGGTAATTTGTGATTCAATCGTAACATTCGAGCTGATTTCCACGAACAGTCCAAAAAGAAAATGTTTTTCTAAAATATTCGTAGAGTCCTTATTTGAACTATTGGACATAACTTGGATTTTGTCATGTGTACTTTACTCTGTACAAGCATATTAATTTCATTCACAACAATTTCTTGAAATGATCCGCCCCTTATGTTGAACGATTTAAGCAATTTTTCATTCGATTCGTTCCATGATTAATGAAGGCCTTGGATATCTTTGTATGGTTCGAATGTTGCTCAAAGAAATTTGATTAATGCAGTTAGATAGGACTGAGTAGATTTTCCTTCGAAACCTGGCTTAGCTAAAAGCACTCTGATGTCTTCAGTACAGGCAGCCACTTGACTTTGCATATTTGGGAGGGCTCTCCAGAAAAATCTGGTATCAATTTCCCACAGTCAGTGGATAGAAGTCATGGTTGACTCGGAGTGGGGTCTTAACAGGATATTTGCACGTTTGAGCCGACATCTCTGCCACTACGCTAAACGCTCCACATTCACATTATCACGTCATATATGATATTTTCTTTAATAACTCATCTCATCGCTAATGCGTCAGTTTCTCAAATCAAAACGCGGTTGTTTTTGACTTGCGCTTGATTTCTTTATTAGCGGAGACATGGCCACGCTAACCTCGCGACAAAGTAATCGTAAAGTTCGTTATGTCAAGAATATTTGTCGTATAGAACACAGATGATATAAAAATTTCACGAACCAACCATATATTTGTTCTTGCTGAAGCGTACACCGTACAAACACCGCTCTATGGGAAGAGGATATTCCCATATCCGTCCAATAGGGTATGAGAGATTAATGTAACTAGGGAAGTATTGCGATGTAATCGCAAAGTTG
This sequence comes from Parelaphostrongylus tenuis, assembly GCA_019055375.1. Taxonomy (NCBI): domain Eukaryota; kingdom Metazoa; phylum Nematoda; class Chromadorea; order Rhabditida; family Metastrongylidae; genus Parelaphostrongylus; species Parelaphostrongylus tenuis. The sequence continues at coordinate 121,651 of JAHQIW010006741.1, read as the reverse complement.
TAGCTGATGTCGTAATACTCCTGAAAGACAAATGTTGAAAAAGAAAAGAAAGACTGCAATAACTTACTTTACAAACCAGAAGCCAGCATATGCTATTGAAATAAACACCTTAAAAGAATTGAAGAGGGCGCTACCAGCACATAGCTGGTCGCACATCCTGTTGTAGACGAGTTCTCGATCACCGTACTTCATCGTTGTATTGTAGATATCAGTGACTATTTTTTGGGCCTCGTCAAGATGTTCTTTACGATGCATCGATCCGCCATCTCTCGCCAGCATAAGAACTGATATTTTCATTAAATCAACTGAAGAACACAATTAACATCTTCAATGATTAAGCTTAAAATGTCCTCTTGTGCTTTAGTTTAGAGAAAAACTTGCTGTTTGTGAGAATGATGCAAAAAGAGAAAAGAATTCTTGGACTGGTTATGTGGTTGATCTGATCTTCTTTAATGACAAGTTTTAGCACCACTAGCTAGTTTTTTGATAACTGAAAAACATTTTGGACCTGACCAGCCGTAGAATTGCTTCATAACTTTCCTTTCGTAGCGTGATCTGGCATCATAAGTAGTAAAGCCTTCCTCAACGTCGTCTCGAAGTATCACATCTCGTATACCGAATGAGCTCAAAGAGAGTGACATCTGAAAAATTGAAAAATATTGAAAAGTACAGTTGTATGGCTCATGGTTTGATTGGTCTTCGATGCCGTTTATGCTTCTCTTCGAAAACATTGTGAATTGCTGGTTAAGCTGATTCTCCGTGCTACTCAAGAATTCTAGTATTTTTACTACTTTTTCGCAGTGTCATGATGTTTCATCAATACCTAAGAGAATTGAGTGGTGAGCAAAAACATGGCCTCACGCGGGAATCAAACCCGCGTTTTTGCTCACCCTCAGTTATCTTAAGCATTAATGAAACATCCTCCTGCTACCCCAAGAAAGTTGTGTTAGGATTTTCACACTCTTCATCAAAGGTAGCTACTAACCACTGCAAAAAGAAGGAATGGAGTGCATAGTTAAATCAGGGAGTCGGTTTGTACCAGGTACCACGACCCGTACGTTTTGATCACAACGTAACAGTAAAAGTAGTCCAGAAACGTAAGGTTTTGATCCGAACCAAAGAGTTATAGTAGGCTAGAAATATTCGGATATGGTAATGAACCTTGTTTATGTGAGAAAAAGGTTCTTTATCTCAACGATGAACGGATTCTAACCTCTCGACTAAAATATCCGCATGCAGTTATGACAACTCGAACACATCACTGCCAACGGAATCGTTTCTTGTGATGACATTTTATAACAGTTCGACTGAATCATCTCGGCTGTTCGATAGGTAGCATAACTACCCTTGCCATCTCAGAAAAACGTCACCCTGCGCCTAGACTCACAATTTTACAAGCCTTGTTCGATATGGCACTTATGCAGTGCTAGGCACTTGTTTCGCCATTACAGCCTCCTCAGTGACACAATGCGTTTCGGTTCAGTCAGTCTCTTGCGGGGGATTATATATTCTCTCCACTTATAATGGTTTAGTCACAGTTAAGTGTAGGCCGGAAGTGATTTACCTTGCTGAGTTATCAATTTCTCTCAGAGGAATCGAGTTAGTTCTAGGATGTTTTATCAAGGGAATTCATTTTCTCTATCGCTTTTGGAGGTGGTACGGAAGGGATTGGAACCCACAATCCACCCTTTCTGTAGGCGCGTGCTCACTATTGCACTACCGGCGCTCGTTCAGTCATTACTTTTCCCTCCGGAAAGGTGAAATGCGGGCTCAAATCTCTTCTGACATTCAGAGACCTAGAATGATTGGACTCTAAATGGGTGAAAAGCATATGTTCGGAAAAATCTTTTCTTCATTGTAAATTGAACTTCTCATCTTGCAGAGAAGCAATGAACTCGTGGACTGAGAACAAAAGTTTCCTAATTTTTGTGAACGCACAGAGAGTAGAAGAAACCAGCGAGGATATTGGCCCACGTATCGTCCAAGTAAGCAGAAATGTGTCCGGAGGGACAGAAACGACACCACCCGATTCCACAGCCTCCGCATTTTTTCTGGAAGAAAAGGAATACAATAAGTTCTCAAAATAAACAAAAATGCAAAGCCAATGTACCGTTAGTGTGTGTCTTGGAGCCCACCACCTGCTCCAGTGTCCTAATGAAAACGAGTCCCATTGTTATACTAATAAATCTAACATGGATATTTACTTGAACCCTGGGGCAGTTCGTATTCACGAGAACCTCAGCACATGAAAATGGCTGGTTCATCTGCTTTGTTCCCTGAAGTCCAAATATCCTAGCCGGGGTTTCCTCAGGTCGTCACCACAGTAAAGCCGTCACCGGCTCCAGTGGACCAAAGAGGAATTACTATTTTGCGACTATAACTACCGCGAAAGCGGTCCTTCTTGAAACTGTTTGCTCTCAGCTGAGCTTTCTGAATAGAAACGTCGGGACTCAACTGAACCTTCAAAAATTCCAATAAAGGAAGTTCGGCTATTACTATTCATAATTGCGCTTGTTTAATATTTATTGGCTACTTATTTAGACGTTTGCATCAAGAATACTAGGGGGCATTCAAGCGGATTTCTGTATGTAAAATAAGTTCAAAAGGATACAGTATGCCAAGCTTGTACGAAATTAGCATTTTTCGCCGTCCAGTCGACATACTAGTGACTTGGAAGAATTTATTTACTCAGACCTAGAAAACATTTAACAGGACGCACATTTCGGATTTATGTCAAGCGCAACAGTAGCACGGTGACTTTCGGTTCAACTGAGTTCCTATATAGAAGGAGATCGGCGTCGAACATTGCTCGCCCCGGTGAAAAGATCGCCTAACATTGTAGTGACAATCAACTGCTCGATCGCTGCTAAAACACATATAACAGTACCTTACTAATTGGCCTTTTTTTTAAAGACCTCACTTCAAGCAATATAATGTGATGACACGTTTTGAGTCCTTCTTTGGGTCTGTCGGTTGAACCGCAGGGCACCGTGCTACGATGAGGCCTGCCATCAAAGCAGAACGTACGTCCAGCACTCGATGTGCCATATCAAACCTTATTGAAGGTTTGAGATATGTTACCAGATTATATCGTTTAACCGGTCAAGGTCTCGAAAAAAAGTTTTTGCCAGGACATTTATGAACCAATCAAAGGGAAGATAGCACTTTGCCACTTGCGCCTCCATCAGGACGATAATGAATCCTGGCTTTGGCTCAATCAGATCTTTTGGTATGAAGACATCGAAGTCATTCTCGATTTGGTGGCATATCAAGCCTTCCGATTTTCAAAAATGAGAAATAACTTGTCCGTTTTGTATAAGATGAATCAATAGGAGAGGGATAACATTTGTGCCTGGGTCACTGGTTGACGATAAGTCAAAGAATCTCAGTTCGCAATCAGAAACAATTAGCAAAAGCTGAATCATTCTATCTAAAAGATGCAGAAGTTTGAGTCTAAATCATAGGTACACCCTTCATGAAATCAAATATAGCAAACCAGAGAATCAAATTGACAGCCCAACAAACATCCCTTAGTGACAATCTTCGATCACATCCAGCAATAGCGTGCTGATCACAAAGGCATGGGACAGTCAGCCAAGAGATTTTCATATGCTTTGTATCTAAAGACGATTTCTGCGATTAACCTTTTCGGAACAGTGTCTTTTCCGTTTAAGGAAGCTCTTCATTCCCTAGGCCTTTCAAGCTTGCTCGAAATCCTACATCTCAGCGATTGCAATATTTTGCGTGGTTTCTGGAAAAGCATTGTCAGTACGTTCTAATAGCGAAAATAAGATTATGTTTCAAACTGGCTTCAATTTCTTCCACTGCCGAGCGTTGTGGGAAGCTTTTCACAAAGCACTTAGTATCCATTAGAAAACATATATTTTGTCGATACTGGAAGTGAATTTGGATTTCGAAAAGTTCTTCATAGGTGTTATAAGAGCGAAAAGAAGGTTACGGTTCAAAGTTTTCATCGCACATAAGAGTTATATATGCACCAAAAGTGCATGAGCGTATAGAAAAATCATTGTGTATCAGAAAAACAAAAAAATTCGAAAATCTTCTTGGAGTGGGAAAAAGTTTCTAATAAATAACGAAAATCACGCGTTTCTTGACGTTGCATCTTGCGGTTCCACTTGCCGCCCCAAAAAACGAGTTTTCAGTTATTTATTTTTCGGAGTTTCGAAAAATTTCTGAGTTTTACTTTATCACATAAAGACTTTGTCCTATCGTTCTAAAGAGATTAGCTTCTCATTTTCATTATATATTACCAAACAATCCCGCTATGAAGTTCAAGCAAGGGGCTAACTACTTCGATTGCGAAACGAATACTTTTTGCTCTAGCTGCGCTCTTTTACTTTCTTTAGGAAATTATGTGAAAACCGAGCCCAGTTTCAGAATCAGCGAATTTCGTGGTATCAGGAATCATCAAAATCTTGGCGAAACAGTGGCACAGGCTGTACCCGAGCAGGAAAAATTGCTGTGAGCGTGAAACTTAAATTTCTCTTTCGTCATACTGCAATACAGTGAAGGCTGTTTTAAGAAACCAAGCTCAGCGTCAGAATTGGAAATTTCCAGCTATCTAACGACTACCGAAAGTTTAGTGGAAAGTCTGTGGCCGACGAAAATCCACAAAAAGGCCAGTGAACAATAAAGTGTAAACTGGTTCCTGAAAGGATTAGATAACTAGATATGTAATTACATTAATACTCTGTAATCCCGTAAGTTCGTCCGACTATTCCAAAAAACATCACTAGACTCCATTTACCGTCGTTGAGCAACCGAGCGCTAATCAGCTGTACTGGCACAAGAGGCAAGGAATTCACCACGCACTTCACGTGATAACCTTATCTGTACCACTTTTCAAGAGAAAAATGGCTTTGGTACTTAATAGGGTTCTGCTGTGACATGATACACTTTCCATTGAACATACAAAACGAAATATCGAACTCCTTAGCTATAGTGATCTAACGGTAGGCTATTTTGTACGAATAAATAGGCTATAGGTAAAGTGCTGTCATAGTACCTGAGAAAACAATTTTTACTCCATGTATTTTGGCGAATTTGAGCTCGATAGAAGCTCGTTTTCTTGCGCATCGAACGAGATATCATTTGTTTATACAGCCTTCAGACAGAAACTGTTAAGAGATAAAATTCGTTTGCTGCCTCACTTCCACTACCAACTGACGTCAACGCTTTTGAGGTTCATCGACTAATTTGCAAGGTGTATAGTGACGAATTCGTGATGTTCGTATAGCTCAGCGATGGTTCAAGAGATTCTGTCAAGGAGACCGATTGACCGACAAGTAAAGAAAGGGACGTCATCGAAAAGTCGATCCCCAAGCAGTCGTCAATTGAACTGGGAAAGATCCATTGATGCGTCGTCGGATGTTGGCAGACGAGTTTGATTGTGATTTAGAGACGATATGGCACATTCTCCAGGAGACCGGCAAACATGTTCTGATGTGAAAGGAGGCCACGTCGACTACTAATTTGCCTTTTGTTTGAGCTTAATTGTTGTACAAATAAATTTTTGATGAAAATGATGAAACGAAAATGAAAATATTTTGAGAATATGGCAGAAATTTTTCTACACTCTATTAGTTTTACCAACGAGGAGCACTACTCAAGTGGTGGTGCATTGGGTCGAAGTGTATGTTACGCAGGTCAATTAGTAGCATAGATGGATATTGATAAAATCACTGATGTAAGCAGAACTTTCAACGAAATTCACCAGATTTTTCACCAATTTTCTGCAGTTTCATAAAGCTATACCTATAACAGCATTACGTTGCAGTGGATTATAATTTAAAGAAATCACAAATGTCTTATCGATCGCACCAAAGCAATATCAAAGTCCTCTCATACGTTGGTTCCATTTTACACGTATAATTTCAGTTTTTGACCAAAATTATCTAATCGCATCCTCCCAGATGGTTTACCGTCTCGTCGTGGCTGGCAGGTGGTGTTCGTGGGTGTTCGACTGCGAAGTACAACGAAGTTCAATCCTCAGCAGGGCCACCCAAGAGAGGAGTCCGACGTTTACACATGGAAAGCCCAGCTGAGAGTCAACTGTACCAGAGATACCCGCCGTCTTGGTAGGTGTTAAGCGCAAGGTGGTAAATCTCTCCGATCCATGAGGGCCGGCGAGTGCTCTAATGCGGTGACGACCTGAGGAAGGCTCGACTAGGCTTGCCCCGCGACTCCAGGGAACAAAGCAGGTCATCCAGCACAATTCCGCTGTGCTGGAACCCGCTCTATCAGTAAAGAGGGAGCCCTTCAAGTATCAGGTAAGCAGGTATTTATTTCACCATGTAATATGGCCTCATTAAATATGACTATAGCTGTATAGTTCTTATACAGAAGTTATTGCAGATGGCAATCACTTCATTTATTTCTCGATCGTTAAAATGAAAAGTGGAGACTAAACTCAATCTGACCTTCTTTCTTGTCATCGTCTTTGGAATAGTCATCAGAATCAGGAATCTTCGAAAGAGGTTTACTCTGCAAGACTACGATTATAAAAAAAGGATTAGAGTCATTAAAGACGATTTTACTGAAGGGTTCTCTGGCTAAGCATAACCTCGATATCGCCAACAATTGCTTCGATGTTGAGCAGCCATCTATTAATTTGCGGAGAAAAACTACTCAACTCGTTCTCTTTTTCTTTTATTTGAATAATCCATGGCAACATCAATATAACTTGAGAAAAGTAACAGGTGATGAATGACACCTTCTTGAAAAAAAAACCAAACTGTCACCAACGATTTTTAAGCCAAGTACCAAGAGAAGGTGGCGGGTACTTAACTGCCTCACTCAACTCTATCCTTTTTCCTTTACTATTAAATAAAGAAAAAGTCGATGAAGAGCAGATTTTAGTCATGATAACCCACATTGTTGCTAGACGATGACAACAAAGGCAGCTTCAACTTTTCCTCTGCGCTCATATTTCATCCATAAACGAAGAGATACTGAATGCAGCACAATAGAGTGTGAAGAGAATGAAATTATATGATACGTTAAAATGCTTATAAATCGCGAATAAATGGTGCATATTTGCAATCACAGATGATTAAGATGACCAGTTCATTTCATCGAGCACGAGACCATAACTGGTTGATACATGATTTTGATATTTTATTCGTAATCAGAATGTTAGGAAGAATGATAAAATCTCTGACGTTCCTCTTCATTCGACTGCTTTCATAGAACTCTCAAACACAATAATAATCTGATAATCACATAAGATGTTTTGAGCCTTTTATGACGTCTGGTATCGTACTACTACTTATAAAGTACTAGACAGGCGTCTGTTTCGCCCTTCCAGGCTACACAGTAGTGCGCTGCCTTTCGGTTCAACCGACCTCTTGCAGGGAGATATACCCATCCTTATAGAGGAACTCGACTATTGGTCACTGCAATGGCAGGGGATGTTATCACCTGACTTGCGGTGATTTATTATTCGGCGTTAATAAGTAGTAGTGTATCGCTTGCAAGGGATCGGCCGAACCGAAGGGCATCGTACTACTGAGGAGCCTGGAAGGGCGCGAAACAGGAGCCTATACAGTACTTTACCATACCAGACTTCATAAAAGGCTCAGAACATCTTATGTGATTATCCTTGACGTTATCATTCCCTAAAGAGTGGCTCATCGCACATCCAATACAATTTGTATCACTGCATATTTTTTGAATGGAATGACCAACGCCTCCCGAATAGTTTATCATCTCATCGTAGCAGTTAGATGTTCCTGAGTGTCGAAATGCAAAGTACAGCGAGAGGGTTCAACTCCTAGCAGGGCCATCCAAGTTGAAGAGTCCGACGTTTCCACTCGAAAAGCCCAGTAAGCGTAAACTGTTCTAGGAATGACCGCTGTCTTGCTAGGTAGTAGTCGTAGAGAGGTAATCTCCCTCTGATCAACAAGGACCGACGACTACTCTAATGTGGTGACAACCTAAGGAAGCCTGGTTAGGTTTACCGCGGGCCTCAAGGTGACAAAACACTGAACCAGCATGCTTTCGTGTGGTGGGCTCGCACTTTACGTGAAGACGGACCATCCAAGTATTCAGGTGTACAAGTAGTGTGACCTGTGGCAGCTGATGTATGTATTCAACCAGTGTTTTTATCCTCATAGACAGGTCTACTATCATTAGACCAGGTGTTAATGCTGAAGCCAAACAGAACGCTGGTGCTGACGGATCTCTCTCACTACTGTGTCAATAAGTTATGTAAAATTTAACTACCAAAAGCAAAGCAGGAACGAACGAAATCTTGGTTACCACTCATGGAAAACTTCATTCAAGATAAATTAAATGGTCTCTTGGTATTTTCATTGTAATTCCTACCGCTTTTCTTACGTTAATGAACCTCTTTAGTTATACAACATATGATATGTTGCTTTCCAAATACCATTTGCCATACATGTGGAGAAGATGGATAAACCAGCCTCTGGCAATGATACGTTTCGGCTTATTCTAGCAAGCTTCATCAGTAGCAATCCATCTAAAGCGATTGGTTGAACGGAAATGCACGTGCTACTGATTAGTCTTGCTGAAATGGCCGAAAACGTCTAGCACTAGAGGTGCCATAATAGACCTTATGAAAGGCTCAAATTGCGCTGTCAGGATATAAGATATTTCAAGCAGTCTTAAAAAACAGTCCAATACAAAGATAGCCAATCTCTCAAGAACATGTTATGTATTCGATTTGGTCAAGCTCATCAAGGTAACTGAGTAAATATCCCTCTTGTACAATGTCTTATGATGACCTAACTTTTATCAAGTTGGTGTTGCTACCCTCCCAGATAAAATTATCGTCAAGCTACCTATGCCGAAGGGATAAAGGGCTTGGTGGAGCACTGGGAGAGGGATCAAACCTATGACTGACAGTGTACTGCGGGATACCTTTAATTACTGCCCTAACAGTGCCCTTGCATTACTGGTACTGTATCTGAATTTGTGATCAATTCACATACTTCGGAACAATCAGCAATTAAATTAATTTATTACGACTGGAACCACTTCCCTCAAATGATATACGTATAATACATATCACATTCGTACGATGCACATTCCCATATCAATTAACCTACTAATCGTACTATCCTATCAACCAATTATCACAGTGTGTTAGCGTGAAAAATAAAACAAGAATTATTTGCACATCACTACTAATAGATTATGTTTTACTCTTGAGAGAAGAAACAAATGTACGGCAATTTTTATAAACTGTCAAAAACGGTCAGCAATCGTCCTCAGAATTAAAAACTAGTCACAGTTAACCTTCAAAATCACAGCAAAATCCTATGGCCGCTCCTGAGTCGGAGGGTTCGGTAGCTGATAGGAAGGATGGTGATGTGTAGGAGCATAAGAACGTTGCTGCCCCTGAAACACAGCTGTTACCATTCAATTGGAAAAGTTAAAGCAGTTTTACTTCTACGTTGAGTTTCTAGCACTTTTTAGCACTTTATTTGATCCGTCATAACAGTAATTTTTTTTATCTTTCACTGTGCGGATCGCACTACTTCTAGCATTCAATTCGTTCTTCGTCTTCTTCTTGAACGGCGCAGAATACTGGTTGAGCGAGTCTATTTGCAATCTCGAGGGAAGCCTTGCTGTGTTGTTCCATAGAACGTTGTTGTTGACTGCCAAAAAGAAGTGGGGGAAGCTCGGCTTTCACGCGCGCCGTGACCAACATCACAACCACTCGGCCTAGGCGCCCCTCTATGTTAAAGCAACTCGTAAAATTAGAAGTTCTGAAGGGTTTGTCGCTGTTTGATTTTTAAGTGATGCACCATGCATAAGGCTTCCCTGACTATCGTAAAATGTTTATACATATGGTCTGAGAAGATGCTTTGGGCTTCATCGAGGTTGATACGTCAATGGCTTACGTATGTTTCGGCGGTGTCGCCCGCCTTATCACAGCCACACGCGCAACTAGTCAATGAGTCACAAAAAGTCCTGCACAGAGATGTTGGTCCTAGAGTGATAGAGGTCTTCGTTTGCCCGGGTACGGGATTAAACCAAGTATGCATTGCAAAGCACTTCAACCACAGCACAACACGTAACCGATGTTGAAAGTCATACAACCGTTTGATTTAAGTTTTATAGATCTCGTTCAAAAACATTGTACAATTTGATAACATATCTTGAGCTTTCATGAGGTCTGTTATGGCACTTGTAGAGTGCTAGACACGTGTTTCGTCCTTACAGCCTCATCAGTAGCACGATGCCTTTCGGTTCAGTAATCCTTTGCAAGGGAGTATACACCCTATATATAAAGGAATCAACGCTGAATTACTTACAAAATTGCCGCACTAGGTGGTAAAAGTATTCATTAAAAATATTTGATCACCTGAAATGGGGTGATTTTGTGAATATTTAGGGCGTCGATTCCTTAATATGCACAGGGTATATCTCCCTGCAAGGGATTGGCTGAACCGAAAGGCATCGTGGTGCTGATGAGGCTGCAATGCCGAAACACTGCACTGTACAAGTGCCATAACTGACCTCATGAAAGGCTCAAGATATGTTATCAGATTATATATTTGATTTAAATTTGATCTTTGTTCTACACTTCCAGATAGTTTTACACATATGCTAGTTGTTTTTGAAACATGGTGTGCCACAAACAACGAACCTTTAACGACCTAAGAAAATTTAGGTGATGGTCTATCGTATATAGCCGTCTGCACATAATCACTAATGACACCGGCCCATCATAACAAGATGAGAGAATATCATAACACAGTAGAGAAATCAAATAAGTGAAGTCATTATCTTACCGTATTAGAAATTTGACTAAATGCACCATGTGGCGAAGCAACGAGAGGGACAGAGGGCAACGGTAGCGGGTTGGTCGCCGAGTACTGGAAATCATCATGTCAAATTAACAATCAGTGTTGACGTAGTCATTCGGAAAACAATAACGGAAAAAACGGCTAATAAAATCACTGCAAACATAAGTCTAGAAAACTACCTGAGTAGAATGAGCAGGTGTTTGCTGAGGGTACTGAGGAACTGAAAAACGGATGTCAGTAATATAGTACAAGAAGTTTGCAAAATAATAAAAGGGTGACGTTGCCCTAAAACTACACCACACCCCTTATCAGTGGTAGTTTAGATTTTAAACAATTATACTCCTAAGCTTTTTGGAAAAAAAGTAATCCATGCTTAATCCTTTCGAGACCGTGAACTCACGGCTTTTGTCTTTCTAACTGACAACTTTGGACGGTCGGTTCCACCTCCTCAGCATCTCGAACCTCCAGCGTGCTGCGACTAACAATGGCACGTCAGGGTTAGAGAAATGCAGAGAAGGTGGAGCAGACCGTCCAGAGATCGCAGTTGAAGATGCGAAGGCTGTGGCTCCACTGCCCCGAAAAGGGTTTAGAAGGGTACTAGCGACTACCAAAAAGTAATTAAAGAAGTCGCTGATTGGACCCGCTAATCCTTACCACTGGTGTCAACCGCCTGTAGAAGTATTCCATGTGGCTTGTAAAGCTGGTTTGTTGTTGTTGTTGCAGGTACTGTGAATTTGGTGGATATGCTGTGGCTGATGTCGAATGATAGTTTGTTATGTAGCTGGGGTATTGTTGACATGGCTGAGCGAAATATTGTGGTTGTGATGCTGGTGGAGAGCAAGACGGACTAGCCATCGCCTCATGATAAAGGTGCTGATGCTGTGGCTGCTGCTGCAGTTTGTCATAAGGTGGCTGGTGAGCATCGAAAGATGAAGGAACCTGGCAGTAATGATCCTGAAAAATTTGAAAATTCACGTGGTACATTTCACTCATTCAACTAAATACAATGATATGGCCAAACACAGTGAAGGGAAATCAAGCAGTGAAACGAGGTATGCACTTGAGATAGTCGAGATCACAGACACCGTCCACTGATAACACTTCCGCAACAAAATGATTAAGAAACCGAATTATAGAACTTACATGAGGTACTTGAGATACTACTCCGAATTCGTCTCCTGATGCCACCAAGTTGCTCTGTGAAGTATTTCCATACAATGAAGACTCAATAACTGGAGATGGTGGTGTCTTTGGAGAAACCGCAGCGGAATACACAACGACTTCTGTCTAAAAAACTTTAATTAGACAAGAAAAGATGTGTACCTCATCATTAAGACTTCCGATTAACAGGTTAAGGTTATTAAGGTAATTAAAGTAATTATTATTAATTAATTATTGATTATTATTGATAAAGTAATTAAGGTAATCATGGAAAGGTAAGGAGAAGACAGATTAAGGATCATTAAGATTCGATAGCTAAAATTCAGACTGTTTCACTGAACAAACAGATGAAATGAGAAAATTGAAAGAAGGAAATGAGGAACTGAAACTGTGGTATTAGGCGCTCAATAAGTCTTGGCACTAGAACAACAGACGATCAAATAAATTAACCAGACGTAATTGAAATTGCATGATTTTGGTATGCAACTTGTCTACACTTCAAAATGGAGCTAACGTGGGAGCAAACTGGTTTGTTACTTATGCACGAATAGCGCGTAGCGAAAACGCTACTGAAGCGGCGCGTGATATTAATAAAGCTTCCCGTGGACGGTCCGAAAGCGACTGGTCCTCCAAACTGTTCTCTCCAACTTCGAACTTCGCAAACCACTTTCTACGTCCTTTCTGCAATGTCATCGCCCCAAGCCCATGCTTCATTAATCTCAAGCGCCGCTTCAGTACCATTTTCCCCTACGCGTATTCGTATGAGTAGCACGCCAATTTGTTCCCGAGACAGCTCCATCTTGAAGCAACCATAGGCAAGTTGTGCACCCAAATGTTCGTATGAAAATGCGGATTTGAACGATAACAAAATCATGTAAGATGTAATTACTTATAGTTGATCGATTTGGTGCTTGTTTGTTGTAGTGCCAAGACTTATGGAACGACCTAATTTATGCTGTCTACGCTGTTATTCACATCTAACGTACTGCGCGGATTCTACAATTTTCGTGAGTATGGTAATTTCAACCTTTTAAGAGCATTTTTAGGCCACTTGAGCCCTTCATACGCTCCTTTTCCAATTTTTGTGAACGGCTTCATAAGGCCATGACAGCACATATGACCGAATTCAGAGCCGAGTCATGCCCACGCATTAAGGGCTTTGTGAGCGAGACCAATGATTGTGGCTATTAAACGTGCACTATCTTACTTCACCGAAAAAGTTACTCATTTCCCTGTAAAAAATACTAAAGTGCTGCGAGATTATAATGAGAAAATCCTATTTCGTACCAACCAAATTAACGACATACCAGTTCGGGAATATTCACGGGTTCTGATGCTGTACAGACAGGTGCCAATTCGGGAGTTATATTCATAGGTTGTGTTGTAGCAGGAACTTGCTCAGCTGAATCCACAGTGCTCACAGCGGGCGGTGGTACAGTTGTCGTTGGCAAAGACGGTGCACAAGAGGACGCTATTAGTGGCAATGTGCTCTGTGCTGATGACTCCTGTAAAGAATTCTGCAGACATGGTATGGTATTCGTAAATGGCGGATTTTTGCCATGCGACCGAAGCTCGAACTACTTTCCCACCTCAGGTGAGGACGGAATCGCTGGTGCAATCTGAAACTCGTGAACCCCCAATACGACCTGCGGATGCCACCAGCGTTAACGATTTTGGTTCTGGTGGAGCACTAAAACATTGTAGATGATAAGCATGATTGCTCGGCATAAAACTCAGAGAAAAGTATACACAGTATACAAATCAACTCAGATTTCAAAAAACTAAAGTGGAAAAGATGAAACAGTTTTTGCTAGACCTTTAGCAGCATAGCAAGTCTAATTTCACGAAAAAAAAAGGAATTCGAAAAAAACTCGCTTTTTCCACAATGAACACAGCAGAAAATATTTCGGTGAGCTTCTCAGTTTTGCTTTTTCCTCTTTTCATAGTTTTGAAAAGTCAAGTTGACTACATTTACTCAGTAGTAACCTCCGAAAACCACGAAACCTATATCCCTGAATAGAAGACAGTTTTCTACACAATCACCATTTTTGTGAGCCTTCCACAAAGTTTCACAAAAGGAGAGCAACCGTAGAGTTTACATGGATAAATGTGGGTCTTCCAACTTAAAACACTAAACCTTAAAGGACTTATGATACGGTACGTAACTAGCCGCGCAACGTCAAATCTCGCTCAGCTACTGTTTGTGGCTGCGTCGTGTGTCGTGGGAAAGCAGGCAGACAGCCAAACATGCAGATGACGCCTGCCTAGACCGCCGCGCAAGCGACGGCGCTACGCCGCCGTCTATCAAAGGTGGGTCTTTAAAGGGTTTTAACAGTTTCAAATATGTGAGTATCACGTGTGACTACCAGAGCGCATTACTCATACCGCATGCTCCATTTTTGAACTGTTGTACTTATATCCGGATGTACTATAGAGTTGCCTGAAAATGAGGACTTGTGACGTGGAGTTATGACGATACTTCGCCAACCATTTTGCAGTCAACATGATCTTCGGGCTCTTAAACAGGGTGGAAACCGTCCGAAACATCATTACTATGAATAGATGATCAAAGGACCTAATGGAGTGTTCATGGAACATAGCGGTAAATGTCAAGCTTTTTCAAAATGGGAGGTGGTTCTTGGAAATTAGAAGAAACTCTAAGCACAAAAGAGTTGTAATGTCACTTGACAAATGTTTGATATTAGGTCTTCTCATAAGTTTTTGCCCTAGAGCAATAAGTAGCGAATTTACCACACAGAAGTGATTAAACTTGCTAAACAACACTATTCAAAGTATACGTCATCAGCCTGAATATATTTCGGCCAGCTCTCAGGCAACAAATCAATACCGCCAATATAGTATGTATTATATATGTTGTATATAATATATGATATATAATATATAATATCAATATTGTCATCCTTAGATTCAAAGAAAGTTGTCAAAACCCTGACGCAAATGATTGATATCTCAGAACTTGTTTTTGCTCAGGAGGTGGATTCAGAGAATTTAGCACAAAGCGGTATTGATTCGTTGTCTGAGAAATGGCAGAAATGTGCAGGCTGATATCGCATACTTTGAATACTGTTGTTAAAAAATTTCAAAGTGCTTCTGGTTGATAAACATGGTGTTTATTGCTCTGATGCCAAAACTTATGACAAGATCCAATGTTGTCACTGTCTTCATACTCAAATTTAGTATTTAGAACAGTTTAGTATTTCATGCCTTCTAATTGATTATGAAATTCTAGGTTAGCTCAACGACATAGAATCCAACACCAAATTGCATAGAATCTAAAGATGCCGCCAGATACTGCAATTCAATATGAATAGTAATTTGTATAGACGAGCGCCAGATCTAATTGAATTCTTCTAAAACGAAAGGCTAGCTCACGGTGCTGTTGAAGGTGGCATTTCAGGTAGTGTATCACGAATCAACTGTGGCAGAACGTTCCCCATTCTGCTGACTGTCATTTGGTGTAATCCAGGGATCGATGAGAACAGTCCACTACTTCCCATCACTAATAACATGTTTTTCAGTGATTCTGGTATAGCCTGAAGAAAGATGTCAGATAATTTTGATGACAAAAACCAAATAATATGGAAACCGGTACCTCATTCAAATTTCCACAACTATCTACTCGTAAATAATTGTCCATAAAATCCAACAACCGAAGCCAAAGACTTGGAAATGAAGGCAGCGTTGAGAGGGCGCTGAAAACTTCCGTCAAAGACAAAGATAATTTATTCAATTGCGCTCGCACCGAAAAAAAAAGATATATTTATTGAATATGATGAAGGAAATATAAGCGTTACACGGTACAAGGCAAACATGACCACTACATAAATTTCGTTGTATTAACAATATGGTGGGATGCATCGATTGTATATGTCAAAGAATCAATCCCCAACTCACGTTAAATGGTTCAGTAAGGTCTTTGCAACTATTTGCATTGCTCGAACTCGAGTATCTTCCATTCCAATTGGATCCATAGCCGAAAATACATCAAGCAGTTTGCCAAGCAAAGGAAAGAGCACCTTAACACATCGAGTACCGTAAAAGAAAACAGGCACGTTACTGCAAAACATTTTCTAGTCTGCTACATCAAGAACTCAGTGAAAGGTAAATTGATAGCTCACATCACCGAAGCATGACTCCCATTCGGCCGCTCCCAAATTTGCCATATTCGACGGAAGAAAAGCACGCTGAAAAACACGACCTTTTCTTCGACGACTTAGTATATGTCAACTAGCTAAGGAACAACTCTATCAACATTCAAATAAGAAATAATTTCGGTGATTTCTTCGCACTCCGCTATAAACATTTAGTATAGTCTGTAAGAATGTTCAAACCATTTCGAGGTTGTCACGTCAGATCCATGCGTTTACGTTTCGGCGGGATTGCCAGCTTCATCAGTGGCTCCCGCCCCAAATTGAACCCTACTTATAGCTTATAGCAAGGATGGGGAGACGTTGTGATGATAACACGTGACTACTACCGGCTGCAATCCATCCACTGATTGAAATGGTGATAAACACAACATCACGAGTCAAAGTAGGGCTCAATGTGGGGCGTGCGCCACTGGTGAAGCGGCAAAACCGCCACAACATACGTATGGCCCCGACGTAACAACCTCGAAAAGGCTTCAAACATTTTTACAAACTACATTCTGTTACGGTATCCAGGATTTTCCCTATTGAACTGCTTCATAAAATCTGCCAGTTACCTGTAAATGAGTGAGTGCAGCCGCTCTCACCAGTCGCCTACAATCGCATCCCAACCTGGCCATCGCTTGTAGAAGCGGTCGCCATACAGTTCGCCACACAAACGGCACTGACGCATCCACCTAATCTCACAAAGAAAAAAATAGAAGTGAATAACATGAAGCGATCGCAAAAACTCATACATTGGACTGTGTCTTGGCCCACTGAGCAAGAATGCCTGGTGCTAGGTGATGGAGTGTTGAACAGAGATCGAGCAATTGCAAGGAAACCTTGAACGTCAACCTCTCAACAGAAACGCAGAAAAAACCGCGATCTAGCTCAGAAATACAACCCACCTGCTGATAGCTTGCAGTGAGTTGCTGCTCCTCCTGCTTCATTTCATTAACATCACTGCTCACATCAGTCGAGAGCTGTTTCTAGAAAACATAAGCATCACTACGACCTATTCGATCGCAATGGAATTTAGAAAGGGAGACTAAATTTCGGTATAAATGAACTACATTGCAACGTTATCTCACAGATCATCTCATCAAAAGCAAGAGAAGCACTGGAAGAGAGCAGTGAATAGAATCTGTGAAACGAAATCGTAGCTCTTCGGTTTAGGCTTAGAAGAAAAACATGATTCCAAAAGGAAAATTTGAACCGAAGCAGAGTCTCGTTCACTCTCTCTTCACTTTCAGATGAGATACGTACAAATATAAATCTTTCCATTTACCGCTTTGAGCGGTGAGCGGTATAGATGTACCCAGTGATGTAGATTATGTGCGAAGTTTTTACGTCAGGCAAGACTCAAACCCGCATCTCACTCTATTCGAGAGCGTGTGCTCTAACCCGCTGCACTACTGACGCCGTTTTACCAGCACACTTCCTACGCTACAACGCATCTATCTGTCAGCAACCAACCGTGAAAGGTTTGGCCCCGGTAGTCGGTATCGACATTGAACCCATTCACTCCGACGGAGATTGGGTATTGGATAGCCAAATAGACATTTGACCGCTTTCAGAGATGGAATTATGGTATTGATGTAACCAGTGATGTAGAGTGATGTGCAATACCTTCGCATCAGGCTGGACTCGAACGCGCATCTCGTATCCTGGAGCGCGCGCTCCAACCCGTTACACTAGTAACGCCCGTTTTACCACCACTATTTCTACATAAGTACAGCTATGAAACGTTATTTATAACTAGCACGTTTGAAGAGATCCGTAACGATTATTGAGAAATAACCAAAAATTCTTAGGCGCGAGGTATGCCAGAACCGCTCATACGGCCATCTCTGTGCAACAAAAAGAACAAAAGAACACCTAGTTGACGAACGTAACCCTAAATCAAACATTCCACTGAATATGCATAGGACACAGACGCATAATAGAGCGAATTTCGACATAGAGGTCACCGTCTTGCGCAAGAACATAAAATATCAGCGCGAAAAATCTTAAAAAGCGTTTCGGAATTACACGACCAATCCAACTATGAACCACAGGGAAGAATGCCCCGCAATCACTCGCGATATGAATCAGTTATATAAGAGTGTTGTTTTGACGGGTGGGGTACATTACGAGTTGTGTGATCCTTGCCAGGTGGTCTTCATTTGAACAATTCACTGGAAAGACTTATAAAAAGCGGTGAGTATGTTGAAAGGTGATTTTGTGCTTGATGCGATTTTTATCTGGATCTGGTGATTTTTTCTAGGGATGATGGAGGTGTTTGATTGACTAGATTGTGGACAACCTCATCTTCCCAAACTCTGAAGAAGGTGACATTGCAGAAACGTCAGCTGTGTGAGTGAATATTGCTATAAAACTTCTTGTCTGGCTCAAGAAGAAAATAAGGAAAGATCAGTACTGAACAATAACCGAATATTTATGACAGATAAGTCAGTAGTATACGGTCCTGAATTTTTTCAGTCAATGTTTTCCATAAAAATCAAAACATTTGCGCCGACCTTCCCTGGTTTTGATGGTTTTATTTTCTTCACACGTTCCTCAACATGACTACGTAGTCGATTTTGTGCATCTCCGCTGATAGGTCCAGCCGCATACCTTAATACACTCTATGTAAATCTCAACCTCAAATCGTAATTAACTTGATAAATTTTATGGAACCATCAGTAGGAGCATAGTGATATTAAACTCTCGTATTTGCATAAATCATTCTCAAGTCGACGCTCAGTCAACGATTTTGATGAGATGTAAGGGCTTGAACGCACCGTAGACGCAAAATAGAGGTGTACTAATTTATTTGAATTTGTTGAATGAAAAATACATTTCATTAACATAAACAGTTCGAAGGAATTCTAAGAAGAACTACTATTTTGCGCGCTCGTTTTCACTTATGCCCTTCTCTTTAGGGGAAAAAAAAACTGTTTCTTCTTGTTAGGCGGCGACAAATGAATATTCGACCGCATTCGCTGAACAGTAATTTTTCAAAGGAGTGTTAGTGATCATTCGAAAGCATAATCTTTAGCCAACGCTCTACGTTGCGGTTCTTTGAAAAAGTCTTCTCAAAGCGCTGTAGCATCCAGAATGAAATTATGCTTTCATCCACCACACACCTTCATTTTCGTCACGCGTAGAACTCGCTGGAAGCACGAAGCATATGAACGTGTAGAAAACTTTCGTATTATCTGAGTCAATGGTTTTATTTCAAGTTTCTTTCACAACGGAAAAAAGTCCACAAAAGAATAACAAGTTGCATCCTGCAAATCTAACACTTTAGGCCACCGGTCGATTGCCTCGCCCCCAACGCGTAAATTAGTCGATAAACAAGCTTGCCGAATACTGTCAGACTCGATCTTATTTTCCCTGCTACACCCCAGTGAAACTGTCTTTCCCAGGAAATAAGCGCAGCGTTGGAATCACTGGAACCGACGCTATTGAATGATTACTTATAGTCTAAAGAAATTGCTCTGTACGACGAGGTTTGAAACACAAATCTTCTCTTTTTCCTACGGCGCTGTCAAAAGGGCTTTTCCAAAATCAAACACATTTTTGAATTCTTCGCGACTTGCGCTATCGAAAAAGTACTAGTAGTCTAAAGGAGGCAAAATATCCAGTCAAATATAAGCGAAATAAGGAAAAAAAACGTGTGTTCATGTGAAAGACAATTTTGTTTTGGATTCTACAACGTTATGAAAGAGTCCTTTGAGAAACCGGCCAAGCACGGCTCTAGCCACAGATTTAAGCTTTCGAATGATTACTAACACTCCTGGAAAAATTTTTGTCCAGAAAATGAGGTCGAATATTCATTTGTCGCCGTTCAACAGAAAAGTATCTAGAAACAATTTCACGAGCAATCTCGCACCACAATCTTGCCTTTCCGGGACAGCATGCGTTTGACGACACCATCGCAGCCCTTACTGAGTTCTCCTTGCAGTCATGTTTCAACCTGTTCAGTGAATCTCGGCAATCACCTCTCGTGGGCTGATCTAGAGCGCACAAATCCACATACCCCCCAGTTAAGCTAAAGTCGTAGATATTAAATCTTCACGTAAGTTCTGACACTAGAGCAACAAACACCGAATCTGGTAGCCAGAAATAATTAAAGTTACTCAGGAACATACACGTATGCGCCATCAGTCTGAACCCATTATCTGCCAATCTCGCACAGCAAATCAGTACCGCTCTGTGCACAAATTTTGAGCCTACTTTTGGTATCAAATTTGTCCATACTTGCCGCATCAAGGGCGCTCAACGAAGCCTCTATCGCGACTGCTGCTTTACGAGTGGGATTGACACGCGATGCACAGACCGCCCTTCCAGATCATCAATCGCACAAAGACTCAAGGATTTATGTCCAGGCAAACAGCGTTTAGGTTGTCTGCTGACTTTCGCACCGGTAACACCAACTTGAAGGAGCAGGTGCGTTCAGGACGTACACGCGAAGCTGATTGAGAGGTCGTCATGCTCATCATGTTATGGGACCAGACCGGTCCAATTCAGTAGGACTTGCTGCTAGCAAGAGAGACGATCAATACCAAGTGCTGTTGTGAGCACCTGAACCGCTGAAATCAGGCCCTGTCACGTCGACGTCGCCGCACTCTCATCCTGCTTCAGAACAACTCAAGGCTGCATGTCGCCAAATTAACAAAGAGGAAGTTGACTGAATTGGAGCGGGGAGTTGCTGGATCATCCGCCGTGCAGTCCTGATTTGTCAAGGTCTTCCTATCATTTCTTCCGGTCGCGAGAGCATTTCCTGAGCAAGAAGAACTTCCAAGACATCAATCATTCGCGTCGAAGATTGACAACTTTCTTTGAATCCAAAGACGACGAAGAAATGATAGGAAGACCATGACAAATCTTTGAATTTGAATTGAATTCTTTGAATCAATAGCGCGTTATGATCTGTTGCCTAAGAGATGGCAGAAATGAGTTCACGCTGATGGCACATACTTCGAATAGGTCACTAAGCGGTTTTATTACTACTGGTTAGTAAATTTTGTATTTACTGATCTAATGGCAAAACTTATGAGAAGAAATGATAACTATGACTTGAGCTTAACTGGAGTTACATAAAAATTTGTGCCCACTAAATCAATCTCGTTGATGAGTGATTGCTGACAGCTAGCGATTGCGGAAGAAACGCGGGCGAAAAAAAGCGAGAACGTCAAAGTTGTGATGTGAGCGAGCGTTGCCCCGGAATGGTCCAGCGGTTTCAGAACTTTATCAACGGTTTTCAAACTGGAAGGCTAACACTGTAAGTTTAGTTGCTCAAAAAACAATGGTTACTAGATATTCTATTTCTTAGGTGTTTCTAAACGTGCAAACGCGTGCAGATTGCAGACTCCATGCGATCCATCCGTACTCCGTCCCGAATGAGATAAAAACGGCTGAGTTACTTACCTTCCACCATCAAGACTAGCCTCCACCATTGTTCGTAGACATTGTACACAAGATTCAAAGTTATCTGGTGTCACATGAATAGCGTCCCGTAATAGAAATGACAAGGTGTCGCACACCTAAAACGATATAGTTTTCAATCTTTCATGCTACTTAATACACTCGTGCCAGTATGAGCCATATATGACTCGTTTTCTCTCCAGGTTGTTCCTTCTGCTGTCCGAATATCTTCTGCAATTTCTTTTGTATTGCAGAGACAGACTAACAATAACAAAAGTATTGGGTTGAATTTTACCGCAAAACATTTTTCATATCACAATTCGTGAAGAAGCGATTATAATGCGCTGTGAAACCGAACGATCTTCCGATACGACTATCAAAAAGATTTAATGACAAAGTGAATGTATTAACGATATTGGAAGGTGAATGATTACCTTAAGAAACGCTGCTGGCTCATGCCTTCCAAGATTCGTTCGTAAAACTAAAGAACTACGCGTGAAACCGCACGAACGAGCTACGTTTCCGCCCAATGACCTCAGTGCATCCTCGGTGGCCCGACGAGCATCTCGGTGATCCAAATGTATCCATTCACGGCTCTGATTTAGCGAGACTGTACTGTCCGCATCGAGATCTGCTACTTCCGTATTTGTACATTCAGCTATAAATTTGACGATCAAAGAAAATAGTCATAGAAAGAGAATTGAATGAAAGTAGACAAGTTCTACTAGTATAAAGAACTGATACAAAACGTACATGCTGCTCTTTTCGGGTCATCGGAAGTATAACCTCTATCGTCTGACTGAGGAGGAGGCGACATAACTTCTCCATCAGAAAAGGCTTGCCGATCGCTGGTTGTAATACACTCAGACTGCAAAAGCACATTAAAATTATGAAAAATGGTGCAATGCCAAATTTTTGATTATATGAGAATTCTGTTGTGGAACAAAGTGATAAAAGCTTTGAATATGAGCAAGAATCAGAAAAAAGCACATTGTTTGAGAGTTGTTGGCCCAGCTAAGGATACGGGTTTGAAATGAGGCAAAGGAGATGAACTGGGTTCACTCTCAGGAAACTCTCACTTTCCTTCAATTTAAATTAGACGACCTGTCACCACAGTTTACTGGTGGATCCTAACAGTTCATGTATTCGATTCGTTTCATCACACTCATCCTCCACAAAGGTGCTCAAATATCTAATAGTATTGAGTGAACAAAACTCTGAATCTCGAGCGGGAGTTGGATTCACGTCTCATGCTTTCTAAGACGTAAGTTGATCACTGCACTACCGGATCTTCTGTCACGTCTTCGCACTTTCTGTGCCACCGAGAAGTATGTGACAGGTAGACTATCGCTGCTCAGAGGGTCCAAAATTTCACCACATAATATCAGTGGTTATACATTTATAACATCATAGCATTGTTAAGAATCGTTTGAATGAAGAATTCCTGCCGGTATCAGAGTGCTTCAAATGTTGTTTCGGCTGCTGCTTAGGAATTTCGTCTTTTTCATGGGTTTAGTGAGAACTGGTCGAAACGATTCTCCTAAAGCTGGAAGCAGCCGAGTTAAGGCCTTCTCTAAAGCGTTGGTTAATTGACTACAAGGGAGTGAGAAGCGGATCAGACCGATGTCTTGCATATCACTTTGCCTCCTGATACTTACACCATAACCACTTCGCTGTTCCGCCCTCGGAAAAAAGGTGGGAAAGAGATTATTTCCGACAAAATAGTAGAACTTTCAGAAGTCGTTTCAAAAGCCGTGAAGGATCGTCCAACTTTTAGGTTCCGCAGTTAGACTTGGTCCCTTAAAAGTGGTATTGCAGAGAGAATGCGCTGAATCATCTGTGAAGTAACAAAGTTTCAGATACTTTGATCATCTCATTATTCGAAAATTGATCAAGAATTCTCTAAGTGATACGGAAACCATTGGACATCAAGAGTGAGTTGATACGGCTCCGATATGGGTGGAACGTAGGTTCAGTGTCGCTTCTTATAGGATGTTTGCATACCACTCAACACTCTTATGTGAATTGTCAACATTATATCATTGTTATATGCCTAACGTATAGATCACAAACCTGGTCGCTACTTAAGCAGGATGAAAGATCACCTGGCTCTATTGAACACGCAGTCAAGCGGTCGATGCTAACAGTATCCCGTATCTTGCAGGTGAGAGAAAGAATCCGAAGTTCCGACCTACGTCAGCAATCGCAGATCACAGACGCCGTTCTACACGGCAGAATATCGAAAATAAGGTGGGCTGGACACGTGATGCGCTTCAACGACAACCGATGGACGAGAGCCGTTACCGAATGAATTCCTCGGGACATCAAGCGCTCTACAGGAAGACCACCGACCCGCTGGTCCGATTTCTTCACGAAAGGTATAGAAGAAAAATATGATGCTCAGCGAATCCCTCGAGCGAGGAGGACCCACTGGGCCACTCTTGCACGCGATAGGGAAAAATGGAAGTGTTGCTGGTGCCCACTCGAGTGACTCGACGATCAACGAGACGAAGGTGATACCATTGCTATGAAGCCGTTAAAATGAACTAACTGAATTATACTTAGAAGCCCTCAACTCACGCTAGTCGAGTCGTCCGGCAGTGCCGCTGCACCGGCCGCTTCAAGCAGTGCAAATAGCACTGCCCAGTGCTCCTTCCGATGTACATTGGCTGCATTTGTACGGAGTAATTCGTGCAATCCAAAAGAAATTTGACGAGAAAAAACATACATTGCTTTCGGTGATAGACGCTAAAAAGAAATCAAATAATAAAAGAAATCAAATGAATAGAAGGAAGCGAAAAAATTTTCTCATATAGCGACATTCGTTGCGGTAGAATTCAGTAAACGGACATACCAATAACAAAGACAACGACTGTAGCACATCATCTGCGATTGTATTGTCTCGGAACAAGTTTCGATTTGCAACACGCAACAAGCCAACCACGGCTCTTTCAACAAGCACCTAAAAAAATCCGTTGATAGCATCATGGAATAAACAATGAAGTTACTAAATTTGGATGTAATTGCACTACCGACCGGACTCCTCCCAAATCTTGCCGACAATAACCACTCTAAGTGACGACGAATAAGTGGCCATACTAAGGAGAGACGATCCTAAAATATATCATTTCCAAAAATGTAAGTTATAAGATGATTGTTCCTGAAAGCACATTTAAACCTTTCATATGGCATTTATAATGTGCTGAACAAGTGTTTTCGCCTTTCAGCCTCATCAGTAGCACGGTGCTTTCCGTTTGAGCCAATCCATTACAGGGAAGCATAGCCTTACATGTAAAGGAATCGACGACCAACAAATTACACTGCACATGTGTTAAGTGAAAAATCATCCGACAATGTAATCTATGACAATCGATTGCTTATGGCTAGAAATCTGATAATACCTTCATATTCGACTGTCTCTCGAAACGTCGCTTAAAAATCAATATATTCAGTCCGGACATCCAGACAGAAAGGCTTAAATTACGTTGCCAAGAAGTATTAATCTTGAGAGAGATCTTAAGAACAGTTGAACATAAAGGCATTAGCAAATTTACCAGTCATGAGCAATCGACTGTCAAACATTGCAATGCGGGTGATCTCGTAATTTGACACACGTACAAAGTAATGTGCTCGTCGTCGAATCCTTTCTATGTAGAGTGTATACCCCTCCCCTCAATAGATTGGCCGAAATGAAGGGCACCGCGCGAGGCTGAAAGGCCGAAATACGTCTTCAGCACGTGATAAGTGTCATGACAAACCTTGAGAAAAACTTGAAATATGCTACCAGGATATACCGATTTTGAGCGAGGTCTTGAAAAAGAGTCGAATATAAATAAATCGAATGAATAGTCAAAAATTGCAGTACACTAAATTCTGCCTTGCACTTCTGCATTCCTAGCATTATTGAAATTCATGTAGGCCGCTTGTGATACGTCTTGGCGAGACTCAGCAGTTAAAAGACGTTAGCAATGAGCTCTCATTGGGTGTTATGCAAATGGCAGGAAGATCATCAATTATCAGTTCGTGGTTAGACTACTTAGTAAAATTCTAGAGGAAGAAACGAGATGTTTTTCCCTTAATTCTCAGGGGAAACATATCCACGTGACTGGAGCATACTAATAATTTCCTCGCGTCCTTCGGGAACTCCAGAGTAAATTACTACATTGGATTTCTCAAAGATCTCATAAGATTCGACTTTTACTTAAAAGAAACGAACATAACACCATTTGAAGACGACTGAAAAATAACAAAAAAAAAAAAAACGATAACAACGATATAAGTACGTGAGAAAAGATAGTTCAAGCAGTTACCTTATTTTCAAGACAAATTGTAACAATAAGTTCAAGATAAAATACAAGCGCATCCTCTTTCGCTCCATTGAGAACAGTTCCCTGAAATGGATGCTGAAGTGCATGAAAAATTGCTGTTGTGAAAATACGAAGTTGCTTAGGAACTTCAAAGACTTCCACTTTTTTTTAGCTAACTTTAATCACGGTTGGAACACGACGAAATCGATATATGAGATGCCATAAATAAAATGAAATTACTTTTTTCCTTTATGTGATTCTCAGAATAAGATCCACAGATCTCGTTGACCAACTTGACAACAAAAAATATTATATTTCTTTCACTAAGAATAGAAAAGATTGCTGAAAATCCCCTTGCTAACCGGCTTGTGTGAATCCACTTGTTCAACTACAGTTTGGCTGGAATGGATTAAAGCGTTGAGAAGTTCCGATAAGGCGGTACTCGTCAAGTATTTACTATCAGTGAATAACTGAGCAGGTCGACACTCACATATGACCATTTGCGCATGCTGTAATAATCAAAGTTAGAGCTAGGCAGAAGCTACTAGACAAGAAAGTAGGACAATGAAGCCGGAATAAAAGCCGAAATTATATCCTAATTCTTCAACCACTAGAATAAGGCAGAAATTGCTCACTTTGATCGAATTTTGCTGGTCTTGTGTGAGCTTTTTTCGTTCATTTTCACTAACACCTCCCCCGAGACCAAACCACGACAGTAGGCCGGATTCGCTTCGCACTGGTTGAGGTTCTCTGAAACTTCCATGTTTAACGATAAGACGAATATACATATACGAATTCACATACCGAAGCATTTTCTTGCTTAGTATTCAACTTACACTATCTGGTCACGTATCAAGGATACCCAGCCTTTTTCATCAACAAAGTCGTCCACTTCGGTCAACTCAGTAGGTAAGAGCCGAGCCCGGAACAGCTGCAGTAAACAGTCAAGCATGTTCCGCCAACCCTAAATGAACTCGGAAATGGTTAAACCAGTCATAAAGTGTGTACTAACTACCTTCATAGAATCGCACAACAAATAATTGATTTTTTATGTTATGACGGCGACAAATGAATATTTCGACCCATTCGCTGGACAAGAACTCTTCATAAGAGTGCTAGCAATTTAAAGACTCAAATCTCTCGCTAGCGCGGTACGTGGCTGGCTTTTCAAGACATGCTTTTCTAACGCCGTCAAAATCAAAATAAAATTATGTTACACATCGTCCGCGAGATTTACCTAATACTTTGCTGGAAGCAGACAAAGCAGGTGAATGTGCAGAAAAAATGTTCTAGTATCTGAGTCAGACGTTTAATTTGGAGTTTTTTTTTTCAAAACGGAGAAAGAACTCCTAACTGAATAGCAAAAATCACACTTCATGTGACCTCTCTGAACGTTAACCGGTCGACGGTCGTGCTGAAACACAGCCGCATTCTCCCTACGCCAGCTCCCATCCCATGAAGTGCCAAAATACACATGCTCCAGTAGGCGAATCGATCTTGCTTTCCCTGCCGCACTGCAGAGAAATGGTCTTCCCAGAAAAACTTAAAGTTGGAATCGCTAAATCTTATGTTACCGAATAATTACTAATAGTTCAAAGAAAGAGCTCTGTCTTGCAAGAAAAACGTGAAAAACACAAATGTTTTCCTTTCGCAGAAGCGTTATAAAAGGATGTTTCAAAGAAGGCCATCTAGTGCGCTAAAGAAAGACTTAAGCTATTAAATTATTACGAACACTCTTGAGAAAAGATCTTGTGCAGCGAAAGAGGTCAAATCTTCATTTACCGCCATCTAACATATAAGAACCAAATTTTTCGATCGCCATTCATTGCGACAGAAAAGTGTACCAACCTCTCTAAGAATATCTCCGTTAGCATGTACAAGTTGGAACATTGTTTTGGTGGCCATTTGAGCTTTACGGTTCTCACCAAACGCTAGAGCGATTCGTTCATGCTGAACACCAGGGGTCAATTCATTTATGCCACGCTGTCGCTGCATTTCCAGGTTTTCTTCCTCGTTACCTGCAACACCAGATTTCCATTCATGACCTCGTTAATGAAATAGTTTGAAATGTTATCCTAAACAACACTCATACACAAAATAAAACTTTCAGCCAAAAAAGAACATTGCCGTCATGGTACACTTTACATCACACATACCTTCGTGGTTGCACATCAATGTGCTAAACTTGCACAAATGAATGATGAGATTGTCAAACACGTCTTTCATCCCGTAATAGGCAGCAATTGAAGCACATTTTCGAAAACCATTCAGTGCTTTCTGAAAGTAATCTAAAGTTGCTGTGATTAAAAATATATGAAAGACGGTATTTTTCGATTAGCGAGATGAATTTCAACCTTTTGGAGGACAAGGCCTTTTCCCACAAAGCCCTTTCTTCTCAGACATGTAAAAACCAGTCAATGCTTGTATCTCGACTGTCTCTCGATTCAAATACTGCAGCTGCTTTCTCAATGGGTCTTTATAGTCCGCAATAAAGGCGAAAATAAGATTAGTTTCATAGGCGGTGGGCACTCTGCTCGTCCAGGGTGTGTGATGGCTGAGTGCATGGAGTCTCGCAACATTCATAACCAACGGCAGTAAGGCGGTTGTTCGTGGATGGTCTTTTCATACTCTTAGCAGTTAATTTGTAGCATGAGTTTAGGCCACTATAAAGCTATGTTTGGTTTTTCAAGTCTCTATGGAGCGTTGGCTGGAAGAGCGTAAAGAAGACAAAGCAATGCTAAGGTTGAGCCGCTTGGGCTTAGTAGCAGGTTATTTAGCAATATGGAGTGAAAATAATAGTCCGAGACTATAAAACGATGGAACAAGGTTTCTTATTCAACTTCACCACAAAAAGTCTATAAAGTTCTACGAAACGTGGGAAAGACTTCCAAATATGTAAAATCTGGTCGTATTTTCGCTGATACGGCGTTCTGATGAAGCATTTTTTGAACTATAGTATTGAAATCGCAAGGTTCTATACCATAGAATTATTACTAAGTGTTTGAGGTAAAAGCAAAAATGAGCTTGTCTTCAAAGTTGAGAAATGCATTCAGATGATCGGAAAATTCCTGAGAAACTACAGTAAAAGCAGAGTCAAAAAATTGACCTGTAAGATAACGTCATGTTCGGATTTGTCGAAGACATAGGTTAATGTCGCAACGGCCGGACCCCAAGTGATTGAAAACAAATCGTGATCATTCCATCCGGTTGGTGCGTGTTTGAAATGACCTTCTGGAGATTCACCTCTTCGCAGTAATACCTGCGATCCATTGAATCAATAGAGAATGAACTTGCTGCTATTTCCATTACCAACATTATCGCTAACTAAAGTACCTTCCATAGATAGTTCTCTTTGACGAGCCCAGTTTGCTCAGCTGGCATCACAATCTCCTCAGACTTGATCGCATCATACATACTTGTTAGCATGTTCGGATCAAAGTCCGTTCCACCGTTAGTTCCTGATAAATTCCTTTTAAAGCAATCCACCGTCATCGGTGGTTGGTTTTTACGAACCTAAAAGCCACACATGACGACAATAAGAAGAATTCATTTTATCTTTCATCTAAAAGATATAATAGTCTTGACACAACATCGTACCTGGGGATTATGTTGATCAGTGTTCAACATTATGATCGCGTACGAGAGCGTAAAGGCAGCGTCAACGTGGTTAAACGGCTCATTGTTAGCCTTGTACCACTGCTCTAAAGTTTCATTTATTTACTTCCCCAACAATATTGAGTGATATGCAAGACTTTCAACTTCAAACGGGATCGAACCCACATCTTACCAACTCCAAAAGCGCGTGTTGACCTGTTGCATTACCATTCTGCTGTCACTCTCTTAGTTATTTATTTTATACGACCCGTAATCACAATTTACTGTGCGAATCCCAACACTTCTTGCACTTGATTCATTTACTCGCATTCTTCCCAAAATGCTCTTCAAATATTTCACGTGTTGCGACTGCTGCTTAGAGAGTTCGTCTTCTTTATGAATGTCGTGGTTGAGACGATTTTCCTTGCAATCTCAGAGGGGGCCAGATTAAGGTGTTCCCCAAGGTGTTCGTCGACTACAAGAGTGTAGGTACGTAATTGAATCAGCGCCCTGCTTATCACCTTGCTCCCTAGTAGACCGCATCATGAACGATTGCGCTAACCCGCCCTTTCAGCGTTTTGCATGGAGAAGCGCTAAATGTTATGAAATTTCGTTGGGCAGCAGTTAATAAGGCATAAAATCGCAGCGAATGAAACGAACACGAAGCGGCGATGTGCTCCCGCTCCAAGGCCCATGTTATGAGGAGCTCAGAAAAGACGCAGTAACCTGGTTTTTTAGAAAGCTTTTCTATTAATCCTTCCTAATGATGAAGAAAAAACTACAGGCCATAAAAGGTAGCTTTCAAAGTACAAATTCAAAAGTTTACCCAATCGATGGGCACTGTAGCATCCATGACGTCCGGAAAGCATTAAACTAGCTAACATGTCACAAATCCTAGCGCGACTCATCTCTAGATGTTGAGAAGGTTCGCTTGAAGATTTATAATATTTTCTCATCTCTGACATGGTGATTGGGAGCTGAATATCGTTGCCTCTATGATTCATAGAAAATCTGATAGTTGGTAATCATCACAGCCAGTTATACGCATGTTACACAGTTTTCCAAACGGCAACCAATTCTTCGATTGATGCGAATCCAAAGCTCAACGATGTATGGTAAGCCGCATAACGACTCATCGCTAACACCAATACTTTCATTTGTAAAAACAGCAGCGCTTAAAATACTCCAGAATGTATCTCTGTGAACTCCTCACCGGAGAAATGCTGCATGACCATGCTAATCTCAGCTGCTTCACCCGGTAGTCGGAATGTTTCCAGAAACATGCGAAGTGCATCATCCAAGCGAGTATTCTCGAACGGAAACGAGCTTACGAAAGCTTCCAGTACCTAAATGAAGGACAAATTTGAACGTGAAATTAGATTATGTAAAATTACGACAGACATTGGCATTCTTCCGGCTACAGATATAGTCGGCAATCTTCTTCTTGTCTAACTGTGGGTTCGTTCGTAACCAGTAAACCACACTAGCTGCATCAGCACCTAGTAGTCCTTTCTCACGCAAAAATTCTATGCCTAAAATTAACACTTCTTTTAAGAATAATTTACTATCCAATGCAACTTTTTGTAATTCAAGAATTAGCGAGTGATCATGAATTGTTTTGAAAAAACAACATCTACCTTTCTTAGGACTTTGGTTAAATAGCTCAGTACCTTCCGCAAGTATTCGCTTTCTCTTTTTCTGTTCAATAACCTGCAAAAGTCAATTCCCATACCCTTCTATCATTTAGTGCAAATAATAAACGCAGTCTTTCCCGAAAACAAATTCCAGATATCAAAATATTTCACCGACCTGTTCCATTGAAGGGAGGTGGTGTGAGGGAGAATGGCGATTTGCGGACGGCATTATAGCCTTTCCCATTGTTCTAGGAACATCTAAATTCAATTTTGATGGAACAGATAAGACCGACTTCATTTGATACAATTTGTATTTTTCGAGGCGTATCTACGACTTTATAAAAGCATATATGATGAAAGAATAGCTCAACACTTAGCGACGACGTGACCTTCATTAGAGTTATACTAGAGAGAACAATGTGGGTGGTATGACCACAACATATGTAACATTCTTCCAGGGTGGTCAAATTTGGGACACAGGTGTTCTCTTTTCCGGAATAAGCTTTTTGTAATCAATCGATAGTTTTCTCAACATAGATGTAGCGGCCCTTGGAAACCTGCTCTCTAAACCCAATAACTTATGTAAATCGGACTAGTTGGAAACCAGTAATTGACCACTATTTCAATTCACCGCTTAAAAAAATACATTCGGAAAAGTCAGAATTAGAGAAATTAGAAGGTATGTCTAAATGATGACGCAATGATCGTCGTAAACAGGATGTGAAATCGTATAACAAAATCTTAGTTATTATTTTACACGAACTAAATCAACTACCGCGCGGATCCAATCCATCCACGAAACCCTTCGAACTTTTCATTTCTCGCTTTAGCTGCTGCTGCTTGAGGATCGTGGCTTTTTATGGTTATTTCTTGATGATAGTCAGGTATTGCCCTTTAATTCCTGGTACAGGCAGGTGGAAAACTCTAACATGTAGCGAACAACATATCTCCCACCTACACCCATACAAAAAGTAGCAAAATTGTTCCCGTAGCTTTTCAAAGTTCTCAACCTTTCAAATCCATTAACTAGAGAAAAGTCTTCCATCAGACCACTCATAATCATCGCACATGAGCTCAACCCTTACGGGACCATGGACTCACGGCCTTTGCATCTCTGAACTTCGCGCCTAACAATACCATCTAATGTTCAAAAAGGTGCTTTTAACAATAGACGCCATTAGACGCCATTTTTAGACCCAACACGGTGAAGGGTAGAGACAAAGAGGCCGTAAATCCGCGGTCCCGAAAGGGTTAAGCGTCATCTTGCGAGGCAGCCATTCAAAAGAGCGCCCCGTCGTCGCATGAGTGTTATGATCCAATAATTGACCCAGTCTATACTAAATATTTGTAAACCTGTCCATAAGTACGACCCAACTGTCCATTTGTTGGGGTAACTCGATGATGAAAAAATGAAAAACATGTGCCTACCTCTTTCCGGTGAGCTGGCATTCACCTCATCCCCACTGGCAACAATCCGTTGACCAATCTCAAAACCACTCAATACAGGGTGCGGAAACGCTGCTACTGCTTTCGAGCTAGAAAATCCATATAATTACGCCTTTTTTCAGGTAAAAATCTTTGAAGATCTGCTAAATGATTTAATCAACTACCCGATTTACAAGAGAAATTTCTAGAAAATAA
Source organism: Parelaphostrongylus tenuis (assembly GCA_019055375.1). Classification (NCBI taxonomy): domain Eukaryota; kingdom Metazoa; phylum Nematoda; class Chromadorea; order Rhabditida; family Metastrongylidae; genus Parelaphostrongylus; species Parelaphostrongylus tenuis. The sequence goes on along the minus strand of JAHQIW010006741.1, from coordinate 88,952 downwards.
GAATTACACTGAAGATTACTTGAGCTCCGAGTTCGGTATTCCCAATGAAGCCTGTCGACAGATGCAGTTCTGGTCGATCATATCGATGACGACGAGAAGGGCATCCAGAGAGATCAGTGAATGCGCGTGCAAACCGGACACTGGGAATGCGTTCTCCACCAAAAGTTTCGTTAGCTCCTCGAAAACATTACTGAAACGACAGAACAGACAAAAATGCAGTAACAGAGCTCTACGACTACGCTACAATTCTCTGCTGTCTCCACGTGTGAGAAACTCACAAATGCTTGGCACGGACATTTGAGTCATCTTCTCATATTATGCCATATTACGAGGTTAATACAAAATTTTTCATATAATAGAGACACTAGATCATCTGAGATCCTCTTGAAAATGGGATTAGGATGCCCCGATAAGATATAGCAACCCTTACGGGACTGTGGACCCACCTCCTCTACATCTCTAACCTCCAGCGTGGGAACGCACTGAATGCATTATTGTATCACTTCAAATATATTGTTGTTGTTATTTTCCTACTTATGACAACACATATATTTACATATAGCATAACAAAGGATGCCTTTCCAAGCTGGGCTTTAGAGATGCAGAGGAGATAGGTCCACGATCCTGAAAAGGCTGAGTCACAAGTCGCTACAACGATTACTCCACAGAGAGTCATCCTACATTTATAGTATTAACTCATTTGCGAAAACGCAAAAAATAACCAATCCAATAAAATAACCAATGATCGTTTGCACTTGCTTTTCCTTCGGGACCGAAGCCACCCAATTTACTCATTATGCCAGGGTGACCCTAGGTGGTATAATAGTTTACTCGGTAAGTAACTTCAGACGACAATGCGATCTCATAAGATTTGTACCCTGAAATACGACAAATCGCGACACTCCAAGAAGAAGCCCACCTGCAGTAAAGATCGCAATCGTAATTCAAGTACAGTTCTGTCACTAATCCAGGAATTCGCCACAGCTGTACGATAGACTCCAACGCCATCTCTTTCTGCTCGTAATTTGTTGTGCGCTGAAAATTTTCGATATCAACTCGTAGGTTAGACAGGGAAATTATTGATACAGCGGATATTTTGGGAGATACCCACTAAATGCATGTCAAATTTGTATCAACACAAGTGAATTTAATTCTTTTCAAACAATTTACAACAATATGAGTTGATTTTTAGCTCATACACAAGACGGCAAGCAAATTGGCCCGTTGGATTGGTTCGTCGTTCATAAAGATCGATCTTGGCATTAAACAAAGATAGGTGAGTTTATGACAAGTTTCACTACCTCAAGAATAGATCAGCAAGCACCGCAAGTCTTTGTCAACAAGAAACTGAATTTCTTTCCAGTAAACTGAAACTCTAATGCTTGAAGTCAAAAATTCTCATTCTCTTTTGACGAGATTCACATATGAAGCAATTTCGATCGTTAAAATGCGAAGATTTCTCTGTCATGAGCATCTGTTGTTGCCAATATCAATCAAAAAAGTAAAATCATAAATTTATTTTCCAAATTCTTGTTACGAAAAGGCAAAATCTCTCCTTTTGAATCGTTCCAAGCGACAACCAGCCAATATTAGGAGACCTAACGAATGAGTTTCCTTTCGTCAAAAATGAAAATCGAATATTTTAGAATGTTAGCAGTCAAGTTAATCCGTATAATAACAATATTTCTCAACTAGTAAAAACAACACCAACCTGCTCTTCCAGCACTATGCCTTTTAACTTGTGAAAATAAGCCTCGAGCTGGAATTTTAGCTGACTTCGCATCGACTCGAAGAGAAGAAAACAAGCACGATTGGTAGCTGCTAACACCGGCAATTTTTCTGTATCGAGAAGCTGGAAACAACAAGAATCTAGTGACAACGTATTCAGCAACGAAGTTGAAACTCATGTCTATGTGCCTGTATGAGCCCATACATACGTGTATATGCACATATGCATATGTACATGCACATGGACCTATGTATGTACACGAACAAGTGTGTATGTGCAAATGTACGTATATTCATGTGAAATTGTATATACATATATATACTATATATATATATATATATAATGTGACCATGAGAGTGATTGATGGCCGTTATGCATGCCGTCAGAAAGTGAGGTACTGGCTCAATCACCCTGCTCGACGCTTTCTCAAAACCAATGCGAGAACGAACGCCGGAGCCTGGCTACTTCAAGATTATAAGGTTAGACTCGATTAGCAAATTTGCAAAATTCTTGAGGAAAGAATAACTGAAGCAGCAGTGAAAACAACAAACGAAGTGTTGTAAGCCTTTGAGAGAGCAATGCGAAGGAAAGGAATGGAATGCGATAAGTGTTCAAACCCATCCGCACAGTAGATGTGACGACTCATCATGCAAATAAACGATGTTTGTACTTATTACCCCAGAAAATTCTATTTATTGTTCGATTTTTCATGATCTATCATCACATGTACTCTCCATTACGGATCCCATTACTTCTTGCATTCGAGTTGTTCCCTCTTACTATCTCCCTAAAAAACCTTAGAACATTTCGCATGTTACTTTTACTGCCGCTTGAGATATTATTTCGTCATGATCCATTCGGCTTGCAATCTTGAAATTAGCCGAGCTATGACGTTGCAATATGATTCCAAGAAAATGTTCGGCGAGGAAGTCAAACCATGATCACCATTAGCTTGCTCGATGATGGACTACATCTGGTTACTCCGCTATCTTCTCTGCTATCAAACGATGATATAATGCTTACTCTAACCATAAACACTGTCGACAAGTAGTGGGCAGATGCAACTTTTTCTTTACAATAAAATGCTATATTACAGTACAAAGAATAAGCACACCTGGAGCAGTGACCTGCTAAGGTTATCTTTGAGCAGTGGAGTAAGAAAAGAGTAGTTTGCTAAATGATCAGCAGCTGCCTATAAAGCATGTGATTTTTATATTCTATAACGATAATACAGATTAGAACTACCTCCAAAGCGACAGTTAGCAAATTTAAACCAAGTACAACCATAGATTCCGTATTCTTGCGATCCAGAGGGTTCGAAAGAGATATAAGGAATCTGAAATAATCGACGAAGGGTTCTCTACGAAAAACACTATAAACCTAAGTGAGAAGTATAATAAATAGTGTCACAGACACCCTACCGAAGTAATTCTCTACAACATGGCAGCCCATATGGCATCTGAACCGATATTGCACCTGATTCCGTCTCATCCTCTTCCTCCAATGTTATTCCTTTCTCAGGAGTGGTCAACTGCTTCGAGGTAGTTGCCTGTACGATTCGAAATACGGAGTTTTTCAATTATTGAACAGTTAAAATGTAAGCAATTCGTTTTTCGCCTCGAGCGAACACTTTTCAATAAAATCAATTTGCTTCTAAATAAATCGTTTTCTCACATCCTTCATCACCGGTGAGTCATCTTCGCCTTCACTGTCCGCATCATCGGCATTTTCTTCAGAAGGATTTACAGCGTTGATTTCGTTTTGTTTGAACGTAGCACTTGGTGGCAACGATGTTCCATCACATGATGGATCAAGAGTCGAGACCACGTCGTATCCTGATTATATCCAATCAAATTTCAAATCTAGCTTATCAGTAAAACAAGCAGGGCAAGCTCTTCCATTAGAAGAAATTTCACCGTTTAAAGAACTTCTAGCAATGTGCCGATCAAATGATGATAAGAAACACAGCAACGACATCATTCAAATTTACCTAAAACAGCCACATCTTCCGCTTTTACAAGGGGTGTGTTCTCAGTGATATTGAGATTTTCCGTCGAGGCCACTGACGGTATTTCGCTTGTTGAATGTGGAATCGTTGCAACACTAGTGGGCTGAACCACCTCAAGATCATCCTTAATCAAACCAAATTGTGAAAATACTCTAATTGAAGGAGGGCATGTAGCGCAGTGATTAGATGTGCGCTACGTTGCACAAAATGTCAATAGTTCGATTTCGCGCCTATGGCTAACCAAATCATTCCTCGGTGAGAAAATTGGCGCCAGAATGGCCCCTAACTTGTCTGGGAGGATAAGCAGCATTAACTCGACACAGCAGTAGGTCACCGCGGGTCATTGAAGAGCCAGATATGCGTTGAATCGTCTCAAACGAAATTAAATAATGGAGACGAATGCATTGAGCATTCCTCAGGGATTGAATGATTATCGCCGAGAGCTCTATCTTTTATCCCTTAACTCCAAGTCCACGGGACTCTGAGTGAAATGTCCAGTATCGAAAAATACTAAAGCGATGTATAAAACACGATCAAAACGTTTGGAACAACGAGCGCTTATAAAGCACTGATGGGAATCATCAGCTGTTAACATAGATACATTAATAAGGATAAACGATGAAAGATTAGATCTCAGCGTTGATCATACCTAAGGAAAGCGTCATGCATTCGTCGTCTAGCTTCATGCGGCGTGACCAAATGCATATATGAATTTCACAATTACTCACAGTAGCCTATTGAAGCATTAAGTCAGCGCTGTTATATTCCCCCAAAAGTCTGGTCTAAGTCACCGTCTCCGAAAGAGTAGAAGGCTTGGTGAGCTTTGAGTGTATATCGAACTATCGACCATTGACTGATCGACCACGAGCGTACCGCAGGGCACCTCTAACCAGTGTGCCAAACGCGATAAGAGTTACATTGATAGCATTGGTTTTGAAATCATACCTTTTCACTATCGCCTCCTACCTCCGTTCTTCTCCGCCGTTTTCGACGCTTGTCTCCTTTAGCGTTCATGACCTGAAGAAAAAATTCACTCAAAGGATAATTTCTAATTTAAAATACATAGAACTTCAGTGTGAGATAGAATTAACCCCTAAGGGAAGACGTGTACCAGCTGAGGTACCCGACTTTTTGAAAGCCTTTCTTGTTGGACAAAACTTACTAACGCCTTTTTCGTATGTGAGGGATGAGAAGAGAGATAGTGAACCAGGATATTCTTATTACCTGGCTTTCGGTGCCACTTTGTTATGTGGCCGCTCTCGATTAAGATTATTTGCACGTTCAAGAAAGGGAGCCAATCATCTTTTGGTATCTCACGGGTGAATACCACCGAATACTCTAAGACGCCAATTAGTTCGTATCCGCTTACACGACCGTCTACTTGAAACGTAGGTACAGCCTAACTAATCTCTTACAAAGCGTGTAGCGATAAATATATTGGCGAAACGGGTAGGCCGCTCTATGCCCGCATAGAAGAACACCCAGCTGACAAACGTCTCAATAGACGGAATACCCCACTAGGGACGCATAGAGCACAGAACACGACGGAGTTGATATTGAGATCGAAATCACCATCCTTGCGCAGGAACAAAGAACAGCGCGAAAAATTCTAGAAGCACTTTGGATTAACACCACCAATCCAACTACAAACCGCAGGGAGAAATGCCTCGTTATCACTCACGACATGAGTCAGTATATAACCGTTGTTTTCATGGTAAGGAGCATTACGAGCCTACGTGATGTCATTCCGGTGATCTCCAATTGAATCACTTAGTGGAACACATAAAAAGCGGTGAGTATGTTGAGAGTTGATTTTGTGCTTGATGCGATTGAAATCTAGGTCTGGTGATTTTTCTTGAAGGTAATGGGGATGTTTGACTGATTGGATTGCATAGAATTTGATCTTCCAGGCTCTGAAGCTTGAAAAAGCCCATTATTAGTTGTAGCAGCAAGAATAGAATAATGTTTGACACTCAGTTTACTGTATTAGCTGGCTGGGGCTTGTATATGGCTCTTCGCCAAGCTCTTACTAGTCATTCGATAGCTCAAATCTCGAAGGTTTCGAAAATGTAATAGTTTTTTTTGAAGATGTCACAAAACGCTGTAAGAGCGAAAAGAAGATTACGTTTCTTACTGAGTTTTTACCGTATAGAAAGTTATATATGCACGGAAAATATAAGACCATGTAGAGAAAATCATGGAGTATCAAAATATCACGAAAAACCTGAAGTTTAACTTCCCAGATGGAGGGAAAACCCCAATTGAATAACGAAAATCTGGCGCCTCTTTCGATCAACTGCCGTACCTAACGGGTAAACTGTTGATGCACGGTGCCGGTCTTATCAAACTAAAATCAAGATGGAATATGAGATTTCACCGAAATTATTAGACATCAATCATCTTGCATTGAAGCATGTCACATTCTACACTACAAAAAGGGCTGAAGAACTAACACTTTATGACAGACTTTCTTCTATGAAAATCACACATTTTCTAATGTCAACTCGATGCTCAAAATTTTCTTCCTGAGTGTTTCTAATTGAGCGGTAGTTTTAGTACAGATGGTTCCACAGAATTATTTTGTTCTTCTTATGACTAGTTTTGCTGAAAATCAAGTGGCAAACTATTGAAAGCGCAGTTTCTCCTGGGTTAGAATTTGGTGCGCGAACAATCAACTACCAAGGGAAAGTTTGATTTCCACAGGTACTACACCCTTTTCTAGAAGTTTAGCAATCTTCTCACCACAACTTTGGGTGGTCTTTTCCACATCAAAATTTAGAGCATCTAGTGCACGGTGTATACATGGAACACGTATATATCCGTATGTGTACATGGTTCTTTTCCTTTAGGCGTCATGGGATGAAGAAACGACCCCTTTCAATGGACAAGAATTTTTCAAAAGAACACTCATTCGAAAGCTTAAATCTATCTTTACTGTGCTACGCGCCCATTGCTTAAATAAGCCTTTTGGTTTGATAGCAGAAAAGGGACATTTGTGTTTCGTCAACGCATATTTCTCGCAGGGCAGAATTCATTCCTCAGATTATAAGTAGCTATTTGATACCATAAGCTCTGGTAAACCTACAGCTTTGCTCATTTTCTGGGAAGACCGCTTCTCCGCAGTGTAGTAGGTAGACTAAGATTGAGTTTCACATATACGGCAAATTTATACGTTGGCTAGTGTGCGGGCCGGATCTGTGCTAGTCGTGGATTTGAAACGGCGCTTCGCGATCGATGGATCGATCGCGTTGACGCGATTCACAAGTGGAGTGCAAATTTTGCTATTTGATTTTTTTTTCTCCAGTTTGAAAGAAACTTTAGATAAAACGTATACCTTTGCAACTACAAGCCTATTTCTGCACATTTATATGTTTTCCTTGCTTCTAGCGAAGTGAAAGCAAAAGCGCGCAGCCGCTGTAAAACACAATTTTATTTTGAATGCTACAGCTTTATAAAGAGGTATTTTCAAAAAAAGCACGCAGAGATGTAACCGGAGATTTAGGCTTTTGTATGACTATTAACACTCTTATGAAAAGTTCTTGTCCAGCGAAAGGGATCTTTTCTTCATGTCGTGCCGCCTAACGCAAATGTACCGCATATATATATATATGTACATATATGCACATATATATTACATATATATACATATATATACATATATATATATATCATGTCTGTGACAAATAAGCAACTAGATAGAAACGCATTACGTATCCATTTTTTGAGTCATAAATCGCAATTTAATGACAATTATAACGTAATCGTGCGTAATCACAATTTTATGTGCGGATCAGCACTTCTAGCATTCGACTCGTTTCCTCTCACTGAACCTTCCCAACGGTCCTCAAACATTTCAAGTGTTGCTTGAGCTGGCGCCCGAATATTTAGTCCTATTCATGAATGATGGAGAGTACTGGTCAAGACAAATTTTTCGCAATCTCGGAGGTAGCCGAGCTAAGCTATTCAAGTTGATTAATTGCAAAAGAATGGGAGATTGAACCAGCTGCTAAAGTACTTTGTAAGAAAATGTTTATTGTTGAAACATTTTGAAACCTACATGAGTATTAACTCATTATTAACTCATTATCCTACACTATCGCTGGTGCTAGCTCTTTTGTAAAAATCGCACTCTGTTTCATTACTAACTCTCGACTAAGTGGTAAAAGTCACTTGACACATTCGCAACGACACGTAATTTCTTGCTGCGCTCCTAAAGGATAATACCTGATACTCGCACGACTCACCGTGACTCCCCGTGAAGGTCATATTAGCCGTGACAACAGAGAAGGTGCGGACCACTGTGCTCTATTATGACTTCTATCCTTGCCAATATGTTAATGCAGTTCATAAAATATGTGAAATCATTCGCTTATGATTTTCTGGAAGCAGCGCAGAACTTAACCTGAGGTGGTTATCCAAGTCAAATTCCCATCAATCAAAAAAGCTATCACTTTCGCGAACTATAGTGATTCCTACTTATGAGGTTGCAATCGACCGGTATATAAAGCTTTAGGGCAGTACTGGGAGAGCGTGAGAGTTAGTCTAGGGGCTAGTGATGCGGGCCACCGAAAATCTAGGTAGGTGGTGATTCGGCCACTTTCCCAAACACTCTTCTAGAACCACGTGGAAACGCTACAGATCGAATATTCTTCAAGCAGCAATCGGAACATCACGCTAGATTTTGGAAGGCCTTAGAGGCAATGAATGCGGAAAAAAGGCCAATTGCTGCTCGCATCCGCACAGTGAAACTCCGTATCGGATCGTTTGAAAGAAAACAGTAATATGTGTATACTTGAAAAGGAAGAAACTACACAAAGTGAACAATGCTAACCAGTTTCCTCATGTAAGGATGCCGAGCATCTTCACTGAATGTCGGCAAACGAGTGAAAATTAGCTGCGTCATGTCACTAAGTGTCGCTTCGGCCGCTTTTCGTAGCAACGGAGATAAGTGCTGCTCAAAAACGATACGAAAGCACGACTGCATCATATCACATACCGCTTCATCTGACAGAAAAGCACCAGGCGGTGAGAGTAACAAGGAACGAAGAACCTTCAAGAAAAAAGATATAACTTCAGTACAGATAGACATATTGAAATCCAGGAATGCAAAAATCAATGTCAATTTCGAAACATACCAGGAGGATTTTGAATAGCACACATTCGTCACTGCCACTACTTTTCCCACCAATAAATTTCGTATGTATCACAGCGTGCGCAACTGATTCCACTGCATTTGCAGCTTTGATACTGCAAAAATTAGAAAATAACTCGTAAGTAAAGTTCCCACTATACAACAAAGTCATGGTTTTAAACTAGCTAAATAAAAAAGGGAATCTATGAAGGTAAAGAGTTTCATTACAGACGCCGGTAGAGCAACTTGTTAAGCACACGCCCTCGGAAAGGGCGAAAAACGGGTTCGAGTCCCGCCTGATGTCAAAATTTCGCACATCACTCGATATTATTGAATATGTTTTATTTTAGTAGTCTGCGAAGTTATTCATAACTAAAGTCGACTACCTATTGGCATCTATGAGTCCATAACCAAGGAACTTTGCTACAGACGATAACGCTGCTTCCGTGATGGGTCCATTCGTATTTTGTGCCTTGATGACGTCCAAAAACGGTGAGAGATATGTGAGCGGATTCATATCACCGAGGCTCGCCACCTAAAAACGCAACTCATAGAAGAGGAACGTCTCTAAATTACATCAAGCATCAAACTTTGGACAACCTCGTTAAGAACCTCCTTAAGATCTGAGAAATTTCGTAGAAGAGGTTCAGTATCGTCAAGGGATGGAAGTTGATGTGATAGCTGGTATTGCCTGCAATTAGAAGCTATACTATCACCAGATATTTTTCATGATAAACATGGATTTGGTGCGAAAATAATTACTCATATTCCTATGAAATGAACGATCTCGTTATTTTCCTATGAACAGGAGAGAACTGATAAACAACGGCTTACGAAAAGAAAACACCAAAATCTAAAGGAAGCCAGGGAAACCAGGTGAAATAAACTGACCTGCGAGCTTTGTTGAGTAGTGCCACAACAGTGTTCACCTCACCTAATACGACGTAAACACCGTTTACGGCCATTATGCCGTCGAAATCGATGGTATAATTTTGACTGACCGACCTTATCAACTAAAAATATAGAAAACATTAGTCATTACTCAACCCTTTTGAGACTAAGAACCCAAGATCTCTGTTTCTCTAACTCCAGCCTGCTGAGACGAACAATGGCACGCTGGGGCTAGAGATGCAGGAGCCGTGGGTCTACGATCCCTAAAGGGCTAATGTCAACAGAGGCAGTATATACAGAGGGATACCCAAAAATAAAGACATTTAAAGCAAACAGGGAATATTATAATCATGAAAATGCATAGTCCTTCGATAGAACAGGGCTGGAAACCACACCTTCATCCACTTGAACAAAAAAATTTTGAAATTTATATTTATAAGCAAACTGTGCAGGGATAGTGAGAGATCTGAGTATATTCTACAGTCGAGATAGTCGAAATCTATGAAACATCAAACTGAATGAAGTACTGAACAGAACATTTTTGTAGTAGATTTACAGCAGCTTTGAAATTAACGAGTAATTTCCAAATAACCCGTATCGAAAGAATTGCTACAAACAGAAAAATCTAACTATCAAATAGACAGATGACCTAAGTACGAGGATAAAATCGTGTTGTCTGTTTACCGTCCTTAGAATTGCGCTTCACGTCCTCTTCAGTTTCCCAAAACCAATGGTTTGAAAGCCAGCCAAACCTTCAACAAAAACCATCAAAGAATGGATTAATCTTCTTCAACAAAAACAAAAATAAATGAAAGTGACTTCATTTATAACCGGCTGACTTCAGCGAAAGGCAGCGAATTCCTCATTAGTTTGTGTTAAGCACCATGGCACATTGTGAGCCCCTTTTACTTGAACGATACGAAAAGCTCGGCGACTAGTGACAGGCGTTCAATATTTACACGGAGGAAAAAAAGCCACGCGTGATCTGTCAGACCCCACAGTGGGTCTCAGTGAATCCAGAGTAGACGTGAGGGCTAATTGTTAAAGGTAAAACCGAACCACTTCCTACACCATCGTCTCTTGAACTGCAGGCTTTTAGTGGGATCGACGCACAATGCACAGCAATAGCAATCATTTAAGCCTATCTAGGAAAATTTGCATGAGTACGATTACGCTTGAAACTAAACAACAAAACGGACTACCAAAAGTAAGCTTTCCACTAAGAGCACATTCCATCGGCTCTTAAATTGAGACCTGATTGAACCGGGAGGAGATATTGCGGGATTTATAAGCAGTGAATTATAGAACGATACCTTGAAATTGGCCAGATACGAAGAGTGAGTCGAATTTGAAGTAAGCCGGCAGGAACGGGTCCAAAATGCCTTGAGTCCGTCGAGGCCAGATAGTTATCGCCTTGCAAGAAAAACATGTCCTCGTGGTACTCTCATATTGGGTAGCAACTCAGAATTGACGAAATCTGCCTCCTTAAAATCGGAACACCTGAGAACGTAGTAATCAGCCCTATTCTATTCCATCTAATACTCCTACAGAAAAGGAACTACATTAAGAGTCTATTTGCTCGTAGATCAAAGGCAAATCGCAAAATTTTCAACTAGAAAACGGTTTAAGATCGACACAGAATAGTGAAATCTGAGCGACTGACAGATTCTCAACAATAAAGCTAAAACAGTTCCCCACATTATACCTTGTGAGATGTCCTATAAAGCACAATTCATGAATTGAAATAGAATTCATTCGGAGCTAATTTCATCTTAAAGCGACTCGCAGAAAGTAGGGGCAAATTCCTCTGCCTCATCAGGAGAAAACATGTAACAGTAAAGCATCAAAACTTCTAGAAGCCAAGTTAAAAAGTATAAACGACGAAGAAATACCTTGGCAACGACACGCTTACAAAGCAGCTGCTCCGATTCGTGAGGACTTAAGCAACCAACGATATCACCTCGATGGATGTTTCCACTGTTGACACCTGAATGCTGTTAGACTTAGGAAGTATCAAACCAGATTCTCCTGTCCATCGTAAGCATGGAAATGAAGGTTCATTACTTCTATATTTCGGCATTACTTTAATCAAGATGGTTATTGAACTATTTCGCCTGATCTATATAGATTTTTATTTTTAGCTATCTTGTAGTGGTGATTTTGTGAAAAAACACGTGAAAACACTGAGAAAATATAAAAATTTGATCTCAGGCGCGAGTTGAACCAGCGTTTCACCCTTGACGGGAAGGGTGATGATTTCAGTGAGGGTGTACGTGAAGACATTGAGTTTCTTTCAATAAGAAAAAACATAATAAAAAGTCTGCATTTTATGCTGATGTCACTGACAAAAGTTCAAAGTTCAAGATCGCCATCGAAGATACCTCGAACTACAAGTGTAGATCCGGCCCCAATGATCTGTAGAAGCGGACATTTATGAATTTCGCCAAGGTTTGAGTAAATGTTTGCGAATGATGAGGGTCATTCTGAAATCTCAAAATTTAACAGGTCTTTGTTTACTGATAAGAGCTTTTTATATATAAATTGAATGGGCACTAGAAAGCTTACATCTCGAAGATTCCGGAACTTTTCTTTGTTTTCAAAAAGGCTTTTGTAGCACGCTATAGCAGCAAAATATAATAATGTTTCACAATCGATTTGCCTCAGTTTCTCAGTTAAAAGCAATCACATGCGGTTGGCTGAGGCAGCCACGTCCGATGATGCGATGACCATCGATTTTTCGGGCATATGAACACGTAGAGGAGTATCGCGTCAACAGTTCAAGTGACCGCCTCACGCACAGGCAGGTGAACTAGCCAAAGACCCTCTTGGTCGCACATGGGAACTAAACTTGATTACCTGCAACGTTTCAGGAAAAGGATTTTTTCAGGATATAAGCACAGCGTTGGAATCAGAAACAACTGAGCTATCGAATGATTAGAATAATTCAAGGAAAGAGCTCTGTCCGGTGAGAAATAGGCGCCTCTGAGACATCGTTTTAAGTGGATTTTGCAGCGTTATGAAAAGGTGTTCAGAAAACGCGACCATGTGGGGCTTCAGTCAAAAATCTGAGCTTTAGAATGGAAACTAAGAGTCCTTTGAAGACTTCTTCTCCAGCGAATGAGGTCGGTTTTCCACTTCTTCCCTTATAATCAGAAAGAACCGAGTTGTTTTTCTTTTCTTCGCTTCGGAAATAGACACTAGGTTTTTTGAATGACTCTGTTACTCCATGATTTCCTCTGGACGCTCATATAGTTTTTGTGCATATACAGCGCCTGTGTGCAAAGAAAATATCGAAAGTGAAACATAGTCTTCATTTTGCTCCTATAGCGCATTATAAAAGCTTTCTGAAAGACCAAATTTAGTTCCGAAAACGCCAAGATTTGAATTATTAAATGAGTATTAGTTAGTTTGATGCACCAAACATAGTGCTGAAATATCCGGAATTTAGACTATCGAATGATATCTGAATCCTAGTAAAAGAAGCATTGTCCAGCGAAAATGACCTGTGAAAAGCGGGGCGTCAAAAATGATTCTCACCATCCGCAAAGGGTTGGAAACAAGTTTGAGAAAAAAAAACTCACTGAGTCTTTCAGCCAGTACGAGGTCACCATCGTGAATAGTTGGATGCATAGATGGGCCCGAGCAGATCACCAACTCTCCCACGTGAGTAGCGATCGTGTGGGCCACGCAGTAGAACACTCCGGCACCGGTTAAATATCGAGTTATACTCTTCCTCGTGAAAAACCGGGACAACGACATCTGAAGAGTAGGAATAATCATTCATGGCACTATGACATTGATGCGTCGTCGATCGTATGCGGTAAAGGAAAAACCTCCATAATATTCTTTCGGGACCGTGGAGCCACGGCCTCTGCATCTCTGAACGGTTTGCTCAAGCTCCCCTACATCTCTAATCTCCAGCGCTCTGCGTCTAATGATGGCAGGCTGTTGCGTCTAACGGTGGTACGCTGAGAGTTAGAAATCGAGAGGAGGTGCAGCAGATCGTCCAAAGCTACCAGTTAGAGATGCAGAGGCCGTGGGTCCAGGAAAAAGACCTTGAAAGGTGGGGTGTTTGGTCTCTAGTCCCGCAAAGGATAATCTGCCAGTGCGGTGATCTGACAGTACCATGGGGCTATGAAGAATGTTGTGAATATCACCAATAAAAGCTCGATGTTCGGTGGAATCGACAACGTCTTGCTCTCTCCTCGCCTTCCTCTTTCCACCTAATCGGCAAAATGACACCGATACAACTGAATTTCACAGAACAAGTTATTTTTACATCGGTTGAGCTCTGAGCTCAGCAGACTGAAACAGTTGTGATCATCAAGGCACGATACAAGATCTTCACAAAAACCACATGATACTCGTCCGAATCGGTGCCGAACAGCTTTCTGTAGGCGACTGGAATCCCTTCAATTTTGTTACTTCCATTATGCCTTAATGGCCCACATGGTACGTTTCGTACCAAGCCGCATGACGTGAAATCTCACTGAGCTACTTAAAAGGCGGCGTCGCGTCTCGTGGGAAGGCAGGCAGACAGCCAGACATGCATGGACCGTCCTGCAGATGCAGCCTTCCCGCGACTACCACACAAGCGACGGTGGGCCGCCGCCTGCCTATGAACGATATTTCTCAGAGGATTACTCAACTAATACCACGAGATTGGTGTGATTACAGAGCAGTAATAAAGAATTTATATAAAACTGAATAATAATGAATTAAATGGAAAAGAACAATTATTGATCGGTAATGCCGAAGTCATAGGAAAGTCGGCTTTCAAAATAAACTCACATCGTTTCTAAAAAGACTATACAAATCAATTTTGACATTATCTGGATACTTGGATATTAGAAGGTCCGCCTTCACTGATAGTACGGACTCCAGCACATGAAAATGCTCTCGTTAAACTGTTTTGCTCCCGAAGTGTCGCGGTAAGTCTAGCCGGGCATTCTCAGGTCATCACCACATTAGGGCAGTCGCTATCCTTATGGGTTAGAGATTCCATTTTGTGACTGTCAGCTACCAAGACGGCGGTCATTCTCGGGCACAGTTTACTCCTTATTAAGCTTTCCGACTGGAAACATTGGACTCCTTCTTAGCCCGAGGTGGTCCTGCTCAGGAGTTGAACCCCTGCGTACTGGGCAGCTGAACACTCTGGTACACCTGCTAGCCACCATGAGGCGGTGAACCATGTGGGAGGATTGAGGATTTTGATACTAACCTTTTGAGGACCAGCGCTGATAGGCAGGCGGCGTTGCGGCCGTCGCTTTCCCTCGAGACGCCATTACCTGTGCAAGCACGTCTGGTTGTCTACCTGCCTTCCCACGAGACGCGACGCAGCCGTCACAGTACCTGAATGAGATTTGACGCCGCGCGGTGAGAAGCAAAATGATTCTCTCACTTCTTAAAGAGGTTAAATTGAAATTCCAGTAAATCCGAAAATGAGTTCAACATAGAAATCTGTCTCGAGTCAGACTACTCACATCGGACCATGTGTCTTTCGAGTGCCAAGCGAACAAGAGTTAGCAAAAGAAAGGGCCCCGTAAGAATTCGAACCTGTCCGTTCCCAACTCAACTGAATTCTTTTACAAAAAGCGTTTTGTATTTGATGATGAAGCACTATAAATTGTTCTGAGTAATGTCTCTCGACATCCAACAAATTAGGAACACTTGAGAAGACACTATTTACTTGCGACGAAGTGTAAAACGGAACTATGGTTTCTTTAACCCCTGAAGAAGGACGACGTGTACCAGCTGAGGTACACGAGTGTTTGAAGGCCTTTCTTGCTGGACAAAACGATTCTCTTAGTCACCTCGTAGTCATTCAAAAGCTTAAATTTTACCAATTTCAACAACATGCTTGATTTTGAAGAAAACTATTCTACCACGTTTTAGCAGCGGAAATAAAATTATTTTTACACTCAGCTTCTTTGTTTGCTCTACTGGGGCTAGTATATGGCTCTTCGCCAGACTTTAACTAATCATTCGATAGTCAAAATCTCGTGGATTTCGATGGTGCGATTGGTCATTTTGAAGGATATCACAGAATGCCGTTAAGAGCAAAAAGAAGGTCACATTTCGCACTCGAAATATTCATAGTACAGAAGAGTTTGTATGTACGAAAAACATATGACCATGTAGAGAAAATCATGGAGTATCAGAGTGACGCAAGAAACCTAAGGTTTTGCTTTTCAAGTAGAGGAAAAACCCTAATTGAATAACGGAAATCGCGCGCCTCTTGTGAGCTGCGCTGTGCGATCGATCAGTTATCGTCCCTAAAGGGTTAATCGATATCAACGGACCAAAGAGCCTTATGGCCGATATTGTAAATGATATGGTCCCTTTGAGGGTGGAGGGACTTCGATAAGCCGAACACCATGCGCCTAGCACTATCACACCATAGGTTGAGAGGAACTTCCCCAGGCCGGATATAATCATGGTCCCCATTTGCTTTCATTGTCGTTCATACACGGCGATATCCCTCCAACAAAATCCGACCTCTACAGATGGACCTGTATAGTTCAGTACAATAAAGTATATTTCGAGTAATACATTATTCAACGAAAACGTGTGGAAAGGAAAAATCCGGGTTTTACTCGGTTGGGAGGGGACAAATGAAAATCCTGCCTCACTTGCTGGAGAGGAATTTTTCATAGGACTGTTAGTAACCATTCGAAAGCTGAGACTTCAGGCTACAGCCCCACGTCGCCGCTTTTCGAAAAAGCTTTTTTTTGACGTAACGCAGCGGGTAAAATAAGTTGAATTTCCATCTGCCACCCAGGAGGGTAATGAGCCAATTCACGTGCCTGTGTGTGATCCGGAGACGTAAACTGCTGACGCGATACTTTTCTATGCGTTCATATGCCCGGAAAATCGATGAAGATCGCGTCATCAAATGTGGTCGCCTCTCGCGCGGGCACGTGAATTGGCCGAAGACCCCTTGATCGCAGATGGGAATTCAACTTGTTATAATACCTGCAGCGTTGCAGAGAAACGGTCTTTTCGGGGTATAAGCACAGCGTTAGAATCAGAGAGGATTATGCTATCGAATGATTACCAATAGTCCAAAAAAAGAGCTCTGTCCGGCGAAAAAAATGCGCGTCTGGAGCAGAGATTTGTGTGGATTTTACAGCGTTATAAAAGGGTTTCTTCGAAAACCGGCGACATGGGGCTGTAGCCTGGAGTCTCTGCTTTCGAAAGGTTACTGGCAGCCTCATGAAAAGTTACTCTGCATCGAATGAAATCGGTTTTTCACTTATTCCCTTATAACCACAAAGAACCACGAACCGCTCAACTCTTATTAGATTTACATTTTAATGAGCTTGATTCTTGAACGGCTTCACTTCGACGAGAAGCCCCGTCCTGGAAAGCGAATAGACATGAAAATCTAACAAAAATCGGTGATTTGTAGCTAGAACATGACGAATGAATGAGAGGCATCAACAGACCAAAACCTTTAAGGTTGGAGGGGTGGACACCTCAAATTATGATGGTCCCTTTAGGAAAACGACGAGCAGAAAACTCGCCCCAATTGGACACGTGTCACCACACAGAGACGCAGTGTAGGCATAGAGTGCGCGCGGGATGCATGAGCAAGCACGCGACGGACGGCGATGCATCGGGACGTCGCGCGCGTCAATGGCAAAACCCGGTGGTTTTCAAATGTCTCCCTCTCTCTCTCCTCTCCCATTCTTGGATTTCCTTCTTCGATTCCTTTCCCCTATTGATTTTCAGCCCGCCGTAGATCACGAATCGATCGTTGCCCATGTAATGACTTATAAGCTGTCTGGGTGAGCACTACTGACGTCGATTTCTAACATTTGCAAGGGCGACTTTTCTCTTCGATCGATTTCCTCTTGGATTTGTTTCTCTCATCCGTCCATTTTTTTTTATTTGATATCAAAATCCTCAATTCTCTCAATTAGCCTGTCGCCTCATCGTGGGTGGGAGGTGTTCCTCGGTGCCGGACTGCGAACTACACCAGAGAATTCAACCTCTCTCCCCACCTGAGCAGGTCCAGCCAAGCTAAGGAGTCCAACGATTCTACTCGGAAGGTTCAAGCGAGAGTAAACTGTTCTAGGGATGACCGCCGCCTTGGTAGTTGGTAGCTTCTAGTCGCAACATGGTAATCTCCCTTTTATTCACAAAGACCGGCGACTGCTCTGATATGGTGACCAACTGAGGAAGCCCTGGCTAAGCTTATTTTGGGACTTCAGGGAACAAGACAGCTTAACCAGTACAGTTTCCTGTTGTTGTGGCTAGCACTATCCGTTAGGATGGGCCGTACAAGTATCGAAGTATGCGAGCTGCATAACAGTATTTTTTCCGTGTTCTGTTTGGTTAGGAGACGTAACAGCGGTGTAAGGTCCACTGATCATCACGTCAGCGCACGTGGTCGTCGTGCCCAGCTGCACGTGAATTGGCCAAAGACTTCCTTGGTCACTCATGCAAATGCAATTTATTATACCTGCTGCGTTTAAGCGAAACGGTCTTTTTATGAAATAAGCCCAACAATGGAATCAGCAGCAATTACGTTATCGAATGATTAGTGGTAGTCCGAATCTAGAGAAAGGGCTCTGTCTGGCGAGAAACATGCGCATCTGCTACGCAAGTAATCTTCCTCTGTAACAACGTTTAAAAACTTTTTTCAAAAATAGACGACAAGGGTCAGTAGCTTGAAGTCCCAGTTTCGAAATGTTAATAGCACTCCTATGAAAATTCCTCTCCAGCGAATGAGATCGGTTTATCATTTGTTCCCTCACAGTAGGTCATCAACTAAGTTCCCGAACTTGATGCAAGAATTCAAAAAATTTCTTTTTCCAAGTAATCGAAAGTTTCAAAAAACATTGAACGAAGTATTCTCCGTCTGCCTGGATGCGATTCTGCCAACGCTCCAGCAAGAAGTCAGTTCCGCGCTCATAAAACTCATACTTCATCGATGCGAACCAACCAGTCAATTCTCGATGCAAAAGAGTGATGTCTCGAATCTTCCTCTTGTCCAACCAGTGCTCCAGTGACCTGAAGAGATGGAAATCAGACGGAGGCAGACCTAACAAATACGGCTGTTGATCCAAGTGCGCCGAGCCCAAATATGTCAACTTCTTCCTTGTTTCCTTGGCAATTTGTGGCTTTGCATTGTTTTGAAGTAAAATGACATGGCGACGGCGGTGAGGGGAATTGCTTGATTGCAATGGTCCAGTGGTGATTGCAACATTATCGCTCAGCGTTGATGGTTTTACCGGCTTGCAACAAGTCCCAATGAATCGGCCCACTTCAGTCCCGGAAAATGATCAACATTGCTTTTGGCACAAATCGCTTTGATCTCGGTTTTGGTGTTCCTTCCTGACCTGGTGACAACCACTGATTTGGACGACGCTTGCTCTTGAAGAAGATCCACTTCTCATCAATGGTGACAATTATGATCTAAAACGAAGAGCGGCGATGACGCCGAAGTTGAGCTTGCCCAATTCGCTTTCTCTTACTCTTTTGAGCTTGTATGAGATCGTGCGGAGTTCAATTGCCCTTGCGCCAATTCTTGCCTGTATCTTTCAAAATCTCCCGGTTCTGCTCGTCTGAACATTGGCAGAATTGTATTCAGGTAGATGGAGAATACTTAAATTAATGTTATTTGATACTTTCGATTACTTGGAAAAATGAATTTTTGAATTTTTTGGATCAAATTTGGAAACTTTTTGGAGACCAAATAACCGAGTAGAACTTTTTTCGAAGTCTTACAATCATTGATACGAAATACTTGTCGCCATATTCAATGAGTACTGCCTTTACTGAGGCTACACTTTCATAGAAGTTCATTTCTCAGTTCACCTCATCTGGGAGTTCGAGAACATTCCATATTGTTAGTGATACTGCGAGAATTATAGCCGAGTGGCTAATGATGATTAGCGCGGCTCGAAGCGGCTTTGATCCCTGACTCTCACGCTATCCGGCAATCAATAACGAATGCCCCAGTCTGGCTGTCCTCGCGATTTCAAGATTTACTCAACCGGTCGTGAATAAGACAAATCCTCATGCAGGCGATGAACATGAGGAGACAAATTGAATGTTAGAAGTACGGGGATCCGCACAGTCAAAAAGAATAGTGACTGAATAAAGTGAAGAAATGTCACTAAGGGTTTCCCTCAAGCCCTAGGATTTTGAAGATATCTTACTTTTTTGATAATCAAAATTAGCCCAGATGTTCATCCACGTATTTGATGACGTCATTATAAGGCCGCCAGTTCCAGTTCGATGATTGTATTATTATATCAGTCATCGGAAGGATAAAAAGATGAAGCTCTCTGTGTTGTTCCATCCCTAAGACAAGCGTCATGCATTCGTCTCCAATTCTTAACTTCGTTTAAGGTTATTGAACCCATATCTGTCATTTACAATGACTCGCGGTGGCCTCCTGCTGTATTAAGTCAGTGCTTTTACCCTCCCACACAAGTCTAAGGCCAGTCTGGTACCAATTCACCGACCCCGGAGGGATGGATGGCTTGGTGAGCCATGAGCGCGAGATCGAACCATTGACCTCGTGTGCGACGCAAAGCACCTCTAACCACAACGCCGTATGCGCTCTTATGTCAGATCAGTTATCAGTTTTAACACTTACTCTCCTGGTTCTGAGGTTTTCGCGCCCACTCCTGGAAATTCAATTCGCCACTTATGGCCTTTCAAGCTTTCAATATAATCTGGATACATATTTTGAGACGTTCATGAAGTTTGTTCTGGCATATATATAGTGCGAGACACGTGCTTCAATTTTTGAGCCTCATATGTTGCACGGTGTCTTTCGTTCCAGCCTATCCCTTGTAGAGGAGACCCTTAACACATAGAGTAATCGACGGCGAACAATCTACATATGCGCTCAGAAGACTACTCGTCGTGCAATGTTTTACGGTCGATTGCTCGTGGATGGTAAAACTCATCATGTAGTAACTTTCTATTCGGCTTTTTGTTTTCCACCATCCACGAGCAGTCGATTGTAAAACACTGCGCGACGGGTGGTCTTTTCACTTTACGCCAGTGTGAGTTGTTCGTCGTCGATTCCTTTATATTTGACGGACCTCGTCTACAAGGGATTGGCTGGAACGTAAGGCACACGTGCCTTGCACTGTATGACTACCATACAGCACCCGGCAGTATTACTTGATAAACTTTTAACATCACTCACATTCTAAGGGACCTCGTCACGTTTTCCGCGTAATTGGAAATGTAGCGTTGACAAATGTTTGTAGATTGTTGTTGATCAAGCAGCAACAGACCTTCATTCTCTCTTCCAACCAATTGAAGTAACAAATGATTTTAGCAGGTTTTTCCTGAATGTCCTATCGAGGCAGCTATCAATCACGATTTGTCTCGGCATCGTCAAGCGGCTCAGCTACTTCGAATGTGAGTGACAATGTGAAACGGACCAACTTAAGTGAGTCATGTTATGTTTGACAAAGCTAGAGTTTATCCAGTCCAGTAGTGCTGAAAATTGAGTTTTACAACGTTTCTTTTTTGAATATCAAGGCAATCTCTGTATTATTGAAGTTTTTTCTCAATTGAAGGTAGCATGAATTCTGTTCCTCCACCGCAATCATTGGTCACGTCGAGTGTCGGACCTACCTCGATCGGTGGTGTTTACATGTCGGCTCGCGAAAGAGAGAAGAAGAAAGAAGAAGAGGTCTTCAGTTTTTCATTCAAAGTGTTTCCAGTTTTACGATTTCTTTACTCCAGTTTTACCTCTTTTCAAACCAGTTTTCGCCATTTAGTATGCCAACTTAATGTGCTATGGTGCTAAGACGGAGAAAGACGCAAGAAAGAAGCGAATCTACGACGATGAGTTGGTTAACCACCTTTTCTTTGTTTTTTTCCCTTTTACACAATTGTCTATGACGCATCGTCTCTGTCTCTCGTAATTCGACTTATGCTCTCTCTTACGTAACGAGAAGCATTTCAGATGACTATGCCGTCCAGTTCACATATGTAAACCTACCTATATTAGATACCTCGAGGGCGAGGATTCAGATGACGAAAAGTCGTCTTCGCGTCGTCGTCGTTGGGATGACGACGACAACCACCATCGTCGTGATCGTGACACTAAGAGAAAGAAGAGCAATGATGAAGAAACGAAACCAGTTGATGATGAAGAGGATGAGCTTGATGCCTTCATGGCAGAGATTGATGCGCAGGTAAATATAGTTATTCGTGACTTTTCATGATGTCAACTTGAGCTGATGCATGGCAAAATTGCATTCTAATCATTTATAGGCTTCGAAGGATAAAGCGATATCAGTGCAGAAGGAGAAAGACCGCATCAGTGGAAAAGATGCCGATGCTGAGAAAAAAGGCAAAGGTAGAGCTGACATTGACGACGAAGATATGCAGGAATCATATTTCAAGTGAGTTTGAGTTCCTTTGTGAACTGTTTTGAGAGTTTCATGTAAAAGCTTTTAATATCAATGTGGAAATTTTTGAATTTAATCTCGTATATGTACACAACATATATTATCTATACAAATCCATTTATATACGCATATGTATATATGCATATCCAGTAATGTTGAGTGATGCGCAAAACTTTGGACGTCAGGCGAGATTTGAGCCCGCAATTCACCTTTTACGGGCTTCTGACGGTCAGAGGTTTGCATATCACTCAACACTATTAGATATAGCCTTTCCATCAATGTTTGGTAAAACCTCGTTATAAAGTACTCAATGTAGTCTGAGGTAATGTTTCACTGACATATCAACCTCAAAAGGCTCAAAATATTATCTCAGACCATATTGAATGTTTACAATGAGGTTCCAAAAACATTCGATCGGAAGTCAGTGTCCACATGCTCAGTAACAACCGAGCCATCGACTGTAAACGGTGAAAACCGCATTTTTAAATGATTAAAACTGGGCATGTTTTTCCGTCCCTAGCATTAAGGGTGACTCTGAGCGAGACTGCTGAAACGTACGTAAGCCACATGTCAGCCTCGAAAAGGTTTGAAACATAAACTCGGGTTATCATATATATATTTTGCATGCGTGTTATGTGTATGCACATGTGCCTACACACAATAGCACCACCTAAAAGAACGGTTAACCGAAAAAGCATGCAAGTCAATCTTCTTATATCCCTTTAGTCATTGACAAAGAAAAATTCTGAACAGATTGGCAACGAAGTCATACTCATGGAAACCAAACATTTTCCGAAGGTAGAGTTTCTGTGTAACGCGTTTCCGGTGGTAGAGGTGCTCTGCGACATACACATAGTCGGTGGTTTGATCCACTTGAGGCTCAGCAAAGCTTCCATACTTTTGGGGTCGGTTTTTGGTACAAGACTCGTTTGGGAGAGCGGTACGCACTATTTGTTACGTCGGCAGGCCACCGCAAGTCATTGTAAAGGATAGTTATTCATTCGATCAGCTCTAACAATGCTTGAGGAGATCGAGTGCATGGCGCATCTTCAAGGGATTGATCAACCCCGATAGCTCTATCCTTTGTCCAGTTTTGGTGCACAAAATTACTTGGAATTATGATCAAATGCTCACTTTAAATATGTAGATATATTTATATATACTCTATGCACTTGTCTATATACCTCCACATATATGTAACCTACATTTATACATACGTGTATATATGTATATATGCTGTACACGAGATGTTCTGCAACTGACAGGGAAAGTTGATTCATGGTTTCCGTATAAAAGCTCTATTGTACATAGAAAAAAGTGTGGTGTATTTGCAGCATGGATGATGCATTCTTTTGCACTGGCCTATTTTATGCGCAGAAGCTTCTCTTGATTTTTATGATTAGCCGATAATATGTAGAGTAGATCAAGGCCCTGACTGGATCAGGAACTGCTGGCTTAACAATAATTTGCCACGCAATCTGCATGAATCCAGTGACTGATTTCTATTAGACTTGAGGAAGAAGCTTTTGTGAACCAAAACAATCTACCGAAAAAATAGTAGCATCTACAGAAGCAACGTTGTCGCCAGTGTTTTACCTATGTTATCGTCAGATATCTCGAGGAGCATAAGAAAAAGTTGGCAATGATGAGGAGAATACGAATACGATGAAGACGGCAATGTCATTTGGACTTGGAAAAAGGTGCGCTTGTTTTTTACTGCACTAATCAAAAAAAAGCTCTATCTAAGCTACGAATTTTATAGGTTATTGACCCTTTACCTCCTATAGACCACGCGGCAGTTAACTACCAGGAGTTCAATAAAGATTTCTATATGGAGCATGACGAAATCAAGTGAGAACTTTTTTAACGGTAGTTCTGTTAGCAAAGTCTTTAGAGTATTTTAGAGGCATACGTATTGGTATTTCATAAAGCAATTTGAATTGCTGTCAATCAAGTGGACTCAAAGCGGTCCCCAAGAAGTGTGTATCTCTAAACTTTTTTTTTTCAAGAAAACTCAATCATGTGGAAGTAGTGAGACTTCGCGAACAGCTTGGGATACGTGTCGGTGGTTTCCATCCACCAAAACCTGTGTGTTCATTTGCTCACTTTGGTTTTGACAAGCAGTTAATGGACGCTATTCGAAAAAGCGAGTACGAGCAGCCTACTCCTATTCAAGCCCAGGTAAAAGCCGTTTTTGTCAGCTATCTTGGTTTTTCCCGTTATCTGTACACTATTTCAACTTTTTGAGAACAATGCGTTTGTTGCTGTAGGCTTAGAGTAATAGTATCATTTCATAGCTTGAATGTTGACAATGTGAATACTGTACTAAAATCATATTTCACATTCGGCTCGTTTTCGCGCTTACTTTTGTTACTTCCTTGAAGATTCTTTTCCTCCGTACTGTAGAAACCCAAGTTTTCATGCTATAATCGTGGATGAAAACGTTGTTCTATCGTTCTGTCAGCTTAGGCCTTTGATTTTCTTTTTTTTTGTCAAATAAACTTGCTGTAAAACCTAAGCAATCTAAGTTTATGCACGAAAGGCGTATGAACATATAGAGGAGATTTCGAAGTATCAGAGTCATATGCCATCTAGATTTTTTTCCAAAGCGGAGAGAAAACTCTAAATCTAATGACATAAATTTCGCAACCGCGCGGTCTATAAATAGCCACTTACACGCCCTAGCTGACAAGAAATCCGTGCCGGATGCAAGATTTAATCTTCTGTTGGTTGCTGCGGCACACTTAGATGTCATTTTCAGAGCCAGTTAGATCATTGAAATAGTCAAGGTTCAAACTATCAATGATTACCGATTACCAACAGTCTAGGTGAATAGCTTCGTCTAGCGAAAAACGCTTCCAAAGGCGCCGAGTGTGCAACATCATTTTGATCCTAAAGCAAACTACAAAGGCCTTTGAGAAATGAAGTACAATATCAAAAATGGCGAGATCATGCTGTTGAGATTCATAAATCTTAAGCTACAGATGTGCGTTGTTCCTAGAGGATTGAAAATGTGTGAGATAACGAAAGAGTACCGCGTTTTTTCCAAAGTACTCAAGATTCTCGAGCGTAACATTCTATTGTGCTTTATAGGCCATACCAAGTGCTCTCAGTGGACGGGATGTGTTGGGAATAGCAAAGACAGGAAGCGGTAAAACGGCAGCATATCTATGGCCAGCTATAGTGCATATAATGGACCAGCCGGATCTGGACTATGGTGATGGTCCAATAGCACTTATTGTTGTTCCCACAAGAGAGTTAGCCATACAGGTACCACTATTCTTCCTCATCTTCAGCGAAAGTGTCAGCTTACCATTGAGTCCAGAGATGTTTTTGATTGATTATTCCTTCATAGGTGTATCAGGAAGCTAAGCGCTTTTGCAAAGTTTACAATATCAACGTCATTTGTGCTTATGGTGGTGGTAGCAAATGGGAACAGTCAAATGAGCTAAAAAACGAAGGAGCGGAATTGGTTGTATGCACACCGGTGAGTTTTACTCTGCCAATGTGTATTGTGGATTGCAGGTTCTTTCTGTAGTACTATTTATTTTTAGGGGCGAATAATCGATCTGGTGAAAATTGGTGCAACAAATTTCACACGCACCACCTTTTTAGTCTTCGATGAGGCAGACAGAATGTTTGACATGGGATTTGGTAGGAAACAGCTTCTCATATGCCTATGATCTTATTAGAACTTAGCTTGAATTCTATGGCTAATTTAGAGGCACAAGTGAAATCAATATCTGACCACATACGGCCGATCGTCAGTGCTTGATGTTTAGTGCAACCTTCAAGCACAAGGTGAATCTTTCTTCGGTCTCTCCATTCTGCACGTTTTTCAATGGATAATTCGATTTTGGTTCCTACGGCTTGTGCGCGCTTCAGCAGTCTCAAGTGTCCTTTTTCGACTGAAAACTTCTTTTTTTTTTAATTTCGTTAGGTACTTTATAGGTTGAACGTCTTGCAAGAGATGCATTATGCGATCCTGTACGCATTGTACAAGGGGAAGTTGGAGAGGTTGGTGTCGTCACAGAATAACGAGATTGCATATTATGAAGACCTATCTTATCCTAACTTCTGTTTATGTGTTTCAGCATTCTATTTCCAGGCCAACGCAGATGTTATACAGACGGTAGAGGTCTTACCTCGGCAGGATACGAAATGGGTATGGCTTACGCAAAGGCTTGTGAATTTTGGCTCAAGTGAGTTTACAAGATCTATTTGAATCTACGTGTTTTTTCCTGTAACAACAATAATTTAGTGGGTAAAGTGCTGATTTTCGTCACGAAGAAGGTAAATGCCGAAGATCTGGCTAAAAAGTTGAAGGTTTGACTACTTTTCTAATAACGTAGTTTCAACCTCGCAAAGGCAAAGAAAATTCTTAAGGCTCGAGATTTCGAATTGGTATTATTGCATGGAGACATGCTTCAGCATGAGCGAAACGAGCATCTTCAAGCCTTCCGAAAAAAGATTAATATCATGGTGGCCACTGATGTAGCAGGTATAATGCTTTTGTAACAGGTTTCTATCAATCGTGATTACGTCAGTTTGAGTCTCCTTTTCGCCAGCGTGCAATAATCTGATATCTGTTCAGCCCGTGGTCTCGACATTCCGGAAATTCGTACAGTTGTGAATTACGATTTGGCCAGAGATATTGATACTCATGTACAACCGAATTGGGCGAACTGGTCGTGCAGGTACACGCCATCCATCACTTATCATTTGTTTGAGACTTCTACTCCTGGATACAAACGCAAGGCATATCTCCTGTAAAAACACCACACCACGGCTTTCTGTTCACTTACAACGTTTGAAGCAAATAAATCTATCTAGGAGAATCGCCGTTATTATCCATATCTTGTAGAACTTTGAACTACACGAAGTTCTTACTAACTCTTAATGGTTTTACTTCCTTTATTTCTCTTCATAGCCATTTCATAGTGTATTCTTTATGTCACTGGTAGTTTATGATTGTTCATCATTTCACCGGAATTGCTCATGTTTAAGGTCAGCGTGGATGGGCATATACTCTTATCACAGACAAGGATATGGAAATGGCTGGACATCTTGTTAGGAACTTGGAGAGTGTGAACCAAGAAGTGCGTGATTAAACCTTTTGTTCAAATCCTGAACAAACTAAAACATTGAAGGATGAATCAAGATGTTCATTTCATTCAGGTGCCACAACCTTTGCTTTCTCTGGCAATGAAATCTGCTTGGTTCCGTTCTCAACGCCAAGGTAATAGCGGTGGTAATAAGCCAGCTCGCCTTGGACTTGGATACAAGCCAAAAACTCGACCAGCACGAGGCAGTGGAGGTACAGTCATATTTCCCCTTTGAGGTGATGAATTCAAAGTTTTGAGAAGATTTATGTCAAGGTAATCAACTAGACCCACTGAAGGAGCAAAAGCCACGAGGAGCAACCAATTTATCTGTGCGTGATGCTATTAGAGCAGCAACGAGTTCTGAGTATGCAATTATTTTTTGAAGAGAAAAATATTAGATCCTTATATGTGAAGTTATATAACTATTCTTGGGAACTATGTCACTAGTAAATTCCTTTTTTAGAGTAGTAGGACCCGCTGGTGCCGCGCCGAATAGTAGGTTGCAAGCGATGAAGAATGCTTTCAAGGTTTGCAAGCCATTCACTGTAATGAGTTACTGCTTTTAAGCTTCCTCTTTTCTTAAAAATATAATCAGGCTGCTACGCTCATGGTAATTCATGAGGAGCTATTGACTTTGCTCTCTCTCGAAAATGTTTTTTCTTTCAGCAGTCTTTCGCTGCGACATTTAAGCCTTCTGAACTTGACTCCTCTAGAATCAGACAACAGGTTTGTATACTTTAATGGAGAGGTATTCTTTCGTGTTAAAAATGTACTCGGACAGCCTTGAAGCTGTATTTGACGTGAGAATCGGAATTTAGCCTGTTTCTGATCCACGTCCAGAATGGAAGCGGAAAATTGACGAGATTAACGCACGAATTATGGCTGAAAATCTACAAGCACAGCAAGCAACAGCCACTACTCCAACTCCAACCTCGACTTCAGCGACTTCAACTCCAACGACTGGAGATGATGGGGCGTCATCAAAAAAGAAAAGCAGGTGGCAATAGCCAAAATCTGCGACAGTGTAGTTGTGTTGTTATGGTGCACACATGAATACAAAGATACAATCGAACATAATATTCCCTGGTAAATGATTCTCGTCTCTTTGTAGTTCTAGAGGAATATCATCCGTGTTCTGTAATTTATTTGCGTTTCTTTCAAGCGTATAAAACGCAAGCGGTTCTTTGAAGTACAGTGAATTGAAGTCGTTCCTCTCTTCGCTTTGATTTCAACTTCTAACTTGAACATGGATCAAACTTGATTCACTAATCTCCATATTTAGTCCGTACTAATTCATCTGTTATCTAAAGCTCTTTTACTGAGTTTTATATGATATTGAATAATCGCTGATTTGCCCATATTGCTGGAGTGTAAGTAGACAAGAGGCATGTATGTGCCACACCACATCTCTTAACTCTCTCAGAAAGTCAAGAAATGGATTGTTTAACCTTAGTGATGATAACATCTGACCAGCAATGTTTGTACTGCTCTCTTAGTGATAGTGTACTTAAGATTGTTTCGATCTAAGATAGTTCTCAAAAATAAAGTCTGTCTTTCTTATCAAACCATTCACTGGATCAAGTCAGTAGGCGTTGATTCCAACGCATTTGCCAACTAGCCGTTCATTTTAGTGCGTGGGATGCTTGCAATACGCTCTCTATGGAGTCCCTAGCTTCCGACCGGAACTGCAGTGTTATGAGCGGTGTGGGGAGAGCGACATTCTACATTTCACAATTTCAAAAAGTTGTGCTATTTGAGTGCAATATTTATCTTTCGAGATGAGTCGTCACGGCCGTAAGCCGTAAGCCCGTCAGATGTGAAGTTATGCAATGCTTCCTTAATACTGCACGTAAGAGGTCAGGAGGAGGAAAGGATCACGAGCCACCGCTTTCGTGCTGCTCGTTCGCTTCGGTAGGGTGACACGCGAGTTCAATTCGACCTCGTCATCGAATGTTGTGCATACCACTCAACAGTGTTGAACCATGAGGGTTGAACCAGGAACCATACATCTCATCAGGATTAAAGCTACTTACATTTTACTTACAATTGTCTTACGCACAACCCAAGTTACTTAAAAAAATTTCTCTTTTTCTTCTGCGTCCCTTCAACAGTATGTTCTTAATTAGCACTAAAAAGTTGCTAAGATCAAGTTCTAGTTATTTGCGTGCAAACTGGCTAAACAGGAAACTTTGCTTCTTTTAGCTTCAAAGAAGAAAATGTGATTTTTGTAGAACTCGTAAAATCTCGTGAAACGGCAAAAAAGACACTGAAATTCTAAACTGTTCACGAATTAATCTACCTAATTGAATACTTGGACGGTCTGTATTCAGGAATTGTGCAGACCTTAGCACACGGAAAATGTCCATGTTTGGCTGTTTTGTTCTCGAAGTCCCAAGATAAACTTAGTCGAGCGCTTACCGAGATCGTCACCACTTCAGCGCAGTCGCTAGCCCTTTGTGGATCAGAGGGAGATTACCACCTTGACCAACAAGGGCGGTTATTCGTAGTACGAGATTACTCTTAGCTGAGCCCTCCGAGTGGAAACGTCGGACTCCTTCTCAGCTTAAGTGGCCTTGCTGGGGAGTTGAAACCCCTGCTGCATCTCGCAGTCCGACATCCCAAGAATACCTCCCAGCCATTATGGGGCGAGTAAACCATCAGGGAGGGGCAAGAATCAACTACAAAGTGTATAGAGTCAAAAACGATAAAGAGCGTCGACCGATCTCTGAGGATGCGCCGTGCATTTGATTTCATTAGAGATCGTTAGAGGATAATGAATGCATATACGTGGCTTTACAATGACTCGCGATGGTGTCCCGATGTATTGAGTTACTGCTGCTGTTTCCTCTCAAGAAGTTTGAGACCGACTTGCTAACTCTGCGGGAATAGAAGGTCTCGTGAGCCTTGAGCGCGGAGTAGAACAATCGAATACGTGCATATCGCAAGGCACCCTCTAACCACTGCGCGACGCGTGCCCTTGCAAAAGGAGAGGTTGAATTACTATATAGACAGGTGTGGTCTGTACGATCGATTCTTTTGCATATGGCATCAATAAAAGGATTAAAAGCCTCTGCTCAGTTCATTAATGCTACAAGCAAAGGTTTCCATCTCCAAACTTCTCGTCACAGGTATTCGTGTTGGAAAAAACAACCGACTTCTATTTGAGTTGGTAATGAATTCTGTGACAAGGGAACATCCCATAGGATTCCTGGCCATCATAGTGACCTCACGGGTTTCGAAAACCTCCTGAAAATGACTGTTCATCCTTTGAAGTAAGAAAAAGAACCCACGAAGAACCGCGGAGAAGCGACCGCATCCGAAGGACGACGACGTTGGGTGTGATTGACCCGACAAGGGGCGGGGTCTGGCGCAGAGAAGTGGCGCCCGATGGCCCGCCCCCACACCGATGGCTTGCCGTCCGTCGTCCATGACATTCGTCGTTTTCCTGCCGCCGTCGCCTCCCTCTCTTTTTGTCTCGAATTCCAGCGGTCATTCCACTAAGTTCAAATTTGACTATTACTGTCGACGCTTGAGTATCTGAATATTTGTATATCAAAGAAAAAAGAATGTCCAGCTACTAGCTGCTTCCCCGTTTTATACGAATTTCAGCAAGGCATCAGAGTGCAGAAAATAGTCTCTTATTGATCAGAGTTCTTCCGGGCATCACGTGGTTTTTGATCAACTGCCCGTGTTTTCGAGAAGTTTTGTCTAGAAATTGTTCTAAATTCAAATTCCACCAATTTCCCGCCATTAAAATTCTGGAATCATCGATTGACAGAATATTTGAAATAGAAACGAATTCATCGTCTTTTTTTGTCCCTGCTCTCAATATGACCTTATTGCTGTATGGGGTACTTTGTGGTTATAAAGGGACAAATGGAAAAGCGACCTCATTCGTTGGGTTTTTTATCGGAGTTTTAGTAATCATTCGAAAGCTGAAATTTTTGAATTAAAGCCCGACATCAGCGGTTTTTCAAAACACCGTTTTATAACGTTGTAAATCCGAGAGTAAAGCTAGCCTCAAGGCGAGCATATTTCTTGCCGGACAGAGCTCTTTGTCTAGCATAATCAATAATCATTCGATAGCGTAATCGTTGTGTGTTTCCAACGCTGTGCTTATGTCCTGAAAAGACCGTGCGAATTCAATCAATTTTCACTGCTGCGTTGCAGATGAAGCGGTTTTTTTCCAGGATATAAGCACAGGATTGGATCCAGCAACGATTGCGCTATCGAATGATTACTAACAGTCTAAAGACAGAGCTCTTTCCGGCGAGAAATATGCACATTTTCCAGGCAAAAATTTTCCTTCTGTAGCAACGTCAAAGGAGAGTTTTCTCGAGAACTGCGATGTGGCGATGTAGCCAGAAATCTCAGAGCTTTCGAATGGTTACTAACATTTCTATGGAAAGTTCCTCTTCAGTCGAATGAGGTCGGTTTTTCATTTGTCCTCTCATAACCACAAGTATTTTGCATGGATCCCCACGTTTGACGATAGCCATTTGATTTACAAGAATTCTTTATTTTACTGCTCTTGTAGCCTCGATATGATGCTTTAGCAATATATGGAAGAATGCTGAGATATAGGGAATATGCGTAGTTGTGAACCTCTGGCGTGAGCTGAACCTGGTGACACGCGCCTCCGCTATGAGTAAAGTGCAGGTTAGACTCCCACCTGGGTTCAAAAGTTCTGCATATCACTCGATATCCTCAGGTTTGAAAATAGTCCCACTGAGAACATCAAATGGTTCGCAGATATTCGACTTTGAGCGGGAGTTGAAACCGCGTTTCCTTTTTACCGTCGGTACGTGCTACCATTGCACCACCTACGCCAGCGCTTCACAAGCACTTTTTTTCAATATGATTAAGCGAAGCTCGCAGCAAACCCAACTGAATTGACTGCTTTGTTATATGTAAACCTATAACTTATGACTATATAACCAAATAACTTGCGTACCACACAATCTTCTCAGGTCTGAATTTTGACCCTTCAATGACCATAATAGTCATTTGATGCTCACCACGCGACGTCAAATCTCACTCAGCTAGTGTAATGGCGGCGTCGCTTCTCGTGGGAAAGTAGACAGACAGCCGGACACACACGCGCGGATATGAAAAGCCTCTTGTCTGGCCGCTTCTCTGACTGTCGTCCAAGTGATGCTACGACGCCGCCTGCCTGATAACGGTGGTTCTGAAAGGGTCAACATAAATCACTGCTGAAAAGTAGTAAAATCAACGAGTCACAGGTTATACTTGTAGAAAAGCTGTCAGGTCGGCCAAGTAAGCGTTGGTTGCTAATACCTTCAATGATTAATATCAAAAAAAATAGTGGCAGCAGAGCGGGTGACCTCGGTGGTGTAGCGGTAGACGTTCCCGGTAAATCTGAAGCGCAGGTTCAACTCTTGGCTGAGGTTGGATTTCTGCGTACCACTTGATGTTCGCAAATCTACATTCTAACATCAAATCACTGCTGGAAAGCAGTAAAATCAAGGAATTACCATCTTTGCTCTCGACTCTTTACACTTTTTTTACTCTAATTTTTAGAATGTAATATAGGAATCTTCGAGGTGATCAATGTTTGGACGTTGTGGTGATTTTTAGCAGAAAATCGAACGAATATGGTGTACACGTAAGGTAAGACTGTAGAATTTTTATAACTTTGATATGTTAACGTTGTTATGTTTTTTGTTAATTTGCATCATAATTAAAGTACGAGTGTTTCCATCCCATTCTCTTCTTTGATGTTGCACGTTGTTGAACACCCTCTCCTGTGCCGCTGTATGCGTACTGATATCGGCCTGTATCCATTGGGCCTCAGAAATGTGGGTCTCACTGGGTTTCTGGGACATCCGTTTCATTGTTGGTTCTTTCTGATAAAGAGAAGGCGTATGAAAAACCGACTCCATTCGCTGTAGAGAGACTTTTGATTGGTGTGTTAGTAGCCATTCGAAAGCTGAGACTTTCGTCGGTTTTTCAGAACACCTTTTTATAACGCTGTGATCTCCACACAAAACTAGCGCATGTTCTTCGCCGGATCTAACGTATGCTTTGGAAACCTGGTCGATACATAAGCAGGATGAAAGATCACTTGGCCTTATCGAATGCGCAGTCGAAAGGTCGATGCTAGAAGTATCCCGTAAGTCGTAAATGAGAGAAAGGATCCGAAGCTCCTACCTTAATCAAGGATCGAAGATCAAAGACGCCGTTCTACACGCCAGGTTATCGAAAATAAAGTAGGCCGGACAAGTGATGTGCTACAACGGCAACCGATGGATGAGAGCCGTTATCGACTGGATTCCTCGGGACATCAAGCGCTCCACAGAAAAACCACCGACCCGACGGTCGGATTTCTTCACGAGAAGCTTAGCGAATCTCTATAGCTTGGAGGAGCCATTGGGCCACTCTTGCACGTGATAGGGAAAAATGGAAGTGCTCCTGGTGAACGCATTAGTCACTCGACGACCAGCCGGACGACAGGTGATACAGGTGATTTCTCGCCGGCAGAGCTTTTTTTGATTTATTAGTAATCATAAGAGAGCGTAGTGCTACTTATGCCAACGCTGTGCTTATATTCTAAAAAGACCGTTTCTCTGCAACGCAGCAGATAAAATAAGTTGAATTCGTCATGTGAGAATGGACGATCTAAAGCCAGCTCACGTGGCGGTGGCTGTTGCGATCACGTGACTGCTGACGCTATACTTCTCTACGTGTTCTTAGGACCGTTCACTGGCCACTGCAGTCAGCACTCACGTGATTCGTCCATGACTCCGTTGCTTGCACGTGAGTATTCGACTTATCATCAATTGCGATGCAGCTAATTTTACCTGCTGAGTTTCAGAGAAACGGTATTCTGAGAATATAAGCACGGCGTTGTAATCAAGTTCATTTATGCTATCGAATGATTAACTAATGCTCCAAAGAAAGAGCTCTATCCGGCGAGAAATATGCGTTTCTAAAGCCAAGAAATCTCCTAGTATAGTAACGTTAAATAAAGACTTATTCGAAAACCGGCAACGTGAGGGTGTAGCCTTAAGTCTCAGTTTTCAAATGGTCGCTAAAACTCCTATGAAAAGTTTCTCTCCAGCGATGAGATCGGTCTCATTTGTCCCCTTCTATCAGAAAGAACAGATAAGTTTAGTCCCCAGAGAAAGGGAATGCCATATTTGCCAAGCCTTTTCGAGGTTGGTACATTAGAGCTATACGTACGTTTTGCCGGTATCGCTTGTTTCATCAGTGGTTCACGCCTCACAGTGAAACCCTACTTTATAGCAGGGATGGGGAGACGTTGTTTTTGGTGATAGCAAGTGGTATTGTGTTGTCACCTTCAGTCGATGGATTACGGCTGGAAGTGAAAATGTGGTCTTAATCCATGGACTGAAAAAATGGTTACAACACAATATCGCTGCTATCACCATAAATAACGTCTCCCCATCCCTGCTATAACATATGGTTAAGTAGGATCGTGAGCCACTGATGAAGCGGGCGATACTGCCGAAACGTACGGTTGGCTCTAACGTCCAACGTCAAAAACTTTCTTAACATACCTACAGACTATATTGCTTGTTTATAGCAAGGTTCTGAAAACATTCGATAAGACAGATTTTGTGTGTTTTTTGAGTTCTAGATGTTAGCACTGCAGTTTTTGATTTGCTGGTCCGTATAATCAGATATAACATTGTATGACCCGTCATCCACATCTAGTGTGGCAGTTTGAACACTTCTTGCATTCGATTTGTTCCTCGCATCCATCATCCACTAAGGTCTTCGAACTTTCCTTGAGTTTGAATGCTGGTTAAAGATTCATCCTTAGTCATAAATGTCGTTGAATATTGTCCCAATTTATTCTGCTTGAATTTCCAAGATACATGTGCTCGAGACAGGCCTTATAGCATTTCTTCGACCCCGGAGGAATGCAGGACTTGGTGGGTTGAAGCGGAATAAAACCAGCATCACGCCCATGATGTTCGGCTTCAGCACAGCTTTATAATATCATTGATATCACTTTATAATTAGGAAACAGTCGAGATCCTATCGTTGAAAAAATCATCACACATATATCAACACTTCCAATCGATTATCTTGAGACCTCGTTCAAAATATGGATTAAATCCTGACAGCATATTCTAAGCTTTTTATGAGGTCTATTAAGGCACTTATACAATGCTAAACACATGTTTCGGCCTTTGGGACTCATCAGTAGCAAGGTGCCTTTGGCTACTCGCCCCTAGGGAATCCAAGCAGTATAAGTTGCATTCCGTGTAAGGTGACATGATCACCGTGGGTTCTCTTAAGAGTGATTGATTGTTGATTGTCCTTAACTGGCTTACGGCTATTACACCAAATATATGTCTACACTTCCAATCAACTATTTTGAGACCTCGCTCAAAACATCGGTATATTCTGGCAGCATGTTTTAAGTCCTTATGCCTCTTATTTTGAGCCGCATCACACATAATTCTGCGTCCGCTTAATTAGACTTTCTGTATATAAGATATTTCCAGCAATTTCCAAGTTCCATCTTCATGCCCTTCATCCAGTAACTTTAATGTGCCTAGAAACGAAAATAGGGCAACAACCAAATTGGTGCGCACGAATGAGTTTCACGCAGACAGCAACGATAATTATGCTATAAAGAAAGTCGTAGTGAGGGTGTAGAATGAAGGATGTCACGGAATATGTGCATTTTAAATTTTATTCTTCTTTGGCGACGGAGTTATGGGAAGATTGTTTTTTTAATGCGAATTCTCTGAGAAGGATCGATTGTATGATTTTTTTCTAGTCCAGTGATCGTTTCTGCTTTTGTGACTTCTCATAGCTGCAAATTTCTTTTGTCAAAATTCAAACATCAATCGTCATCTATAATTTCTACATGCCCATGAACAGCGAAAGCTAAACAAACTCAATAACTTTTTGTTTTATCAATAATTGAATGTCGCATTAATACTCGTTGATTTGCATACATCATCTGTTACTGATATAACTACTAGAATGGCCTTTTGCAATAGTTTTCTCTCGTAGCCACCTAATTTGTCTTCGAGGACATTCTTCTCGGCATTTTATCTGAGTTTTGTTAGTGATAATTTACAGTGAAATTCATTACTCAATCTGAAGTTGAGTAACTGTTTGTATTACTCATCGAAGAGTACTGTAGCAGCAACTTTATGACAACTTTACTCCAATATGTGGATTGTCCTCTTCACAAGTAGGACAGTGTCACCACATTTCTGGTTTGTGCCTGAATCGCGCTATAGTCCTACAGAATGACGGTTTGCATCGAGCATAATGGCGTCAGCGAGGCCCATTCCTTGATTCATAAATCGTTTCCAGCTGCGAATGAAGCGTGAACTACCGCCTATCGTATGAATGAGACGCCTCTGAAGTCACCTTTAGAACCTTGGAAGTCACAGCAAAGTTCTTTTCTCAAATGCGTCATCTTCTGTTCCCATTATATGACTTGCGCATGTTTTGTCATGATATGTATTCTTCTGAATTTTGAAGATGTTGCAGGTTGATCTGAGCTGGGAATTATGATTGAACGTTGTGTTTGCTCATTATGTGAGATAGTCCTATATTGTCGAGCCGTTGACCTATGGAGTGGTTATAAGTCGATGAAAAAGCTGTTTTTTTCGTGGTTTATCTGCGATAACATTTACCTGGAAGTCACTTGTAGAACACGTCACCTTTTTGTTTAACATGCTTCTATAGAAGTTAATTTGTTTCGTCGCCGTCGAATAGGTTTACAGCAAGGCACCGCTACCTTCTGTTCAATAATAATAATAGTCCTGTAATCAAATGGCGAACGTCGATCATCGATGTTTGGTCTTCTGTTGGAGACGCTGCCGTCAGGGACAGCCGTAAAGATCGGCGTTGAGGAGGACTGTTGTAGTGTCATAGGTGCAGCACAAGAGGAAGACTCCATGATCTGTTGCAACCTCTGTTGGTTTAATCGGGTTACATGAACATCTCGTCTGCTCAAACGGTCCCTGTTCCTTTTGCGTTATGCGAGGTACAAATTGCGTGGGCCTACATAATTACGTTTTGAACTCACTGTTGACTGAAGAGATCGTACCAAGGATGCTAGCCGCAACTGATGTCTAAGAGGAACAACTAGTCACAATTTTGGAAATTACATAACGATGATTACTCCAGTTGTTGTAAATGTGCTTCAATCGAATCATAGTATATCCTATAAGCACGTTTAGGATGTTCAGCTTCACAATCTCTAATATATCACGAGGAAAATGGGACGAAAAATATGGATCAATACTTCAAGGTTGTCAAAAGGCTGGTCACTTCTAATCTGGGTTAGGCTGTGTTTCGTAATCCAGTTTTTCCATTTGTAAGAAAGTGCTGGATTTGCGTAATGAAGCTGGCTTTGTGGGATAAGATGATTTTTTTTCGCCGCTTAAGTGCCACACGAAAACTTTTTGTTATTCGTACGTGGCAATAAACTTCTTCTTTAGTATTTCGTAAGGAGTGAAAAATTTCTAATCCGTAATTTCATTTTGTTGTGCAGAGAGACCTAGGAAAGCTTTAGAGGCTATCCTTTGCACTAGGTTTGCTTTATGCATATATATATATATATATACATATATATATGTATATATATATATATATCTGTATATATACATGTATATCTGTACATATACATTTGTATAGTACATATATATGCATATCTGCGAATTGTGTATGAATGTGTATAATTATTTTATATATTTATATATACGGACATATATTCGTATATATATGTAATGTATATCCTTTTATTTTCCTGTGTTATATCATTACATTGTGTTATACTATTA
Source organism: Parelaphostrongylus tenuis (assembly GCA_019055375.1). Classification (NCBI taxonomy): domain Eukaryota; kingdom Metazoa; phylum Nematoda; class Chromadorea; order Rhabditida; family Metastrongylidae; genus Parelaphostrongylus; species Parelaphostrongylus tenuis. The sequence goes on along the minus strand of JAHQIW010006741.1, from coordinate 50,894 downwards.
TGTTATACTATTGTTTTATATTATATAATTATATCTTATGTTACATTATTTGTATATATATATGCCTCATGAGCCGTCCTTTTCAAAAAGATTTCTCGAAGTCGGCACATTTTTTTTCAATATTTGATGAAAAATTAGTTCAAATGTCCACTTATCACATGAAACCACCGGTCAACTACTTGTATAGGGAGGTCACCGTTGTCAAACAATGTATAGTAAGGACGTTACTAAAATAAGGAATAATAATCTGATACAAGGTGCCACATCATTCTTGAAGTCCGTACATTCTTTCCTTCTATTCATTCCTGGACTCTTGAAATTAATCCAGAAAACCTCAAGGGTTTTCCGCACCGTCGCTTTTGACTCGTGCGCAAGGATTTTCTCGTACGTCTCAAAGTTGCCGTTATAGATTTCTGTTCTGTATGCACCTAGATGAGTACTCCACTTTTCTTTTCGACTTCCAGTTGATACGTTTCGTAATAGATGAAAAGTCCGACTCTCTTTAGACTTCGGCAAGAGTGAATGAATGTAAAATTTCTTGCGAACTGTCCTTTTCTTTAGTCAAAATCTGCACGAGGTTGGTACTTTATCGCTTCAAAATTTGATGACTAACGTTTCGGCGACAACGCCTTTGTCAGAGCGTAGACGTACGTATCGTACCTAAACTAGAAAACTAAAGACTAAAGGCTAGACTAACGAACTACTTAACTAAAGAAAAGGACAGTTTCTAAGAAAATTTTCGACTTCCATTTAGGTGTTCTTTTATTTGGATATAAAGTGGTCTACCTGTTTCGTCTGTGTATCTACCATCACTTATTTTACAAGAGAAAAGCTGTTTTGTACCTTTATTCAAGACATTCCTCTTCTCAACATAAAACGCAATTTTCTATGCCACATAGACGATCATGCAAGCGATTTCAAACCAGTTGGAGACTTGATGTTTGGATTCTACAATTCATACAGAGTTTCCCAGACCAATCTGTTTTAGACAGACTACGTTTCTCAAAAGACCCGTACATTTGCGAAAACAAGATTATGTTTCACTTTTGGCGCGCACTTCATGCTAGGTTACAGTCTGCGGATATTATCCCATTGGGCTTTCAGAAGTCATTCGATAACTTGAAAATGGCAATTCTAACAGTAAGCTTGCTTCTAAAAGCTCACCATGCGTTTTAGCAATTAGGAGAACATTACGTTTTATAACCTGAGTAATTATCCCATTGTTGAGTTTCATAGCGGGTTTATTCACCAGTATAAGACAAAAATCAAGAACAATACATATAAAACAGTAGAGCAAAAACTCTCCTACAATTCCACTATGTGAGACACAGAATTTCTGTCGGAGCGCGGAAATAATTTTCGAATGAATAACGAAAATCATCCCTACTAGGCGATAGTTGGAGTCTCTGTGCGCAGTACCATTCAAGACGCGAATGATTCTCCATATGTATTTAGTAATTCTTTTCTCTATTTCGAAAAAAATTTTTTAGATATTTCCATTTCGGAAAATTCCTAAATATCCAGATATTCAATGCACCACGATCTTCTCTATAAGCTCCTTCTTTCAATGCATATGAATCCGAGTGTGGAACGTATTATTCTTTTTCGCTTGTAGAACGTTCTGTGAAAATGTTTTCAAAAATCAATGTATTTTCATATGCGTCGTTTTTCAAGCTACCGAATAAGTGCTAAAAGTCCGATGAAAGCCTAACACAGACGATGATTCTCGCAGAGATAAAACGTAACTTTCTCTCGGCTGCTCCAGCGTACTGAAAAGACTTTTGAAAATCAAGTAGGGTTCAAAATTGTCGAGATTTAGCTATTAAAAGGTTACCATGAGTCTAATGGAGAAGTGAAGACCCTGTTGCGACAAGGTTAGAAAAGTTGTGGCAGAGTTTACATTTTCAGTGTGAGGTTCAGTGAGAGTCCGTTTCGCGATATGTGTAGGTTCCATGTACACGAATCTTCTCAAGAGCATATTCTGAAGACGGTACAAGCAAGTTGCTTGTAGATGCAAGGAGTCTTATCGAGAACTCCCTTATCTCAACATCACATCTTGTATCCCATAACGGTCAATTTTGGCGTGTGTTCAAACTTGGCGATGCGATCGACTGATTTGAGCGGATGTATTTTACTTCCAGTTCAGTGGGTCACAGAACTTTTTTACCAGATTCCAGTCGAACCAAAAAGTCTCTACACTTGATTATACACAAACTATCTCTTTCCGACATGTTCGTTGGTCTATAATTTTACCGACTTCTAGGTATAAAATTGACAGCAGGGCAAGAGTCTGGTAGTGCATTCATTAGCACGCGCCCTCGCAAAAGGTGAGAAACGGGTGCAACCCCCGTTCTACATTCGTAATTTTGCATATGATTTCTCATAAAAAATGGTTTGTTATGCACCGGCCAATTCACTCTCCATCAGTCGGTACTCGAACGGCTTACATACAGAGAAGTAAAGCTTTTTGAATGGTTGTATGGCTGTTGTCTTGTTTAGATCATCATGATAAATCATGGCAGTTGAATGTGAATATCAGATCTAAGGCTCAATTTCCAATGCGTATTCGTTTTCTCAACGAAATTCTTTTTTCGTACCTGTTGCACAAAACTCCCAACTTTTTAGTTAGTGGAAGCAATGTCGGCCTCTTAGTTTCTGGAGCAATTGTCCTACAGAAACTTTTTTCAAAATGCTTGAATAGCTAACGAGAGGTCTGCCGAATTTGTGGACAAGACAATGTTGCGTAGCCCAGCTCGTTTAACTTTGGTAGCGTCGGTTGTGTGACGCGTCGTCGAGCGCTGCCAAGATGGATTTGTGTTCTGTCGTTTACAATGCGGAGAGCAGTCACTGAAGATTCTGGTGCATTGTTGCCGATTTTCTTGACGTACTACTTTGCCCTGATCATCTCACAAGGGTTCAAAAAACTAATGTATCAAACGAGCTGTATCCCTCCAAGTGGTCTAATTGAATTTATTTTGGTGCAGTTTCGGCTTTGGGAAGTGCTTCGCAGCTATCGCAGTCCAGCGATTGAGCCCATCATCGTTGGTTGGCGAATAGAATACATTTCTCGTCGTACCTCACTATATGGTTGAGAAACGGGTCGTTCGGGCTGCTAAAAAGAAACGCCCATTCAACGTGAAATGGTGAACTCATTGAGTGTCTTTCAATTGGAGCAATATCCATCTGTCGAGTTTACTCAACCACTTGGCATTCATTGATGCTTCAGAATTGTTGATGAGCTTACATTGAGTCGACACTTTTTCGCATGATACCTCCTTGAAGTACCGAGCTGCTTGCTCTGCGCTCTGAGTTCAAATTCGTAAGAGTTATACCAGTTTTGTGATTCACAATAACTCAACTCTTTGATGCGAAAGTTCTTAAAATAAACTTCAAGCTGATTTATAATGGTACAGCATTGAAAAACGGGTACAGCATTGAAAAACGGATTTTTAAAGCACCCTCTTTATACTTTATTATCAAACTTCACGTGTTTTTTTTTCAGTATGTGGGCCCCAGTACCTCTATCATTCAGTCGTTTTTTCTCTTCTCTAACGCTTTAGAATAGTGGTTGAGCGCATCTTTCCGATTTGTTGAGAATAGCCTAACTGCAGCGTTCCATAGGATATTCTTTCTTGATTGGGGGTGGGCTCCAGTGTTTTCTACATCCTGTCATGTCTGTGACACAAGTCTTCAAGCTAATGAAAACTTATTGGTTTCAATTAAATCGGAAAGTCTGTAATGGCCGAAAATCAGGCGTCGTTGTAAGCAGTAGAGGTTGCTAGACATCTATCATCAGTTATTTGTTAGTTTGTTCGAACACTATAAAAAGGCTCAGTAGAACACGAAATTAGATTTGAAGAAACTAAGGATATGATACGAGCGCATGTGGCGCAGTGGTCAGAGGTGCTCTGCGTCTTACACGAGGTAGATAATTCAATCCCTCGCCATAGCTCACCAAACTATTCATCTCTTCGGGGTCGGTGCATTGATACCAATCTGGTTTAGATTTGTGTGAGAGGTTAAGCAGCACTGACTCGATACAGCAGCGAGACTGGCCACCGCGAGTCGTTGTAAAGGCTAGATATGCGTTCAATACCTTAGGCGAAGTCAAAAATTGAAGGCGAATGTATGGCGCATCTTTCACTGGTAGATGAATGCCAAGAGCTTTCAAGATAGGATATCGTGTGAATATTATATGACATGGAAGTTTTGTAGTCTGAATCTCAGCTCGAACTTTTGGGCTGTGACTTCGACTGCGGTTTAAGATTTATTATCTCTCTTCTGAATGCTGTTGAATGTTCGTCAATTAGATTCGTCGTGGAAATCTGATATAGCTAGGCTAGAGCTGGCTACTCTACTTGGATTGAAGGTAGTTAACCTTTCGCAGATGAGGCTCTAGCGATTTCCCTTTATTTCACAGTGACTGTCACTCCAAATCGTCATCTGTTATTTTTTCAAATTTTTTTTTACGATCTCTTGTCTGTTTACTGAAACAATAAGCATGAATTTTCGATCATTTTTTCTTCACAGTTTATCAGCCGCGTACGTTAACGGTGCGTTTGAATATGTTACCATTTCAGGCAAGGCTGCTCAAATGTTAGCCTTTTGGATCTAATTGTATTATAGCAATCTTGCGTTTGCTTCGCCAAGGAAGGTAGCATGTCTGTTCAAATTGGAATTACTCAGTCCTTTCTTTATCAATAGAGTTGAAATCAGTGAACAACCTATAGTATGCTGATATATATTAACCTACATACCACCTCATGATATTCAGTTTTTTTTTTTGGAAAAACCAAAAGTGGAGTTATAGTAAAATCAATCCGTACAGTTAGCATTTCGGCAGATTTCGCTTTCTTGAGGGCCTGGACAGGATATCTGCAACCCAGTCAGTTAAACACCATATCCTCGTAAAAAACCCATCAAACACCAAATTTCAAATGCGATGAAAACAAAACAACTTTTTTACACACACATTTTTTTGTGAGTCCTCTGAATTTTCCGCGTGGAGAACAACCGTACAGTCTACATAAATTATCAACGCATCTCTAACATCAAAATATCACGCTACTTAACTCTTTCGGTTCCATGTTAATTGCTCGTTTGACATGCGGTTCGCTCGTCGGCTACTGGGATGAGATCGAACGACAGTATTGTAATTCTCTAATGGAATTCAGAGTTTTATCATCACAAAAGAGGGTTTTATGGCTAGTAAGAAATGGAATATTGCTAAATATTTTTCAATAAAGCTGTTAGCAGTTAGATCGTCATTGCTTCCTAATGAGCAACAAAATTACCAAGTGCGCGTCAAAAATAATTCTTTACCGCTATGACATTTTCGAAGCAACATCGTTGCTCTTAGTGGACCCTAAATCTATCAGTTGTGTGTTAAAAATGATTGTTTGATCAAAATAAAATCTTTGAAACAAGTTCATCTATATCATGAACTATGAGGCAATCAAATGTTTGTCAAAAATAGTTGGTTACCAAATGTGAAATTTTTGAAACAAATCCAATGCCACCCAGTGAACAATTAGAAAAAATCAATTGTTTGTCAAGAATGAAGTTTTTAGGACAGTGCCAGTGGTTGCTTAATGAACAATAAAACAGCAAATGTTTGTCGTGAGTGATTATTTGCCGATAAAGTACTTTTCAAAATAATGCCGATGTTTCCTAATAAACATAAATGCAGTTATGCTTAAAAATCTTTTCGAGCCACGCATGTCTTGTGGTCTGTTAAAATGGACTAACTTATAGAGCCCGATCACGTGTTTCGACCTTGCGGTCTTGTCTATCGGGCAGTAAATAAATACAATCAGTTGTTTGTCAAAAATGATTGACACGCGGTGTCAAAATAGTCAGAAAGGACTCACTTACAAGTAACAGTGTTGCCACCGAGTACTCTTGTGCTTGTCAGTCCATGTAGAATGGAACATCTCGTAATATAACTTGGAGACGATGAGTGCTTGATTTTGCATATGGCTTACCCAGTATTTTGTCAAGTGCACGGTAAACCTACTTTGGTGAACCGGTAAAGCACTTTGATCTCATACGAAAGAACACCTAGTCGGCAAACTCAAAGCTAAGCCAGATATTATTGAACGTGCATAGGACTTGAAGACATAACGGAGAAGATTTCGAAGTAAGGTCACCATTCAGTGCGTAAGATTTTCGAAGCATTCTGAATTAATTTCATAAATCCAAACATGAAAATGAGAAAGAGTGCCTCGTCATTGCGGATGATTTGTTACGCTGTGTAGGACATATTCAGTTGTGGGCGGTGCACTGACAGTACATGTGAAATTTGTGTCTGGTCTCCTCCACATGATTAACTCAGTGAAAGACTTACAGCATATGTGTGGGAAGAAGTTGTTTTGTTTCCAATGCGATTGAAATCTAAATTCGGTGGTTTGTGGCTATTTTGTGGCTAGGAAATTATTTGGCTGTGTTGCAGACAACCTGCTTTTTCCAGCCTACGAAAGAGGCGAAATCCGCCGAAATATCATCTATTCACATAATTGTATTATAACAAGCTCGTGTTTGGTTTATCAAGAAGAAACTGTGAACTGCTCAACCATGCAGAAATTAGTAAACGCCCTAGAATTCTATAGTTAAGAGCAGTCTGTGCTGGAAAATAGTACTTAGTAGTCATTTCAGTTGTTTTTAGTAATTCTATTAATTCAGTAATTTTTAGTAATTTCTATCTATTCATTCTTGGAAATGCAGAAAGACTTGGGAAAATCTTTCACTACCGAACTGCGCGTGTGTTTGTCCTTCCTTTTTTTTTGAACAAAATTTTAACGCTCTTTCTGTGGAATATCAGAGTAGTCGGTCTTATGATAAAGTTGTCTTTTCTGTTCTTTACACAATTACTTTGTTAACTTCGTTGTTGTTTATTCTTGTTTATAATAGGATTATTAAATCTGACGCTACGTCAAGAGCTATCATAATTAAACCTGAATCAATAAGCGGTGTTTGAGACGTCTCTAGTGAAGTGATTAAAGACGATTGCAATACAAATGCAGTTCATAGTTCAGTCCTTCTCCCGATCTCACCAACCCCTTCGGTCCTCAGGGTTAGACAGATTGGTGCTATGGGTACAAATAAGACTGCGCAATTCTTTTTCTTGCTGTAATTATAGTAGAAATAAGAAAATGCAGGTTTTTTTGTCGAAAGTGCGTTAACAGCGCTATTTATCTATGTTTTTCAATATGTAAAATATTATGCATGACGGTTCTTATAGGCTTTGAAGATCACGACTTTTGTATCTGAAAAATACCATTTTTATTGTGAAATTTGCTAAATGTGACAGTGCAAAGTCGGGAGAGTCCGGCGGGCAAGGTAAAACCTGCATGAACCTCCCACCTCAGCTCTTTTACGACGTTTTTGATCGGTTTTGCAACGTGAAGTTGAGCGTTATCATGAAGCAAATCTGCAAACTTCGTGCCGCTTTGGTTTTTCACTATGATCTTTGCGTGATCTTAGTATCGTACATTGATGATTTTCTTGTGAACATTTTGGTATACAACTTGCCTTTGCGATGGAGCTCGTTCCAAGGTCCATCAATCTTCCGCTTCATTAGCATTTTCTCCTGCGTTCCATTCGTTAATGAGTAGCAAGCGAATTCGTTCCCACTATTGCTCCATCTCAAAGCAAGTATAGGCAAGTTGTGTACCAAAATTTTTGTAATAAAATGCGTAATTGAACGATACTACAATGAGGCGATTTCAATTACTCTTGGTTAAAGAAATGTGTAAAGGAAAGTTTCCATAAGTGGCGTTTTGCGAGTACTGCAATCGTCATCTTCAAAGCCCTAAAAACGATCATATAAATTATTTTGTATACAAAAGCATAAAAACAATTAGCGTATTCAAGGCACATTCGAACAAAAAAGGAAAAAATTTGCATGTCTTTGTCCTTGTTATTATTACAACAAAATGAAGAAACGGCGGAGTCATCTTTGTATACCTAATACAATATTCCTCTTGCGAGAGAGCATTAAGTACTCACTTGTTACATCGACAGGTTCACATTAGTCACTGTACGGGTGATGATATATGATTTTGATCACCTTTGACGATCCTTTATAATTGCTTAACATATTCTTCAGAAACTAACATGCGCCAAAGGATTCATTTTTTATCTTTCAATAAGGCTATAGAACTGGTTTTCACGCTACAATCTGAAATCTTTTATGAAGTCTGTTAAGTCCCACAACACATTTCAGAAAAGGCTTAAAATGCGATATCATATTGTATTGTTTTAAGCGAGATCTCAGAAAAACAGTTGACATAAATGTATAATTTTCACACTCTTTTCGTATTGTTCACTATGTATCCGTGTTTTTATGCAGTTTCCAAGCAAACAATCAATGTCAGATGACTGGAATACTACAGTACTCTCAAAATCAACAAGCATCTTGTATAATGCGAGAAGTTACATATATTTTTTCAGATGGACACGTTGCGCAGATTTGGCCTGTTGGTGTACGAATTTTGGAGAAGCACGATAGAATGGCGAAGTCCGGCTTCTGCGCCCTACCTTATGATCGTCAACATGGGGTTCTGGTACGAAAAGGTTAAATGTTGTCACGTGCAAGAGGCCTGAGTTAGTTCGAAATGTTCTCTTATATTTCCAAAGTGTGGATACATTGACGCGTAATGATTAAGGCTACCTTGCAAGCCTGCCACCTTACGTTTAGCTTGGAGAGTTTGGAAGAGAAAGGTGTGCAAAGCTGATTTGATCTTATCAAGTCATTACGGCTTTTAAAGAGTAATAAAACTTACTTTCTGTCATGCGCGCTCTCATGTGAATTGACTTCACCTCCCGTGTTGAGGTAAACGTGGTTTGGAAGCATTAGGTCGTTTCATAAGTTTTGGCACTAGAACAATAAGCGCCAGTAGTAGTAAGTTGTATACCAAAGTGTTTACAAGAAAATGCGCAACTGAACAATACCGAAATTGTGCAATTTCGGCCATGTCTGGTTATGTTGTTTATTGTTCTAGTGCCAAAAACATATGAAACGGTCCAGTAATTTAGCTTCTAGAACATAAACAGCCTAACTCAGCAGATTTTGCATTGGAATAAAAAACAGTGGGTCTTTACGCAAAAGCAAGTTTTGTTATACCACGGTAGTGAAATTCTAATAATCATAGACACCAAAATCATGTTTTCCTGCTTCTTATCTTCGTTTTTCGTCCTCGCTCTTATATTGGGCGGTATAAGGATCAAATAGGCGGGATATTGTCTTGAAGAATGCGAAACATTGTTGATGTTTGCGGTCGTCAGTTTTGAAAAAAATCGCTATACTTCTATACTACAACAACGTCTTCTCTGTGCAGTTGTTAGATTTTCACTCCTCAGACTTATTGTTAATCGAAAAGTACGAAAATTTGGCGTCATCACATGCAGTTGTGAAGGAGAAGCTGACGTAGTGTTAAATAAAGTACTTTGGGAAAGTATGCACTCACTGCCGCAATGAAGACAGAAGTCCGATTATTGAATTATTTATAGGTGTTATAACAACCATAGAATGCTGCAAAAGTTTTAGGTCAGCTGCTTTGTACTGCTCGGAGTTGGTTCAAATTCGTCTACTACTCACATTGGCTGCCGGTATAATTGGATGGGACGTGCTACTATCACCCACTCATGAGCGAAATATTGCCACCCATGTAGCGTTGTGGCCCCTGCAGTCTATATGGCGGGTGAGGAGGAAAGTTCATAGTAACTAGCGTTCATTTACAATTGGTAATTTCAATCTTGTGTGTTTCGCAGTAGTTAGAGGGGGACACACCTATAACATACACGGGGTAGTTTTATCAGTCCGATGGCCAAGGCTACCTAAGCCTTCCATCTTTCCGATGCAATTTGCAGCAGGCTTGTCTGGGAGGATCACAGCGGTTACTTGATATATGGGTAGCCCGCGAGTCATTGTAAAGACAACCTATGCAATCATCCATTGCTAACGTTGCTTATTGCGGTGAACGGTACATCCGTCTAGAATATATCAACGCTGAGAGCTTTAATCTGAATGCTGTGAGTTCGTTATCGTTAAATTGTATTTTAAGACTTTATCGGTGTGCGGTTGCCTCTATAGTTCACATCAGCTGCGACTGCAACATTTAGAAACGGCTTGTATTACTGCCTACGGCACAGGTAACTTTGAACGAGTCCTAGCAGTGTTGTTTCTTGATTTCTTGGTACACATTTTATTGAATGATTATGTTGTAGTTGGCTGTCTGCTCGTGAATCCCGTCTGGGATTATTATGAGGTTAATCAGAAAATTGTCAGTGGAGCAAAAATCTGTGTACATAAAACGGCTGATGTAACTAAGGTGAGCTTAACCCACTGCGGGAATAAGAGTTTTGTAATTGTATCAGTTACAGTTAGTCATCATTCATCCACTACAGCGGGTTTGGCAAGCCGTCAAGTATGTACTATTACTTCAGTTCATTCCGCGTGAGTTACATTAGAAATGTTAAAAAAGTTTTTTCACTGAGTAACACCTTTATATTCGACTGTTATTTAAGATCTCGTTTCAAAATTTTCAGTATACCCTGACAGCATATTTCAAGCCTTTCATGTGGTCTGTTATGGCGCTCACTAGTGCTAGACGTACGTTTCGGCCTTTTGGCCTCATCAGTAGCACGGTACTTTTCGGTTCAGCCAATCTCTCATAGAGGAGCATACCCCCTAGAATCGACGACGAATTAGTTACACTGTCTGTGGTATGAGATTATCACCTGACATTGCAGTGTTGAACAGTCGATTGCTCATGGCTGGTAATTTTAATTGCATCTTTATATCCAACTGTTGTTCAAGAACTCGCTTGAAGTATGCTTTAAGGTTATATGAAAAAAATTTTGTGCGAGGTCTTGAAAAACAGTCGAATATAAAGGTATTTTTCAATTTACCAGCCAAGAGGAGTCGACTGTTAATCACTGCAATGTTAGGTGGTCTTATCACTTGACATGCGGTGACTTGTTATCACTGAAGTGTATGGTGGTCTTTTTGCTCTACAAGCAGTAACTAAATCGGCGTCGATTCCTTCATGTAAGGTATACTCTTCTACAAGTGATTGGCTAAACCTGAAGCACCGTTTCGGACGATGCTGTAATGCTGAAACACGCGTCTTGCACTATAGAAGTACCTCAAGAGACCTCCTGAAAAACTCAGAGTAGGTTACCAGATTATATCGCTTTGAGCGAGATCTCAAAAGCACTAGAAATTGAAGGTATTTTGCTGTTATTTCAAGTTTATGAATGGTTTCTCATTTACGTGACCTGCTCTCTACCAAACATTTTGTCGTTATTTTGTTCCTTCGCTCAAAATGGTGACCAAGGAAGTCATCGCAAAATGTCGGATAGTGTTCTGCTTTCTTTCTTCGATAATTCAACCATTTCTTTCTAGTTTCGACTCATAAATTTTCAACTGAAAACCAAGCTTTCTATTCAAAATTTCCTCCGACATTTAATCAGCTTTATGGTTCAGCACTTCACCGCTGTTCCCCTTCATGCAACTGAGATCACATCAGTTTGTTGAGAGGCTACGTAGCCTATCATAGACTATTAGACTTGGGTTGAAAAGAGATCATATGTGACCTTGTAATAAATAGTCTCGAAATCGGCTTATCCAGATTATGGCCTCTGTACCTTTGGCAGCGGATCAATATATCATCCTTTTTCATATGTATTAAGTGTTCTGCTTATGCGGAAATTTTTTCACTATACATCTCAATTTATCGAAAATCGCAGTCTAATAAAGTTTTCATAAGGTGGTTTGGGGTCATCTTATCTGAAGCGCTTCACCTCTAATCCAGAAGGGCCAGATAAGCCGTCTGTGAATGTAACTCATGACAGCTCTCGTTGAGTAATCTGTGGATACTTTTTCGTTGAGAGCAGTGAGATGAAAAAACTCATCTGCTTTTTTTTTAGCGCAAGCGGAACTCTTGAAAAACTCGTTCGCGATAGCTGGAATAAAGAGTACTAGTGTCCATATAGGTCATACAATTGTTAATTAGACTATATGCATATTGTGGGTGTGTTGCGTTTGGCAGTTTGCTTCACATCTCATGCCAAAATTTGTAAAATGTCCGACTTCGCTGATGTATCATTCATACATCCTAACAGCTATTTCAAGCTTCTCATGTCTCTTATGGCACTTTTAGTGCTGTACGTTGCACCCTTTTGGCCTCATCAGTAGCGCGGTGCCTTTTGGTTCAGCCAGTTCCCTATCAAGGAAATATCTCTACATATAAGGAAATTGACGCCGACTTAGTTACACTGCTTGTAAAAAGTGAAGGTCCCACTATACTGCAAAGATGACAAATCAATGTATATCAAGTGATAAGTTCACTTGGAATTTCAGTGATTAACAGTCAATCACCATGGATGATAAATTGAAAAACCTTTATATTGGCTCTTTCTAAGACATTTTCTAAAAATTCATTATACCCTTGGAGCACATATAGCATAGAATATAAAGCTATTACTCCATAGTTTTGTTATTAAACTAGTTATCATGGTACAAAATATCATGTGAAATGTATTTACAGCATTGTGGTATGGTTTCATATCGTTCTTGGTTAGAATCCGATCGTCAATCAAGGATGGTGCCATATATGTTGTGTCTTATATAAAGAACTCTGTCTTCATGACTATCAACTATTTTGAAAGCCTTGTCATCCGCGTAAAAGTATGGTAAGTATCACAGCATGAAAAATATCTCGCTCACTGAAGCACACGCAGTTCAGTTGAGGTGCATTTTCTATTAGCAGTAGTCAGTTTTCCCTTGTAAGTAACGTTATTGTCGCTCTTTTTGTGTAACTTTGAAATTGTATCTCTTATTTCATCATAAGATAGCCTGCATTCTTTGACTGTTTCACTTCAAAAATTTGGTTTTATCAAATTGCCATGGTGAAATTGCTCTATAATCTTATTTCAAGGATATCAGAGACATTAATTGAACCAACAAAGAGGAGATATTACGCCTTTGGTCGCTGGTTACGGTATTGGTTTTGTGCACACTGGTGGCCTGATTTGAAGTTATGGATCAGAAACAGAGTGGGTAGTTTTTGATAATGCTATTACTTGACCAAAAATCCTGCTATTGATCAAAACGACATTATAGAGCTTGGAACGGTGGAGTGAGGTTAGAGATGTGCTCCTTTATCATTTCTTGTTTAGATCGGTCAACCACTTCGACGCGCATTCAACTACTTCTGCTTTGGTCTAGTGTATCTTCTTTGCGGTCATTGGATACCGCCTGTTTGGGTGTGGTTGAGAGCATGGCTCGGGTATTTCAAGGACTTTATGATGGCACAGGCGCGACGATTACGCGACTTTATTCATCGCACTGTCGTAGTACCTACAAAGAAGTAAGTAGATTTGTCTGCATTATGTTAATTATTAGGATGAAAAATGTTGGAGGTGATGGCGCGATATCGAGGATATTTTTGTTTTGATTTAATACATATAGTAGTTTCGCAATATCTGAAACTCTCAGCATCATTAGTGCTCTTGCATATCGCTGTTCCATACACATCTTCTCTTACCTTTCTATCCATCAAATCATTAACCGAAAAAGTCTTTTCGAAGAAGGAATAATGTTATTAACAAAGACCACCATGTTACACGTTCCACATTGATTTCCTTTCGAATTTTTTCCTTAAGTTCAGCAAACCTCTAGTTTTTGTCCTGATTTCCATGTAGATCGTTGTGTACCCATGTTGCATTTTTCTGCAGATTTAATGTTTTGAAAATACTCACATCTTCCTGCGTTTTCCCCATGACCAGTCATGGTTTTTCTTGGCATTCTTCAGATAAAGTTGTTATGCCGTTCGCAGTACCTCATCAAAGGTAGATGTTTGTCTATATAGATGAGAGGTTTCTTACCTTGCGACAGATATCGCTTCAGGACGACGACGACTCTTTTGATTAGTCATCCGACTAATCGAGAACAGTGTAATAGACCTAAGTTCACCTTTTCTTTTCTCGGTTTTCAGATGATAACTACTTGAAAAGTAAATAAACTCAGAGTTCGCTGGGAACCTAATGTGTTCTTCAGGATTTATTCTTCAGAAAACCTAATAAATCCTGGCCAAGTACTTCACCGGGCGCCGTGGTTAGAGGTACCCTGCGGCTCACATTTGGTCGGTGGTTTAATCCCACGCCCCCAAGTCTCACTGAGCTTCCGTCTTTTTGGAATCGACTAGTTGATACTAGACTTCTTTGTAAAGGTCGAAGTACTTGATACATTGATAGGCCACCGCGCGTCATTTTTACCGGCCAGATTTGCATTTGAGTATTTCTAACGATGCTTTTTGCAGTCGAATGTATGACACACTATTTGAGATTGATCAGCGCCGAGAGCTTTATCTTCTATGATGCTAGTTTCCGATTATGCTGCTTGCTGAATGGCTAGATTGGACGAAAGCCAAAGAATCTTTTGAAATTGTTTTCAATTTAATTTCGGTGGTATGGTCTCATCAACAAATGTTTTTTGTGACGCTTGAAGAACTATTGTGAGTTCGCTTGATTGCCGGAAGAAGGAAGGTCGGAGGAAACTTCTCATATCAGTTCTTCAGATTTTGCAGTGTTCATTTGTGACATATGGTCTAACGAAGTCGTGCATCAAAACTTACTTTTTTATTGTTCACCGACGACTGCGATTGTTATATATTTTGTTGGTTTCCTGGCAACACTTCCTAGATGTAGCGGTTTAGCCCGCGAAGTTTGTATTTTCGTCATTGAACAAGAACATCGTCAACTGTTATGTAACATCCACACTTCAATGTCGTTACATGACAGAATATGCCTGCTGTTGTTGAAGACTCATCAAATGCGTTACAAAATTTTGTGCTCTTCTCCTTTTTTGAATCATGGAGTTTCGTCTTTTCACATACGTCTAGTACTTACACGAATCTCAGGCCATTGTGCTTGACCCTACACTTTGATGTCTTCAAGTGATGACTGTCGACGAAATCAGCTCTCATTTTTTTGAATGATATTTTGAAGCTGACATTGTACATCGTTTTTGACAATACTGTTGAAGT
This sequence comes from Parelaphostrongylus tenuis, assembly GCA_019055375.1. Classification (NCBI taxonomy): domain Eukaryota; kingdom Metazoa; phylum Nematoda; class Chromadorea; order Rhabditida; family Metastrongylidae; genus Parelaphostrongylus; species Parelaphostrongylus tenuis. The sequence continues at coordinate 35,844 of JAHQIW010006741.1, read as the reverse complement.
ATTTGTCGAAGTGAAAGGCATTATATTGTCATTTCGAAGATGTCATGTTTTACATTCAAAAATTCTACATACGAACTTAGTAAGGTAAAAGCGCATTCTAACATTATGTCGAAGTTTGGTAAGATGAATAATAGATTGGGGACCTTCCGGAATTTCAGTCACGAATGATTGTCATAGTTTTATTTTTGGTTTTAAGCCATGGACACGTTTGTCAGTAATGATTCGTCTGACTTTGTAATAGAATTGGTCAATTAGGTGTCATTTTGAAATAAACTCCTTCCATATTTTACCTGAAGTCGGAATATTTTCCTTTCAAAAGATGCACACGTTTCCAACATTTAGGATAAATACATTATAAGTTAAAATTTGTATGTTTCAGTTACTTCTGGCGAAAGTTCAACGAATTACGTGCTTGGCTTCGTCAATGTTTGCATTGGGTGGCACTTACTATCCGGTAAAGTTAACGCCTTTTTAGATGCATGTTATAGTTATTAGACGACTGAGATCTGCAAAAGAGGAAGCAGCCAGCAGTCACAGAGATCCCATAGTTCTAGAAGTTTCCTGAAGATCGGAATCGTTGAAAGTTATTATACACGTTTTCACTAGCAATATACTCATTATAAATCAACGTGGTGAGATCAACTCTGGAATTCTGAACTTCAAAAATGACCAGTTCTTTGGAAGATTTTTTGCGCCGATTTGGTTGTTGAAGCTTCTATGAGCTACTATTCTCAAAAAGCGTGGTAAAAGTAGCGTTATAAAAAAAACACGAATTACGACAGATTTTGGCTATTGTCGTCGCATGTCGAACTGCTAATGCGAAATCTTGTTCAAAATAAACTCAAAACGGATTTCAAAAAATCGACCCCTTGCTTTTTACTTCCAGTGTCGAAATTATTCATTTCGGCATTAATAAAAAAATCAGTGTTCAATGAAGAACCTCGCATCAGCTCATCAATGGTACTAAATTCTCCTCTAGTTGATGTTAATGTGCTGTCCCATCAGTTTATTGAGCCTTTCGCTTTCGAATCTGCCTCAGTTAGCAAAATATCTTACTGGGCTGTTGACAAACGTTCACGAGAATGTCATCAATTCTGTTTAAATAGATAAATTAGTCTATAGCTTTTTGAATAGTTTTTGGAAGTCATCTTTGATTATCGCCTTGAACTGCTGATGAACATGCACGACCAACTTTGTCACCAATACTTATATCTGCAATGAGAATCATTTTAAAATATCTGCAAACTGCGCATTTGGAAGCACTTTCCTCGTTTGTTTTTTGATAACATATTGTACTTCCTCTGCTGCGACATTTTCGAGCTTCTGAAGCAAAATGGTATGGATATCTTGCATGGAAGCATCACTTTAACCGGCTTGAAGTTGCCGTAGATATGTGCTAGGAAATTTATTGAGTAGGTTTTTAAACTTGTATAAGGTTGTAAAGGTTTAGAACAGCAATGCAAGCAATGAAAGTCTGCTTCACATCTGATAGCGACAGTTTCTTTTTCTTTTGAGATTTGCTGTTTCGTGACTGGTTTTATTTTTCTAGATGACGTTTAGATAGCAATACAATAAGCCTGAAAATGACGCAAGAATAGTTCATTACTTGACATGACCAGTCTCAATTTGTGGAATGACAGCGTTTGATGTCAGAGAATTCTGTTTTAGAAATTCTAATAACCCTTCTAATTACTGAAGTCTTCCTCTCTGATATATTCCCGACCTTATGGATTTATTTCCACCCATGCACGGTTGGAAATTGTTTGCTCTCTTGACTCGAACTAGACATATCTTAGCTCATCGTGGCTGTTGTTGATCCAAGGCGTTGAAAATCCGTTGTTTTCCTGCGCGACAGGCGGCGGATCAAGCGGGAGCGCGGCGAGCGCAGCGCGTTTATAACGACATTGTAGTAGTTTTATGACACAATTTAGATTTTTTTTCATCACTTAAGGGGATTTAATCGTGAGTAAATGAGAAAGGGATTTGATTAAGGGTATTTGTGGTCGAGAAATGTCAAAACAGCTGTACATATTGAATTGTAGTCAATAGATACTGCCCATAGCAACGCGATGTCATCTAATATGGAGTACCTTTTATTATCTGTGGGCTTTAGAAAATGAGACTTTCATAGGGTTGTGGAAGAAGCTCTCTTTAATTGTATTGTTTCATGTGTGGTGACTTTTCGTAAATCCACTTTTACTCAACTGTTAACATCATTTATCGCCGTAACCTGGTACAACGCTAATGTTTCTTTGGAAACGCCGCATCTATAGATTGGGTAAACCAGGTATATACGATAAGTTACGACGATAAAGTGTCATCACTGATGGTGCATCTGTAGAAGTCCCTACACTCATATTTGATCTTTTTCAAAGATAGTGTGCTCAGAGTTGAAGTTTTACGGTATAATACCAAAAAAATTCGCTGTAAGGATCGAACAAAGGTATAAGTACTGCAGACGCAAAATGCAAATTTCATTCCGTTGCTATGACATATTTCAAGTCTTTTTGCGAACCAAGCTTAGTTCCGAAATCTGCATTTGTTCGAGCTACAAAATGATTATAATACTCTGATGAGAAGGTTTTTTTTTTTTGGAAAAAGCCAAGAAAAAACTAATACATTTCACACATAGCGACTGCATTACACACAATTTATAATGGCAAATGGAGATTCTCAAGCCAGGTGAACGTTCTTTTGAGGAAAATACGTTTTGTGAGTCCCTCCAATAGTAATGCATATTTTCTACAGCGACAGAGTTTGCTCAGAATCAAAATTCCATATGATGTCTAGAGTCTGCTGTCACAACACACTCCCAATTTCTTGCTGCTAGAATATAGTTTGAAGTCTTTCCAGAAATCAAGCTCAGTGTTTAAATTCCCATCTTCTAGGCTATCGAATGCTTACTCATATCCTATGAAAATGCTCTATTCAGAGAAAAAAAATAAACACAAGTACATTCCACACAATGCGACTGCTTCCATGCAGTCCGTAACGGACAAGGGAAATTTTACGGAAATTCGGCATTCTTTTCACTGAAATTACTTTTTTATGGGTCTTCATAGTAATGATCCATTTTTTGTAGCCACATAGTTTGCCTGTGAACAAAATTTCACTATATAACACCAAAAAAAAACTGCTGCGAAGTTGAAATAACGCACTCTGAAGATTCGTCTTTTTTTCTTTATGACAACGTACTATGAGGATCGTTTCATGAACCAATTTCGGTATCTAGATCGATCTGTAAACAATTAAAGTACAAAAATATAGACTTGAAGGAAAAGAAAGATGTAATCAAATGTTGTTTAACGGTTGGAATTATGTTCTCTTTTAGAAGGACCTGGTTTTCGTTTGAATTAGAGGAGATTTCACATGTATGTTCTTCATGCTAAGAAAAACCCTACTCATTCTTGTTATGGAACAGGGTTCACTAGTGGGGTGTGTGGCTCTGATGAGGCGGACGATACCTCCGAACCCTACATGAGCCATTGACGTATCGGCATCGAAAATACTTGAAAACATTCTCACAGATTATACTAAAAGTATTCGTGGGAATTTCTTTTTCGATATCACATCATTCAGTAGTGATGTTTCCTTGTAACCTAAACTGCGTAGAACTCTTGCTCAAAAAAAAAGTTTTGAGAAGAAACTTAGTTTACAGTTTTACGGCTTAGCACTTTTAATGTTCAGGGATTCTGTACTCTGGCCCATTTGTGTCCTCGTCGTTGATATCGGTCGAGAGCTATCTATGATGATATATCGACTACTAATACAGGTCTGTTTCAAACGTACAGTCAATGTCAAGACATACTACATGTTTTATTGACAATATCGTCTTACATTTGTGGGAAAATCGATGATGTCAAAGCTACCAGATTCCAGAATCCCTTATCACCTGTGGCATTTGTCTTGCGACTACTCTGTACAGCGCATTGGTTTTGGCTCAACTTGTGAGCTCTGGGAGTGTCTTAGTTATACTCTCGGATTTACGCATCACGTGTCCGAGCGCCTACTTGACTTCCGACATCCTGATTACTATATGTCAGAGTGTTTTTTTTTGCCCGCCAATGTAGAATACAGTCATCGTATTCTCCTCTGCTTGACTTAGGATATTCTTAGCATTAATTAGATAGAATATTCGATAACGTTGTCGTTATCTCATTCTTGAGTGTCGACAATGTTTTCACTGTAGTAGACATCAAGGTAAACAATACCTTTGAATCGAAAAAAATAATGGACTATTTGTTCTTGACCCTGTCTAGTGCCTCTTCGATGCGTTCTGAGACTAAATCTCTTCTGCTTAGTGTTGGAGCGAAGTTGTTCGTCATGTTGAAATGGCGAGCCAGATAAGAGGGGGCGCATTAGGATATATTGTTCGCGTCGAGCTTGAATATGGCACAGACACCTTCCTCCTCTACTTCATTTTCATAAGATTAAGTTGGAAACCAGCCCTTCCCATGCGCTGTCGAAATTGGCCAGCGTTTGTTCGTCAAATTATTGCTTAATTTTGACAGCGATCTTGTTACTATGTAGCTACTACCCATCCACTTCCACTGCTTTCAAGTAATTATTTGTACTTTAGTACAATAATGTCTTGACTGAGTTTGAAGAATTACTTTTTTTTTATATTTAGCCAATTCTTTATTATTCTATCAACGATACAAAATCATCGAAACCGCGTTGCTGATTTATTTTCTTGGACCGGTTTGTGACACAATCGTCAAACATATCCCAGAAAAGAGCCCTTTCTGTGGTGAGTTTCTTAGCCTCGTTGCCGAGAGCGCCGTCATCTTTTTCGCATAGATTACTTTGGTCACTAGTAGTGGTATAGTATGTTGAGTAGAAGTTGATAATTGTGGTTAGGTGGACTTTGCTTAGACTCAGTCTCATATCGTCAAAGAATGACGAGGATTTGGTATTTCAAGATTCGAGTTGCCAGAATTAGTACTCGTAAAGATATAGAAGAGCAATTGGCATGGGCAAAATTCTGAGACCGCGAAATTCTTTTCACGAATCATAATTAGATGAATATCAGATGACAGCGACGTTGAACTGGAAGGTATGTTACCGGACGAGATCACCGATAAAGACGAGAAAGTCAGCATCTTTGGTAGCGAGAGCGATGATTCGCTGGACGATTTGCTGCCGTCACCAATGAACGGTACGTAAAAATCATATGCTGACAACACATAACTTTCGTTCCCTTTCCCATAACATTCTTTATGGATACTAGCCGAAGAATAGTATACCATTCTGCGTTTTTTGTTGGGAACTTGGTAAAGTAAATATCTCGGGAACACCCATAGCTGTTGTAAATCACTCTAGATTCAAGAGATTCTGAGTACTCATTAGCTTCGCGAAAACACGGTGGCCTTGGTCAGTCGTCCTTACTCAATGATTGCTAATTCGGAATGTAATTGCCGAATTCGTATGAGTTCACGATGCAGGGCTCCTTGTTTTTCTCACAGAGTAAGTTTCAAACATGGGTAATCAAACCTTACCGTGCATTTAAATAAACAAGTATGGCAATATAAGATGTAAGGGTTAGCTGGGACATAAATGATTGGAGCGGAAAAGGTGCAGTGTACAACTGAGGTCATGCTGCCTGTGTTGATGGAGAGTTCAGAACTCGACTTCTATTGCGTGAATATGAAGGCAAGCACGAGTTTCATGAACGCTTCTCGAATTAACCGATAGATAACTAATGACGCTTCTTATATTCTCTCTACAAAGGGCAGAATCAGGTAAAAAGTTCTAAAAGAATATCGAGAGGAGGCTGTGGAATTTTTCTCGGGCAATTTGATAAAGAAGACTTGAAGCATAGGGTGATGACTTGAGAACTTGCATCACATAAAATGCTATGCAAGAAGCCTGTACGGGAAGCTCATCAGATCAGCGAGGGACACTTGCAGAGGCCTCACTCTGTAAAATGAATAACTCACTCGGGATGGCTTTCATCTTTTTAAGCACGATTATTTGGAGATCTTCATCGCTGGACAGCGATTTTCTCTCATATTTGTTGATCATTTGTTAGCGTAAATTTAGCGACTTCAATGTCATGTTTGTTCGAAGAAGCCTTCTTGGTGCGCTATAGCAGCGAAAATATGAGCACGTTCCAAAATATGAGCACTTGGCGGGCATTTTTGCCCGATTAGGGTCTGTGAAAGGCTTCAATTAGGATTTCAAAAGTCATTTGCTAGTATAGATTTTGTCGATCCGGATTGGGTTTAGGTCCTAAAAAGGTCTTGTTGAACAATGTAAGAGCCAAAAGAGGAATACGTTTTGGACTCCTAGTAGGTCAGTCCGATGCTTGAAGTTCATGACGCATCAATTTCGCCTTATTCGTTAGTATGAACTAAAAAGAGGGCGATGTTTTCGAAACGAAGGAAATATTTTCAAATATCTGACGACAATCTCGCTCTTTCGAAGCGGCAACTGAAATCGCTGCGCGCAGCGCCATGCGGAAAGCGTGCGATTTTTGTGTTTGTTTAACAGATCTTTCCGTTCCTAAGATTTTATTGCTCGATGCATCACAACTACCTCTACACTCTCATATACTTTTTGTGCTTATATCTCCAAGTGCAAAATGTTAATTCCTTTTTACTCTCACACCGCCTATGAAAAACCACTCAAGGCCAAGCTTAGTTTGAGAATTACCGTTTTCGTGGCATCAGTCAAGTACAAAACTCTGTTGATAAACCATCCGCACCGAACGAAAAATGTGCGTCAAATTTGGAACTCCATTTTCACCGCTACAGCCCACTAAGAAGGCGCTTTCGCCAATTAATTACAGAATTAAGATTGCTGAAATTTCTGGTCTCAAAAAGTCATTAAAAGTTCAAGGTAAGGCGAAAAGGCTTTGTTCCGACTGGGATAATTTATTGTCCAACAGGAATACTAGTAAAAACACGACCTTCTTTCAACTTTGGCATTACCCATCAGTGCAATGAGACCACAACGAAATAGACAACTGTAGACAAAAGATTCAACTGGGTCTCTGGAGAAAACAAGAACATCGAATCTTTAGCCGAAAAATTCCATGTTAATCAACTCTATGCTATTGGTTTATTAAACTAAGTATATATGATTAGTGAAAAGTAGTATCAGGTGGAGGAGCACTGTGGTCGAGTGGTTGTGCCATTGCTCACGTTGCACCTGACCGAGCTCCACCCCCTCCCCTCCCCCAGGCAGTCAACAACGACGCCCCATGGAACGCCACAGCAAAGCTATTTTTGAGATTGCAAGGAGACTCACTTGACCAGTGTTCTACGTCATTCAAGTAGAAGACAAAAAATGAATCGAATGTTAGAAGTAGTCTGATCTACACAAAAAATGTGATGACTGATCATATAAATAAATAAGAAAAAGTTTCGCCAATAAACAATGATATCAATAATAAGATCAACATGGTTGCTGACATGAACACCTTCAGTGATAGGAAAATAGGAACTATTTATGGGAATAGCCACTGCATGAGGTGTTGGGATGTGGAAGTTGGATTATAAAGAGGACAAGAGTCGGTGATTAGCATTATGTGCTAAATTTTCTGATCTGTTTCTTTTGATTTTGTCTCCTCTTCCAGAAGAACACGAATTTGCATCTGGTCTTGTATTTCCGACGATCCACGCTTCTGAGTCCAGTGACGATGAGTTTGACCTAAAAGTACCAACGAAGCACGGCCCTCATGAGGGGGAACGCCAAAAACACGATCAAGCAGATAGGGGAACATTGCAAGAAGTAACCAAGTCGGAATCAGCTTCAATGTCAGAACGTCGTCGTTATGGTCCTCCTCAGTCGTTTGATAATGAATTCGAGTTACTTCAGTAGTTGTTAGAGACAACCTCATAATCTCGTCTTGAATGTTCTTTTTTTTTTGCTGAATTCAACTTTACCGAACAATGTGCACTCACAATGCAAATTGTCTGATAATATTGAGCTTTAAAAACTGATTTCGCCATTACAGGTACGCATTCTCGTTCTATATCAATCATTACCATTTAGACTGTATATATTGTTTTTAACTTGCGCTCCATACTTTGATGTTAATGATTTACTTCTCTAACTATACTAATCAAAGACTGTAAAAGTCGTCCTGCATTTCTTATTAATCAATATTTCCCGAACCATGTAATATTTAAAGTAACGAGATACAACATTTAGAGCCTTTGGAATACGCAGGCAAACATTTTTGTCGTTATCAAGTTTGAGAACTATCGTGCTTTGTTCTGGTGTGTGAATCCTCGATTTATCGTCGTCCGGTGTGAAAAAATTTGGAAGGATTATGTGTAGTATTATTTGATGCCGAATAAGTTGTGATAGCACCTGTTGTAGCTTTTCTATGTTCTTGGCAAAGTGCGGAATTACGTGTTTGAAATGAATTGTTGAGAAATAGAATATGCTAAGCCAGTAAAACTTAGGTACTACAACATTTGAGATGATTATCGTTTCATGTAATCAGGTACGCAATTGAATAAGAGCGTCAGAACGTTGCACACCCATCAGTCCTCAAAGATGTGCCTAACCGGACTTCATGCTCATGGAGGTATCTAAAAACTTCATCTTCTCTGTAAAATGACTTGTGGTGACCATTTAATGAGTCGAGTCGGTGTTTCCATCTATGTGAATAAGTCTTGTACACAATTTGTGAATTGGAGGCGGGATAACGCGTTGGTCAGCGATGCGATGTGTCACGAAGCAACGGTGATAAGAAAGGCGCTAGTCCATCCTCACTCAAACACCTTGTAATCAATCATCGAACGCCTTAGCTCGGATACATTTCAGAATTGCAAGGAAACCTTTCTCGACCAATATTGTACGGCATTTACGACATTATAACGAAGTATCCTCATCATCAACTGAAGGAGCATGTGAAGAAAATGGAGACGTTTTTCGGAAGATGAATGCGAGGAAACGAACTGAATGCAACAATGCTAGTATCGACACGATAAATTGAGAAAATGGGTGATACAAAGTTAAATAGTAATAGACTTTTGTCAATTTCTTGGAGGCGGAGGTCTTGGTGACTACTAAGGAATCGGAATCAGTGCTTCGCATACCAAAGATTCATTGTTGAGTGTGGTATAAAATAGTTGTGCATCGCTGTGCCACGTCTGTCTGATGAGGCCGGACGGCTGAAAACACGTGTCAAGTCGCACTATATAAGTGCCATAACAGACCATAAATTGTGCTTGGAATGATGCTGTTGATAGTGATAATAATTTAGACGATAAGGTTTTTCATGACATTTACCCTTCCAACAATTACATTGGTTTTTTTCCACCGACAAGCCTAAAGCATTAGCTATCATACAGAGAACTGGTCGCCTTCACTTTTTGAAAAAAAGGCTCACTAACCAGTGCAAAACCAACAATAGTAATTAGAATGAGAAGACGCTCAATGTTGTACCATAGATACGATGCACCCACAGAAATATGTGGGTTCACGTAAGAATGAGAATATAGTCTATACTTTATTAGAACAAAATGTAAGGCAGCGTTCAACATTGCTACTGTGAGTAGACTTCTCAACTAAATGGCTGCTCGAGATGAAGTAAGGAAGTAAGAACTAAGAAAAGTAGCAATTCAAAGTGACTGGAGTGGCAGATAGTGATGTTGCTTGTACTCATCTTTGAGTTGATGGACTTTATGATAAAAATTTTGAGTTTTCCAATTAACACGATGTAATGGAGCTGTTTCAGCGTGGATGATTGCATCACACAGAAATACGATAGTTTTGCAAGAGGGCTATTTAAATACTCTCATTATGGGTGTTCCAATGTGCATCAGATAATGACAGAAAGCTCACAGGAAAAGGGTTGGCCAAAAAAAAAACGTAAATGCAACTAAGTTCAAAGTTGAATAGAAACATCCATTCTCTGTGGCACTTATCGATTCTTATGCAGAGATTGAAAGCAGTACTCAATATTTTTTACTTCATCTCTAATCATATAGATATAGGATTTTTTCAGGACACTTGTCGTACACATAATGCACGACATACTTTTTAGATGAGCTTTTTTCCGTATTTATAGACTTTGGTTGAAGATCGCGTTCGAATCGCTTTCATCAGCTATTGTAATTTGTGAGTTGCATTTGATAAGCTAACTTTCGTTCAAAGGAGTGATTAAGAAAAAGATGGTCAACTATGGTGATAAAATATGATATGGGATGACATAATGGGAAACTGGTGGATGCACGACAAGGTCAACACTGCTGAAAATATGTAATAAAGTTATCCTCCCATGAATGACAAAGGCGATGTTTCTGATTGATCTATGCCGCTACTTATTCTTTACTTCTTTTGCTGGGTGATATAGTTTAACGCAACCAGCCGCCTGAAGGATGGCATTAAGATAGGCGGCTGAGAAGAGGTTGTGGCGATTTTTTTTGGTCCGTTAAATATGAGGTTTTTTGTAATACGAATTTTGATAGTTGCTTACCAGTTGCTTCACGGCCCAACGTCGTAGGCGTGAGACCCAATGAGCAAAGCACTGAGGAAGGATCTTTCCTGGTCATAGCAAGTGTAGCATCCTTCAGACCCGACGTTAAATTGGCTTAAGCACTTCTTAGGTCATTACCACCGCAGACAGTCACCGATACTTTGTAGATTATGGCAATAATTCTCATTTTTCTGCTCATCGTGATGGGTAAGGTGCCGAACCTCCCTCTCCTTCTTCTTCCAACACCCTCCGGCAGTCGGCAACGAATGTCCTATCAAACACCACAGTTAGGCTATCCTCTATCATGAAGAAGACGAAAAAACGACTAAATTAGAAGCACTGAGATCCGCACAGTGAAAAGAAAACATTTTGAAGTCGGTTGATAAGGTGCCGGAATTCTCACTCTTTTACCAAACTATTGAGTTGTTCCAATTTTCCCTTCGCCTTTCGATACCTTTTGTCAATCAAATAGTTATAAGTCTGAAGAAATCAGTTGATCAACAATGTATTTACCATGATGGTCAATTATATCCAGCCACTTGCTGGGCCAAGACTGGATATCTTTCTCTAAAAGAAATGAGGCTGAGGACCGAAAAAGTCGGCTAGGTTACTTTCGAGCCGGTGTAGATTTTATTTGCCGGAGATGCAGTGTCAGTGTTCTAAAGAGATGATAATTCGATAGAGCGATCTCAAGGCGATGCGATGAATGTCGAATCGAAGTCCAGCCCAGTTTCTCCAAAATGTGGCGAATCAACTTGTGATATGAGGTTATCCTGTAGAAGGACGACACTAAGTCGCTTCTCTCGCAATACTGCGGCCAACTTCTGGAGTTGTTTCTCATAGACGTCGGCATCGCTTGTCTGCTTGCTGTCGAGCAGTTCTTGAAACAGCACACTTGCCGATCCCAAAAAAACCTACGGCATTATCTTTCGAACGTGGGACTTGAGCTCTGGTTGAGCTAGCGGATCTTTGTCGCGAGCCAGCCAGTAGGCATAGTGCGTGTTGTACTCATGATAGACCCAAAACTCATCTTCAGTGAAGACCAATCCGAAAAAGCTGGCCAGTGAGGTCACAGCAGAGCACTCTAGGGGATGGTCATGCAGCATGCTCGGAGTCGATTAGTGCATGAGGTGCCTATTGAGACATCACAATGCCCATTCCATTTTCGGTGACATGCGATGGTGGTACGGCCGTAACAAAGTGTCTGACTGGGGCTACTCATACATTGTACAACATGACCACAGCCATTTGGCAACAACCCGTCTGAAGTATAAAAAAACCGAATGAAACAATATGTGAAAAATTCTTGGAACAACCTGATACTAACATACTCAAACACCTGGATGGCTCATTTCCACAATCATTCATCACTTGTTCTCACTGTCGTCATCCATGGTGGTGGTATGACTCAAGCGTGGTGTCAGTGCTAGTTTCATACCATATATGTGCAACATGGGTAGCTGAAAGTACAGCTAATCAATGCTTCTTATAAGCACATCCATCAGTGGCGGTCGTCCTGGGGAGCAGGTGTATTCTTGTGGAGTCTGGTCCTAGAATTTTGACTAACTTGATACCAGCTAAATAATGATTTATGATAATCGTCTTTATTCGCTGAACTTCCACTAAGAACGTTGAACTTTCTTGAGTCTCAAAACAAACCGAATGCACCCATGTTGTTCTGCGCAGTGAGACACCCAGGAAAGCACTCAAGCTTGATGAGCAGATAAACCATTGAGCTAGATCTTATCGAAGTGCTGTTCAAAATGCCAATTTATCGTTTGGTCTAGGCGATCTTTGCACTTTCTGTACACTTCATGTCGATAGTTAAAAGTCAGAGCCAACTAGGTGTGTAGATGGTACTTATGACGTTGGGGACCTCGTTGATGTTTGTCTGGCAGGTGACGCTGTAGCCAGTCGGCGGACGTGCTGCAAAGACAATGTTGTAGTTTTTCAACGAAAATAAGCTGATTATCGTCACTAGCGGAGGTTTCATGATCAGTAAATAGTAGAAAATGATAGAGAAGAATTCAATAAGGCTCTATCAGTAGCAAAAACAACGCTAAACCTTTCTCTAAAACACTGCGTTTTTGACGCAAAAAGCCAGATGCCCCACGAAAATTCCATATTTGAAACTGTCATTCAACATTGTCATACTAACTCATTCATATTTATTATATCTCAATCATAGTCGTTCTTCATTTGATATGTCAGCAACTAATTAATTTCGTACACTATCGCAAATGGAATAATTGTCAGCCACATCATCATTTTTGACTCCTGAAACCTAATGTTAGGCTATGAATGTTCCAGTTTTGATATGCTCTCATTAACTCAACAAAAAAAGTCACCATTGTGGGTAAAATCTACTAAACAACTAATGGCCGACAAAGTGGTGCTGCATGTTGCATGCGATGCCCTTCCGTCGATAAATTGTAACAATTTTTCATTCATATTTTTTAGTGATAACTTATGACACTAAGCATGGCTGTAATGAGGTTTCTAACTCAGATGAAGAACTCAAAATGTTTATTGCGCCCTCTTTCTAGCCCTTGTACGGTACATACTAAAAACCCACATATAAGTTTTTTTTTCTAGAGGTTGTGCATTATGGAAAACATATTCTCAAAGCTGTATCTCAGAGCATCGTTAGAAATGTGAGATAAAAAGCGGGAAATGCTCCTCCTTCCCATTGATGTGGCTTCGAAATTGAAAAGTATAAGCTTCAGAAGAACTGAGCTTTCTTTTCAATTAAGGTACAGTCACAGGGAACTCTCCAGTGATATTTTATTCTTTAGTGCCAATAAGATGATTCCATAATTAATATTTCACTACGTAAGTGCCAAAGAGTCCGCTATAAGTCCAAACAAAGATTACTGACTGTTTCAAATGTGAAACGTAAGATCTTATCGTTAGTAGATTGAAAGGAAGAGCACTGACATAGAAACCAAGTTTGGTGTTAGCATTTCTATTTATCAAACCATCAATTACTATAAAATTATAGATAAAAAAACAAAGGATATATTATGTTCCTTTTTGAAAGTATGTGGTCTTCTTGTTAGAACATATAAATTTTCCTCGACTCATGGGTGCTCTACTCCTAGCAGAAAATTTTTTCATAGAACTCTTTTCTGTAATACTTCATTATTCAACGATAGTGATATCTCTTGAGACCTGAAGTTAGCATTTAAGCTCTCATATTTTCATTGCGGCGCGCGCCACTGCCAGCTGCGCTGCATGAGATGCGCTGACCGTTGGCTGTAATTTCATGCATTTGGTCCGCAACAAATAAACTTACAAGAAAGAACGATTAAGCTGCCACAGAAGATGCTAAGGATGGGAGCTTAATAAGTTATAGCCGCTAGTTAGATTATCTTTTTTGGAATCATTGTTTCATTGAAATTCTTCATCCTTTATCAAAACTCTGAGGTCAGGTAGAATCGCTTTCATTTAACCTCCTCTAGCGGTTCCATGATGCTGTAGTATGATGTGCAATGATGTAGAGTGATGTGCAAAACTCTGCGTCGGCTGGGATTTGAACCCGCATTTCGCCCAGTCTGCGGCGCGTGCTCTATTCTTTGCACTACCGGCACCTGTTTTGACACTACTCTTTCTCTACAGCGCATGTATCTGTCAGCAACCAACCTCCAACGGTCTGACCCTAGTAGTCGCTATCGATATTGAACCCAAATACACTGACAGATATTAAGCATCAAACGTTAGATCATCAAACGTTGGGTAAAATGCCGGTTCAAATCCCGGCTGACACAAATGTTTTGCGCATCACTCTACATCATTGGGTATACCTAAAGACAGTTGTAAAATAGAGGGAACAAATAATTTTTTTCTAGCATTAGGTGTACATTTCAATCATAACTCGACAAAGGATCATTAGTACATCTGATTGTGAATGGTCTGTGAGGATGTTTAAAGCATTCTCGAGAGCCACTCATCGACTGTTTTCGAACCTCGCTTTAAATATTCATTATAGTTGGCGAGGATTTTCGGGCCGAATAATTGAATGGACGAGAGCTCCGAAAATACGTATCACATTAGTTCGAGAGATCTACTTTCTATCAACCTCGGCATCAAAGTTAATTATCAATTTAAGTATGGAGACATAGCTGTTTAGCTGGCGCGAGCTTGGTAGACGACGTTGGTGTTGTCGTTGTTGATTGTTGTAGTAGATCGCTGTACGGATAGTTGGCTGACGTTTCGGCGACACCGCCCTCTTCAGACCCTGGATGTAACTATTATCAAAATTTGTATGAGTCGGTAGCTGGGTCGATGCCTAAGGACCGCTTTTTGGATCAAGTCAGAATACTAGGCGCATGACAGATGCCAGGTCTCTTATTCCAGTGATACACTCATCTTTAAGGTTCATTATTGGGTTTTTAGCGTTTCTCTAAAACGCTTCGAGAGTTTTGCGCGTTGATGTTTTGAATTCCCGAGCCAAGATCATGATTGTTACATCAAAATCATTGTTGCTGTGCTTTTGCGTCCTATGTGAACCTAGAGGTCCGCTTCTATCGGTAATAGATTTCTCATCTAGATGATCTTTTATGAGCAGATGAGGTGGTCTACCCGTTTCGCCAATATATTCCTCCCCACATGCATTACATGTTATTGAGTATATTGTGCCGGAGCTCATGCATTCCCCCTCGCTTCCGTTGGGGCAAATTTTACAAATTTCTAAGTGACACAACCAGTCATAAAGACGATTGCGGATCAGTTGACGGCGCAAGGTTGGGGGCGGGAGTTCGATTACTGTTACTAAGGTTTCAAGACCACTTCTTTTTGGACACCTTTAATAGCGCAACCAACTTTGCTTAGTAGAAATGGTGACTCAAAAGCGATCTTATTGAAGCGCGAGGTTTTCTTTTTGCTTTCGTTTTGGGGCCTGACCCTATCAGTTGAACTGACCCTAGTGCATTCATCAGTTGCATCGCAATCGTAGCCGTTAGATATGGCTATTGCTAAGTTTAGCGATTCTTTCCTCTCCTCTTCTCCTTTGCACACTTTGCTAGCCGTTTGGCACGTGTTTTTGATGAGTGCTTTCGTCATCTGTGATGGTTGAGAGGAGAATCGGTGAACTAGCATATATTTGTTACGTGGTTTACGGTACCATTTTGTAGTATAGCCACTTTCTAAGAGTTTTACTTGGCTTTTAAAAATGGTAGCAAATCTACTTTTGGAATTTTCCGCATGAATTTAATAAACTGTGATGCCCATTTAAGACCTCGAAACTTTTCTCCATATTTTCTGGTGTCTAACAGACAATGAAACATGTAACATGTCTATGTATCGGTAGTAGAGTAGAGGCGCGCGAGTGAGGAGTGGAGCTTCTACGTTATACATGAAGGCGATGGCTAAGATTGGCGCTAGACGCTGACTCATAGCTAACCCCCTAAATTGGGGAAGTATTTGTTGTTTATGATTGTGAAATTGTGAAACAGGACTAATAAATCATTGTTCAATTTTTTTAGATTGGTGAAAGCTCTGACATTTATACCGATGCGCCTCTTACGCCTTTTCCACCGATTCGTGAATCCAATAATTTACGACGCCATGAATAGCCGCATGCATGGCGCATCTTTGAAGGATCCATCACCGCCAGACGCTTCATTCTTTTTTCCTCCTTATGAAAAGTACCGAATAACTTATCTATTTTTCTCGTCTTGCCTTTCTTCTAGTGGAAGGTTTTCAGTTCCTTCCTTTTGTAGGCTAACGAGCTCTGTGTTCCACATGAACAACCCTTATACGAGGATCTATATGAATTGATCATCAAGAGGAACAACGGAGTGATTACGTATGTGTCTTGACAAGAAGAATGTGTGTTTGTAAGTGAAAACATCAAGTTCAAACATGCACACATGCACACATGAACGTTTTTTCTGACTATCAGTACTAATCGTCTGCATGTATATCGTACTCCCCGATGGTATTCAATGCCACCTTAATGCGGCTTCTAAGCGACAACCACATGCAATCATCAGAGTGTTTCCGTGATGCCAATCTTGATGAGCAAAAATGTATAAAACTTCTTGAATGCTGTCCAGACTTCGACACGTGGGTCTTCACCATGTTATCCAAAAAAAAAGACAGCCTGCTATATACCATAAACCGCTAGAAGTAGCCCGTTATTTTCATTAGTGCAAATATAACACCTAGCTAACACACTCCAAGAAAAGCTTTGCGCTAGCCACTGCTTCCATAAAAAAATAACCCACTAGTCACCGTACTACGAAGACGGTAATTCACTAGCTAACGTTTCCTAAAGAAGGTAAACTACCAGCTTTCTTAGAAATGGTAGCTCTCTGGCTACCGCACTCCAGAGGACGTTCATTGCATTGATAAATCCACTGTGTCTTAAACTTCCTCTGAAATTAGTCAAAAATCGTGATTGTTACTTTTCTTAGCAATGGCTCTTTGCCGCTTGGAGATCAATCTAGGAACTCAATATTGGCGCCTAAAAACTTGTTCGTGGTTCGGGTTTTCTTCAGCGAGTGTTTGCTTACGCAAACAGAACACTGCGCAGAAGTTAGTATGAACTGATGGATAAAGGATATAGATCGTTATGTTGATCAATTTCTGAATGATGTGTCAAGTATTTGATTTCATTAAGAACTGTTTGAGGTGATGAATGCATATCAGACTTTTGCAATGACTCACAGTGACTTCCTTATGTATTGGGCCAATGCTACGATCCGCTCAGATAAGTTTAATAATAGTTTACCGAGCCCGGAGGGATGAAAGGATTGGTGAGCCTGAGATGCGAGATTGAACTAGCGACCACGTGTGTTGCGGGCATCTCTAACTACTGCGCCAAACGTGCACCCTACATTAGTAGAAGTCAAAATAAATGTAACTGATTTATCTATACTTAAATACCGTACCGTAGACGTAATTGCTAATGAGAGCAGAAGGAAAGAACTTGGAGTGTATGAAGGAAGATTAGAAAAAGTTCAAGAATCGGAAATTGCAAAGGCATAGTTGCATGATTTTAGCAGGTCCTTCAAATCGATTTCAATAACGGTTATATATCTAGGAATGTTGAGTGATTTGTGAGGCATTCGACCTTACGCGAAAGCTGAACCCGCATTTCACCCATACCGGGAACGCATCCTATCACTATGCCAAAAAGCTACTGCTTACCCACCACTCATTCTCAAATATCTCATTAGCCCGGCATGGGTGAAAAGCGAGAATTCTCGGCTGGCGTCGAACTTGCATATCACTAAACACTTTTTAATGTATAATTGAAATACTATAACACTGCTAAGAAGCAGTAAAACGAAGAATCTTTCCTAGATCTTACAATAATGGTTTGAAGGGTTTCCATAAAATTCGCGATGCTCAAAATTTTCACTGGTTAGGATCAAACACACGATGCGGTCAATTTCGCTTGAATGGTCAAATTCAAATCTTTCATTAGCGTGAATTAGAAATACGCATTGAGACCAATATTTATCTAGAATTCAATGGCCGGAGAGGTGGAGTGGATGCCGAGTGCTTAATGATGTACGTTAATCAGAATGTAACCAGAAAGCAATGTGCTGATTCGACTCCTTCTCAAGACTCTTGCGATCAACCAAAAACTCCTTAACATAGCTATCCGCGAAACTGTAAAGACATATGACTCGACCATTTTTTATGACGTTCGTGAAGAAGAGGAAATCCTCGAGCAGCACTCAATACTTCACGCAAAATGTTCAAAGACCTTTTGAACGATGACTACGAGGAATGAGTAGAGTGTCAAAAGTACTGGAACCGCACAATAAAATGTATAACGCGTCTCGTAATAAGATCACTAATTTGTATAAAAGTGGCACATTGAATATCTGAAATCGCTATTCCATTCTCTGGTCCATAAAATGAGAAAAAGGATTTGAAAAGGCTTAAGCACTTCTGAAAAATTTGGTTTCAAAGGAACAAAATTAAAATATTCATAATGGGTATACAAATATGGCTCCGCCGCTTTTTTCGCCGTAATAATAGTAAAAATAAAATTATGCGAACTTTTTTCCTTGAAAATGCATCAAAAATACTTTCTAATTTTTTTGCATACAGAATATTGTGCGTGATATTTTTATAGCACTTTGAAAAGGTTGACTTTTCGCACCCGAGAAGCTCCAGTTTTTTGAATTTGCTAATTTGTAATATTTTATGGTAATTTCAAACAGTAATTCATGGGTACAATGTCGGGAGAGTAGGACGAATAAGGTAAAACCTTCTAAAACCTCCACCTCAGCTCTTTTATGACTTTTTCGATCAGCAATCACAACATGAAGTCGAGCGTTATCATGCAGAAAAATTGCGAAGATCGTGCGGTTTTTGTTTTTGAAATGATTTTCGCAATTGCAATTGCATGACCTTGGTATCAATCAATTGTGCATTTTCTTGCGAACATTTTGGTATACAACTTGCCTATACTTGTGTTAAGATGAGGCTTGCTCCAAGCTCAATTAATCTTGTGCGCCGCTTCGCCAGCATATTCCCTGGCTGAATTGTACGAGGAGCTGAATTGTACAGAGGTCTATGGCGATACAGTAAGTAGTAAGGTGGGTAAAATAATCAACACTGATCAACATCTGAAATATTCGTCATGCATCCGATTCCATTCGTAATGTTGTGGAGCTATTAGGTTGGTAAAAAAGCTCTAGTGCACTTATAAGAATCGAAAATCTAGCTTTTCCGTTATCTCGACCCTGTGTGAGGCCTTCGGTGGAAATGTATTTTTCCGTTTTGGTACAAAGTTTTGGTATCAGAGATAGCTCAATTTGAGTGGATCTAAATGGTATATTTAAATTTTCATATAGCTTCTTTTTGGTGCTCTTATCAGTCGAAATAAAATTTTGTTCCACATCCAAGCATTCCTCGCCAGATCGAACTTTTTTATAATCAGATTTGATCATTAGATAGAGCGAATCTTACCAAATTCAATATGTTTTGTTTCTAGAAGAATCTTTTTACAGCTCTATAACGCTCAAAAAAGATTGGGTTTCACATAGCCTAATCATTGCTGTTATCCTCTCCCCTTTTCAAAGCAAGGAGTTTTTCAAGTTTTTCAAGTGGCTCTGTAGCTAATCCATAGCTCAGATGTAGGCGATTCTAACAATATACTTGCCTTTTGATGAAAACCTTTTAGTGTGCTGCAATAGTCAAAATAAACTTATGTTTCACACTTGTAGCGTTTTGGTGCATCTTAACTGGGCAGAGCACTTCTCTTGGACTTTTAGTAATCGTTTGATAGTCTGAATTGGGCCGATCCCAGTGATGTATTTGGGTTTTCGCAAGGACTTCTTAATGAGCTGTAGCAGCTGAAAGAAAATCAGGTGTCGCGCATATCAGCAGTGGCACCAGGCCACCACGTCTTGCCGGTATGTGGATAGAATTTCTCAACAAAGGCACGAGACCAACGAAGCATCTCAACATTCGCCACATTGAGTAAGTCATTCCAAATCGACTGCCTTTCAGCTGTCTTCTGTTTATCATCGAGTTCACTTTATCATGAGCATTTCAGCCTCGCCAACAACCGAAAAAAAAAGCCGTCGTTTTCTTATACTATACGGCGTATTAAAATCCAAATTTTGTGCAAGAAAGGACATCGAATGAAGCTTCAGTTCTGTTCAAAAATTGTTTGACGATGTTGCAAGCATAGGTGTCGCGATAAGGTTAATATTAGAGTAGGAATTTGGTTCGAGAACGCTCATCCTCCTTTCATTACTGCTCCTCGTTTCTTCCACAGTTGGAGTGAAGCCTCAGCGTTGATTAGATAGTCCATGGAAAATCTCAGCATAAACCACAGAACAGTCTTGGACCGAATAACCATTTTTTCAAATCACTTTCGCATTTAATTAAAGCTTTCTGGCCTTTTGAAAGTGATTTTTTTTAGTGTGAGTTTGTCAATCTTCGAAACACAATAAGTCATTTCCAACAAATCTTTTTTCCAAAAGAAAGCCCATAAACGTGTAGGGAAATTTTTGAAGTATTAGAAACAATCCTGAAAATCATCAAAAAATTCACATGAGATTCGTTCCGCGGATTGGTGTTACATCTAGTACACACCCTAGCAGACAAGAAGCGCTCACCAATTGCGATACCTAGTTTGCTTTTGACTGTTATAGCGCTCTAAGAAACGCATTTCAAAAACGAAATCTGCTAATGAAAAAGCCAAGATTTGCTGTATCTAATGATCAAAATTTGATCATAAAGAAACTTCTGTCGAGCGAGAAATCCTCCAATGTGGAATAGAATTTTATTTTGACTGTTACTGTTAGAGCGCTCAAAGTAAGTCATTGGAGAAATAAATTTACCATTCAAACTCACCTGCTTTGGGCTATCGTACAAGTAGCAAGACTTTAAGCAAAGATTACGTTTTTACCGAAGGCCTTAAACAGGGTCGAGATAACTGAAAGAACTAAAATTTTTGCATGAATTCCAAAAAGTAGCAATAGTGACTATTCTTCGAAATAAAAGCCGTCGTTTTCTACGACTTTCTGCAATAGGTCCGCCAAGTTTCGGATCTGGTCGAAGTACCTTTCTTTCGACTTCGAATCATAGAACTCTTGACATGCTTGTTATAGTTCATCGAACGATTCAGATCGGCGACCCTTCAAAAAGTGTTGTCATTGATCGGAAGAGGCCAAAATCGGATGCAATGTGGATTATAGGCGGAATGCGGCAGAACCTCGACTCCGTCCAATTCATCAAAGTTGTTTTTGGTCTTTTTGACAATGTGCGAATTGGCATTGTCTTGCTGCATCAAAAACACGAACTGCTAGATATGGTGGAGGTTTGTAACAAAGTGGAAATAAAGACGAATATATCTAGGCCTTCAGTGGGAAAATCCCACATAAGAAACTGTAATATTCCCATGATATGCATGGGAGTTATCTCATGCCTATGAAAGTGAATAAACTTCTTTCCAGCGATAGTAAGTGAATGCCTATACGACTTCATCACTCAGTTTCGAAGACCCAATGGATGTATCGAATCAGCGTCTTCATCTACATAGGCAGATCTAACAAAAATTTTCTAACAAACAAACTAAATGGAAAGCTTCATTCATGTGGATTACCAAAACTGGACCACAACTGTGGGTATATGTTGTACATCACCTCTGTTGACAATGATAAACACGCCGTTCAACACATTATTTTATACTGCTAGTGCATTCTGCAAAATCATCTTACAAATCCTCTCAAACGGTCAAATACGGCCCGACAGTTCCTCTCTAGCATAAGATTCTGAAAAAATTTCGGTGATTCAACATCAGGGTCTCATATCTAAAAAGCATTTTATATTCTTCAAATTTAAAAACCCTAGTGATTTGGCTGCTTGTTAGTGGAACATTTCAGAGTCAATGCTCAAATAAACTGTGCTGTAATCTTTCACAAATCCTGACTATTGAGCATTTGTTTGCGGTAAGTGTTATTAACGTTTGTTTACGAGAAGCTTGTAGTGGTCACGAGAAATGTATAAGCAAAAATCTCCTGATTACTCGTCAAATAGGTAATCAAAAATGATTTCAACTTTATCAAATGTGTTCATGTATAAGATATGAAATACTATCCTGATAGGTTCATTTTGCATAGTTTGGTATTCAATGAAGGTTTGTTCACGGTAAGTCGCTTCCGAGGTCATCTCATCCAACTCATTCCAAGGTCATCGTTTCATATGAGCTAGAAACTGAATTAATGGTATCTTGAAACAACTACTCAAAGGCAAAAACCTTTCGTTTTGCTTGTTCAGATGGGTGCACTAGAAATTGTCATATTCAACATTGGCATGTTATTCTCTATCTTGGCCCATTGTTGCGCATGGGCAATTCATATTCAGGTAACCAGGGTAAGTTTCTAAAAGTTTCCCACAAGAACGTGTTGATTTCAATATTTATCAACACATATTAAAATGGATTTTGTTTGGTGGCCGCACAAGGTCACACATAGTTCTATTTTTTGTACCATGTTCACCAAAGTCAGTGAGTGTCATATTAATAGTAGCAAAATGTGGGCTTTTCGAGTTCACTGCCACTGGAGAATGTCTATCTCCTTCTTACATTAGCATGTCTTTTTGAATGTGTTTCGAGCGCAATCTCCCCAAGTTCTTGACATTGCACTCCTACACCTCGCTCAGGTCTCCACACTAGTGACTTGCGCTGTTCTAGGGTGACAGTGATCTCAGTGATAGCAGCTAACACAGCTCTCAGTCAGCCGACCTTTCATTGAGGGCTCAAATAATAATGAAAGGATCTAGTGAAATTTGAGCGTGGTCTTAATAAAGCACTCGAAGGAAAGGTATAATATGATAAAATACCAGCCAGCTAGCAATCGAGTGCGAAAACACTCTATTAGGTGAATGTTTCACCTGACATAGAGTGTAAAGCGTAGGTCGTCGATAACTATATATAAGGAGTGTGACGCTCCCGAGAGAACTGACTATGAAAAGATCGACAGACGACGGGTTCCGCCCGGCTGATGAGTCTGTAAGGACGAAACACGTGTCTCGGGCTGTACAAGAGCCTTTACCAGACCACATGACATGTTGGCTCAAATAATAATGAAAGAATCCTCAAATAATTCTGATGACAAAAGGACCATTTTTGTGGACATTTTCGCACAGCTTGGCAAAAAATTGGGATTTCATTTAGTTGACTTGCTGCCTGGAATTCGAGTTGAATAATGTTTTCTTTGTTGGTCTTTCCTAGCATAGATTTTCAAATTATCAAACAAACCATGATCAGCCACTGACAACATTGTAATCAGATATTCTGTTCCAAGCGTTTACGTAGCAGAACCCTTCTTCTTTCCTTAGTGGTCAATGGTCCCTTACCGCAGTGAATTAGGAGAGAATGGGTTTAATTGCATTGCTCGAATCATAGAGTTGTGGTACTCTTCGGAATGGAAAACCCAACACAGCGATAAAATCTGGGAGCAGTGAACGATAAAACATGGTAAGCATATGGGATGGTATCCTATATGAAATGCCAATTACTGTTGCTTTAAATCTCGAATATCTAGTGGACAATGTAGCTATCTTCCTTGCTCACTTAGGTAACAATCGATCGAGGCACCTATAACCTTGAACGCATAGCTTGAATAACTAACTACCAGTGCTCTGTCAAACTTTTATCAGGTGCCCAATAGAGATAGAATAGCGATTACAACTTATAGGCTACAAATCATTAGTACTGCCAAAACGAGCTGTCACGCAATCACACAATCACTCTAATTGATAAAAAGTTAACACTATTCCAACCTTTTTATTGTGGAGAATGAAAAGATTGGTGATCTAAACATGCCAACGGTCTGTCACACAATCACATTTTCACCAGCAATGCGGAAATTCAGTAGTTCACTCACAAAGCTCATTTTCAAACTCTCTTTTAGTATTTTTCTATTGTCGTTTGCTTGGCAACTATTTAGACAGCCATATTGTACGCTTTCAATAAACATTCTTTCGTGTGCATATTAGAAGACGTCATAATTTTGTTACAGGTTTTAGAACGATTAAGAAATTGTGACGAAAATATGAAATCGGCTTCAAAACTAGTCGAAAACAGTTCAGTAAGTGACGATTTTAGCTCCACTTTTAACTCTGCCATAAGCACGAAAAAATATAGTCGTTCATCTATAATTCTTTTCTTCCACCCACAGATATTAAAATAGGACCTGAAATTCAGATCTCGGAGTTCGTTATGCAGCTGAGCGCCGAACAACTACGCTTTGATGCGGATGTGAATGAATTTGAACGCGATGTAGCAGTGCTTATGGTCAAAGATGTGCGTTCATTTTATTTTGACTATGCGTTTCTTGAGTATCCGGGAGCAAATGAAAAACGACCCTAATCGTTGGACAAGCATTTTCCATAAGAGCGTTAGTAAACATTCGAAAGCCTAAATCTCTTGCTACAGCGTTACGTGGCCGATTTTTTAACAAGTTTTTACACTGCTGTAGCATCCAGAATAAAATTGTTTTCCACACCACCACCTGTTTTTTGTTTCTTTTTATTTCGCTTAGATATTGCTGGACAAAACGCTTTTCTCAGGCTACTAGCAATCGCTTGATAGCTCAAGTCTCGGAGAAATAAAAAATATGTTTGCCTTTTAGAAAATTTCTTCAAAGACGCTGTCACAAAAGAACACCCTGTGTTTCACAGACGTGCTTGGCTCCCAGGGCAGTGCTCTTCTTTTAGACTAGTAGTAACCATTCGATACCGCAAGCTTCCACGATTCCAATGCCGTGCTTAGTTTCGGGAAAGACCATTTCTTTGCAGTGTAGCAGGGAAAATAAGATTGATTTATCACGCAGGGATTATATTTTGGTCAACTCACAGGCCGGTGGGAGGGGTGGGAAATGGTTCGATCGACCGATGGCGCTTAAGCGGATCACGTGTGAACTGCAACTGTTGTTATTTGACTCGGGATTTTTCTCCGCTTTAAAGAAACTCTATATAAAACGAATGACTTTAATACTGCGAGATTATTTCAACACGTTCATATCTTTTTGTGCTTTCAGAAAATTATACGCATGATAAAAATGGAGGCGCTCGGCGGATTTGAAACATAATACTATTTTGTATGCTACATCATTATAAAGGGTCTTCACAAAGTTGGCCATGTAGCGCAGCAGCCAGAGATTTGTGCTTTCACACGAATACTAATACTCTTTTGTTCAGCGAAAGGGGTCATTTTCATTCGTCTCGGTGACCGAAAGAAACCCAATAAATGCGTAGTAGTCATTCACGGGATTCGTTTTCTATAAATTATGGAAATCCTTTTTAGCCACAATCAACATATACAGCGGAGACCATGACTCGTCCAAATAAACCGAAAATTACTGCAGTGGAGAATAAAGTAAGACTTTTTGAGCGAAGTATGGTGTTGATTCTATGAAAAACAGTTCAGTTAGCTGATATTGACACAGAGGCCACGAAAAGAACTAGAACAGAACTAGAACGCGAAAGTTACGAAAGTAGCAGTTTTCAACTGAATGAAATCTTTGGAAATTCAGCAAATAATGTTGCGCGTAGTTAAATAACCTGAGCCTTCACTGCCTTCTAAGAACAAAAACATTATGAATCAGTGTGGAGAGTTTTCACGTCACACATAATGACGCTGGTGGAAAGTTGTGGTCCCATCCATTCGTAACAGAACTTACCATAGGAGCGTTAGTAATCATTCGAAAGCTTAAATCTCGGGAAACTGCAGAGTTTACTCGTTTTTTGGTAAGGGCCTTTTTACAGCGCTGTTGCATTTAATATAAATTATGCTTCACGCATCACGCCTTTTTATAATTATCCTGCTTGTAATTCAGAGAACAAAGCTTTTTTTCCAAATCATCAGTGACCTTTAGGTAGCGTAAATTTAGATGAGTTCAACGATATACTTGTTTTCATGAAGGCACTCCTACAACCTTGTAGCAATCATTGTAAAATTATGTTCACACGCGTCGATGGGACACAACTTCGCTAGGGCGCAGATATTTATGTTTAGATTCATAACAAGAATCTTTGTGGTGATTCTGAATCATAATGTTTGAAGTTTTAGATAATGGTCTGATTCTCTTATGCTAGGGTGCGTCAACTCAAATCAAAGTCTCTACCAGTTTGTGCCACTCTATTGGTGGGCAAAAAAGGCAGTGCTTGGGTGATTTTCGCTGTCCAATTGAGGCACTTAATAGCTTCACATTATACCCATTATTGACTACTTTATCATATTATCAAATCTCTTTTCACAGCGATTATCTCGTCATGGACTTCGTGATCATGGCCTTGTCACTCTACCAATCTTGACCCTCTGAGACCGCGTTTTTTGATTCCATTATTTCATAGAGGCTTTCTTCACTTAACACAGACTTTTTTTACGAAGCTTACAGTAGTGATTCGATAGCTTATACCTCGGCTAATTTAATAATGCACGGGGTTTTTGAAACAGCTTCGTTAGTGTGCCGTGGAAACTAGGAGAATATTACGTTTCGCTTCGGTTTGCACTTCTGCGTTTGAGCGTTATAAAATAGAAGAGAAGGTTACGTTTTGCACTTAAATAATTAGCTCATTGCTTCAATTTTATGGTAAATTTATTCAGTCAGAAAAATGAGGAAGAAGCCTATACTTAGCAGTGATAAAACAAAGTCTCTTCTGCGATTCTGATAGATGCATAGAAATCTTTTTGGAACGAAGAAAAAATATCTTGTTGAGTAACGAAAATTGCGTGTTTTCCACATTGCTACGCGCTCTGATACTCCAGCTACCATTTCAAAAAAGCACGATCACATGGAGCTTACCAGTCTCACCCATTACAAACACGAAGCTTCCTTTTGCAGACGACCATTATTCAACTCTCATGTGCTCGTAACCGCCTTAATATAGGGATTTCTCCTGAATTGCCTTCTAAATTGAAAACTGCATAGACGAAAGCATCTACGCACACATGCAGGAACACGTCTTTGTAGACATAAATGGATGTGTCAGATCGGCCCAGCGAAAACACGGAGTCCATCGCTTGGATTCTTCTATGCTCCAGAAAAGCGCAAAGTCGCTATAGGTTGGGTTTACCAACCTCTGTTTGCTACAGGCAGCGCTGCAATGTCCCGGCTCAAGATTTCTCGGGAGAGAGAGGGGGAGAGGGAGAGAGAGGTTTGTGGAAATGATCACATAAAGAACTTTGGTACTTACCCGTTTGTACCATACATTTCCAAGCCTATTAATTATTCGAAGACTTAGATCTCTTGCTAGCGCTGTACGTGGCCGGTTTTCGAAAAAGTCTCTATAATAACCTTCAATGAAAAGGAAAACATCTGTGTTCCACACACGCGTTTTTCTCATAAAACAGAGCTCTTTATGTAGACTGTTAGTAATCATTCGACTAGTGTAAGCTTTGCTGATTCCAGCGCTGTGCTCATTTTTTAGATAGACCGTTCCTTTGCAATGTAGCAGGGAAAATAAGATTGCTTCGCATACGCGGATAGTGTGTTCTTTAGCAAGTCCACGTGGTGCGGTGTGGGACAAGGAGGTTGCCGCAATTTATCGATCGCTGGCGCCTATGTGGAGTGCGATTTTTGTTATTTGATTGAGAATTGTTCCTCCGTTTTGGAGAGAAACTGCAGACTAAACGTCTGACTCTGATATCAAAAGGCTTTTTCTACACGTTCATGTGCTTTGCGTGCCTTCAGCGAAGTAACAGTTGATTTGCGTGGCCGATGTGAAACATAATTTGATTTTGAGTTTACAGCATTATAAAATTGTCTCTTCAAAAATTTAACTAAGTTTTGAATGATTACTAATACTCCTACGGAAAGTTCTCGTCCAGCGTAAGGGATAGGCCTGGAAATCTGGGCTACCAAATGGGTAAGAACCAAAACTTTCTTTGGATCACTTTTGTTTGGCATCACTTCTTGCGCGCTGTGGTCATATGATGTGAAAGACACGGTTATAACACACAAACCAATACAGACGTACATACACAGAACATGGACGCTCACAAACAGGAGTTTTGATTAGTGTTTTGAATTAAAACCTCTATATGGCTAATGCCAACTAAAGAGGTGGAAATATTGGTTTCTATAAGTGAATTTTTGACTTATTGATCTTCTATTAAATGAAAATACAAATTTTCAGCTCGGTTCTTCAAACCGTCTCCCAAAAAGGAAGGCAGTCCGAAATAAGGGAGATGAAAACGAAGAGCCGGTGAGTGCTAGTCTGTGATACTATCGATGGTAGTAGCTTTTCGAAAAGCTAAGGTTTTTAAAAGCGTTAGTACTCATTTTCAAGGAAAACACCTCTACTGAAGAAGGAAAAGGAAGAAAAAAATCAAGCGGAAACAAACCGGTGAGGAAGTAAATAGACTTTTCTGCAAAGAATTTCTTACTATTGTGTTTATAACTTGAAACTGCGAAAGTGTGGTCGTTAATTGCAGTGTTTCATTTTTACGGAAGAGGATTGATTACAAAGCCAATAATGTTCTAAAGCACTTCTAAATTGTAACTTGTGCGAAATTTCTTATGAAATTGAATATAAGATAAATTTTTCGTGTAATTAGGGTACACACGAAAAAACTAAGGAGGCATCGGTGGAAGATAATGATCCAATCAAGAGCAAGTTCAAAGCGCCATCACATATCACAAAAGTTGATGCGAAGGACCCACAGTACGAAGTAATTTCTTTTCTGTTTTTTTTTCTCAGTCCATTTTACTTCCTAATTCACGACTTCAAATAAAAAAGAACTTTCGGACGTGAGATATATGTGGAACTTGCCAAACCATGGAAAGAGAGAGGTATCGGAGAACTACGCCATGTTAGACAGCACTAAGATCTGCTCCATGACGCGAACATTTTGCACACCACTCTAAATCATTGAGTATATTGTAATATTATACCACCGCAAGAGGCGGTGAGATAAAAACGATTTCTGATTGATTATCAGTACTGAGAACTGCGACAAATACTGTAAAGGCATGGAACTCGCCATGACTCTGATCAAGAGAGGATTGATAAAACTGAATAAAAGAAACAATTTTCTTAACTACAGCATTCACATTATAGTGACCCTTTAACAATTTGTAAAATCGGTAAAAAATCTCAGATGATTCATGAAGATTCTATAGAGCAACCTTATTAATTCCAGACGTTGCGTGGAATCGGGAAAGATCTGTTCGCCGGCGATAAAAGCG
Organism: Parelaphostrongylus tenuis; assembly: GCA_019055375.1. Taxonomy (NCBI): domain Eukaryota; kingdom Metazoa; phylum Nematoda; class Chromadorea; order Rhabditida; family Metastrongylidae; genus Parelaphostrongylus; species Parelaphostrongylus tenuis. The sequence goes on along the minus strand of JAHQIW010006741.1, from coordinate 6,741 downwards.
AAGAAAAAGAAAAGAAGGACAAAAATAAAAAATTCAAAGAACCAGCAAAGGTTTATCAAACAGCTTTATAGAAAACGCGTAATAATTAGTCTATAGGAACAAAAAAAATACTTTGCCAGCATAATTTAGATCTTTCATGAGGTCTGTTATGGCACTTATCAATACCAAGCGTGCGCTTCGGCGTCATTACTAACACGATGTCTATCGGTTCAGCCAGTCTCTTACAGGGGACTAAACCCCTACATACTTCAAAGGAATCGATGCCGAATTAGTTAAATTGCTTGCAGAGTGAAATGTTCATCCTACTTGCAATGATAACGAATCACTGCATGTTAAATGATAAGGTCACCTGACGTTGCAGTGAGTGAGTAACAGTCGATTGCTCGATGTCATATGATTTTGTCATTTGACATGAAGTGATTTGCTATCACTGCAATGTAGAGTGATCTTTTCATTCTGCAGGCAGTGTAACTAATTCGCCGTTGATTTTTTTATATGCAAGGGGTATAGTCCTTCACAAAGGATCAGGTGAACCAAAATATATCGTGCTACTGATGGGGCCACAAGGCCGAAGCGTACGTCTAGTATAATCAGTGTCATAATAGACCTCATGAAAAGTTATATGCTGTCAGGGTCTGCAAAAGTTTTGAGCGAGGTTTCTGAAAATAGCTAGATATAAGAAATACTTTTTCGCATTTTCAGGTACAAAAAGCCGATGCCAAAGATCCACAGTATGAGACAATGGCTGACGTTAAAGATGATATTTTCAAAGGATAGCTATTCATTTAGACGTTCTCTTTACACAATAAACACAAGAAACTTCATTCCTTACAATAGATTTTAATGTGCTTCTCAAGAAATGATACCAATAAAGAACCTTAATGTTAGTCGATATCTGGAGTGTCCGCCTGGACGAGCATCAGATGACCAGTACCAATCCACAAACTAGATAGGATTGCAGTTACGAGTACATCTTATTGCTTAACCTACAAGTACATGCACTCAGATAAAAAGTACGAAGAGTAAAGCGTTCGGCGTTGATCAGTCCTTAAAGCATGTGCCAGATATCGCACACACACATTTTGCTTCACACCGCGCGACAGCAAGACTCACTCAAGTACTGTAATAGCGGTGTGGCGTTTCGTGGAAGCATGCACAGAAAAAGTCGCGTCGTGTGAAAAAGCGACGGCGCGACGCCGCCTGCCTATCATCGCTGATCCTCAAAAGGCTCATAACAGGATTTGATCGATAGTGACTAGCGTTTCGGCTAATCCCTTTATCAAACCTCATTATCAAATTCACATAGATTCAAATTGGTCAGACACTTCCGTAACTTCAGCAAGAAAGACTCAATAGATGATTTCATTCGCATAGTAAAGAGTCCCTCGAGGCGCGGTAAAGCATCGATTATCGAAGCAGTGTATCAGGTAGCAAAGATATAAGCACGGCCGTGTTGGATCCCGTAAGCAATGCTCTCTCGCAACCAATCAACAAACATCTTAGCTCGGCCATCTCTAAGATTGCAAACTGAGTTATGCTTATATCACCATTCTACGACATTCATAAAAAAAAGAAATCTTCAAGAAGCAGTCGCACTTACGTGTGATGTCCTTAAAGATCGTTCTAATAAATAAATGTGAGAAAACGAATCGAATGCAAGAAGTGCTGAATCTGGCAGCAAGTTGCCACGGTGATGAAAAGTCTCCTTGAAGACTGACTTTCCTGACAGTATATTTTTTATAAGGTCTATTATGGCACTTCTAAAGCATTGAATTTCGGACTTTCAGCCTCGTCAATAGCATGGTGCCTTTCAGTTCAGTCAGTTACTCGAAAGTATACCCTCTAACTAGAGAAATTGACGCCGAACTTTTTACACTAAACGCACTGTGGGAGGTTGCCGAGGCGTCCTTCAGAGTGGCTGATTCTCGTTTGTCGTGCACTTGGCTTACGTTTAATCGACAATCAATCACTCTGAAAGAACACCACGATGAACCTTTTATTGCTGAAAGCAAAAGGTTTGGCGTCACTGCTCGGCGCTACCGTACCGAGGATTCTTCCGGGGTCAACGTAATGGGTCCCATTTTCATTACGTTTTTTAGCGTTTTTCATATCGAACGTGCAGTTTGCTAGGCTCATAGCGTGAGGGCTGAGTTCTCACGGTAAGCTCGTCATTCTCTGCCAAAGAAAAAAGAGAGCTTGTTGGTATGAAGCGACTCGTAATTGCCTCATATGTATGTTTCATATGTACATTGACTAATTGTACTCGTAGAGACAAAGCTCTGTCAAATCGGCAATGTAGAAACAGGGCTCATTTTCTGAATCCGCCTGCTTTGTGGTAAGCACAAGGTCGCCTGTGATTCGCATTTGATCCTCCTATCCACCACCACTGGATGCGCCATGTGCCCTCGCGACTAAAAGGGCTCTTGAGTCCCTTAAAGAGGGAAATCGGTGATATATTTGTATGTATATATATATATATATACACACATAGGTGTATATATATATATATATATATACATACGTATGTACATACATATAAATTCTGAAGCCTTTTTCTCGCTTCATTCTTTGTTATCAATGATGTATTCATACGTATAATTGTATTTATTTTGGACTATGGCAAGAATGTTAGACCGAAGGCCATAAAATGGGTTCTAAAGTGAGAGAGATAACCTGTGTCGACAACAACACGTTTGTTTCAGGATGTGCGAACGATTATTCAGTGCAATGGTGGTTTGAGAAGCTTTCTAAGAAAGAGCGCTCTGAAGATGAAAAACGTACTAGAAAAGTATCGGTGAAAAATGAGATCGTACAGATATCAAAGCTGAAATTCCTAAGTCACGCGGGATTACGGAGAGAAACTCAACGTCGACCATCCACGGTCGTCGCCATCCAGCAAAAGTGCAATGAAGGTACGCAAAAAGCGCCTTCGATTTTGCATCAACTTGATATTAGAGTCACGCTCCTTATAGAATTTTCAATTTTACAAAGATTCTTAAAGATAATGAAAGATTAGAGAAGTGTGGAAAGTAAACTCAGTTCAGTTGTCGAGAAGACAAATAACCTTCTAGAACTTTCGCATGTTAACTCTTACCCAGTAATGTACTTAATTATTCATTGAGGTTTCGGTAAAATATATGAGTTACATTGGACGGAGAGGTGTTTGTACAGTAGACTCTTACAATAATTAGCCTAGTGTTTGCATCTGCCGTCGCAGTCTTTTCCTTCCAAATAAATGAATTATCGTGATATAGTTAAGAAACGTAAACGATCTTACTGCGGTGATTTGCTACTGAACTCACTGTTCAGGTTTTGAAGCTAAAACAAAGTCAAATTTGCCTGTAGTACTCGTGTTATCAATGACTTCTCCTCGTAGTAAAACGAACAGACGTACAAAAAAACATAAGGAAAAGAGTTTATGGCATCACAGCAGTTGTGAAAAAAACGCCTTAACTAGACGACTTAGACAGAATGCGCGTACTTTTTGACATGATAGCATGTGAAAGGATCTTGACTGCTTCCACCATGATGTTGATCCCCTAAAATGTAACTCCACTGAGTTATTTTTTGGAAATACAAGCTAAAATACCTTATTTCACACGCCATGTATCCAAATCTACCACATATATTCCAGCACTTGTATTCAATTCGTTTTCCCACATCTGTCATTCATCCAAGTTTCCAAGCTCTTAACGTGTGGATTTGACTCGTGTTCAAAGACTGTCATCTTAGTCATGAATACTTTCGAGCCCTAGCAGGGATTGTTTTTTGGAAATTTGAGATGCCAAATTACAGCATTTTCACCTCAATTACACGGAATAGACTGTCACCAGACAAGTGTGGTAAGATTTTTCCAACAGTGGAGAAATAAGAGCTATGGTGAGCGTGAGGTGAGGTTGGATCAACCGTACTTGGGATGAACGACATTCCCATTGATGTGCTACCCACTTCTGGTTAGCTGTCTGAGATAGCGATCACGCAGTGATCAAAGTCAAAGAGTATTCAAGTGCAAATTTTGAGTAAACAAATGAAGAGAAAATCAGGAACATTTTGAAACACAAATATGAGAGTAGGTGAAGGCGGGCAAAATGTCAGACTGTTCTGTTTTTATACCTTTCCTTCGAGTGCTTTATTAAGACCACGCTCAAATTTCAATATATCCTTTCATTATTATTTGAGCCAAATTGTCATGTGGTCTGGTAAGGGCTCTTGTACAGCCCGAGACACGTGTTTCGTCCTTACAGACTCATCAGCCGGGCAGAACGCGTCGTCTGTCGATCTTTTTATAGTCAGTTCTCTCGGGAGCGTTACACTCCTTATAGAGAGTTGTCGACGACGGTTTTACACTCTATGTCAGGCGAAATTTTCACCTAACACAGAGTGTTTTCGCACTCGATTGCTAGCTGGCTCGTATTTTTTTAGCGGGAGAATTTGAACATTTGTATTTCCAAAAAGTTGGACTTGAATTACTACAGAATTCCCACCTTTTTGCAACTCATTCTATTATTGGTCCTTGTCAGGAAATGAGTAAGGTTGTGTACAGCATCCATTAATGTGGTTTTGTCACGGTCATTACCATCAAACTGTAAGCACTCATTGACATGTTGGATATAACCATTCACTTAGTGATTTTCGATTTTCACGAGAACTACGGTCTTTGAGCCACATGCGGCATCAAGATTCTACAGTAGTATCGCCAAACGTGCTCTGAGATTGGGCGCGTCTAGTAGGAGCCGATGTCGGCATTTAATTCCGGAGTGCAGGTATTGTAATGGTTAGCACGCGTCCTCGGATTGTATGAGATGTGGGCTCGAATCCCACCCGACGTTCAAAGTGTTGCATATCACTTAGCATTGATGTATATATACTTTTGTTTACATTTGTACTATTGTTTTCAACGAATTCAATGACTTCTATGTTATTTTACATGGCTTTTCACAGTTTTTAGAACTTATGACTCTTACATCACATAGAAAACTCATCACAAATCCAAACGTGGTGTTCTTGGTTATTGGTAGTTAATTCATCATAATACGTTGAGCCGAGCTCCCAGTATTCGTTGAGAATATCAAGTCCTCAGGTAAGCCAGGGACAAGTTGATTACTAGAGTACTGAGATTCTCACAGCAAAATGTGATACGGGTCAAGTAAAGTGTAAAGGTGAAAAGTTTAACACTCGCACTTCTTATGTAGCAGCATCTTCGTACATTTGTTTGAAAACTTGCAACATTCTCAAAAGTTAGTAGATTGATGAGTGTGCGCTCTGTGTGCTACAGAAGAATAAACAAATCAGTATAGATAGCAAGGAGCAGCTTTTCACGAACAAAACATAACGCAGAGTGTGATGGATAAGCTACCGATTGAATTCTTTTGGCAAGGAACCAGTGTGCTTCGAAAGAAAAAACTGCGACATGGCAAGTTTGTTGACGTCATCACACAAAGTAGCACATGTATGGCGCTACGCAGACAAAATTTTCAGTGTCCTGGTTTATGATAGAGAATCGGAACGACTTTTTTGGAATAATTTTCCGTTGAATCACTGTCACTTTTTTTTACCAGTGTACTCATACACATAAGTTCTGGAGAATCGTGACACCTAACGGAGATGCATTGCGATTTCTGTGGAAAGTTTTGATTTTCCCTATACCTAGAGGTATCACAGATTCCATTCGAATAAAGAAAAATCATCAACACAAAGCAGTTCCGAACCTTCGCAGCCCATGCACAGTGCAAGATCAGAGCCTCCGTTCAAAGCAAGAGGCAAAGATAAGGCTACCGAACCGACTCGTGGAAAACGTCGTGGAAGAGGGAGAAAAAAGCCTTAGTTGTGGTGCTGCTGTTTTTGTTGGGATTTCTATTGGTTTCTTTCGATATCCTGCATTTCTGAGGTAATTTGTCCTAAGTCATTTTTTAAAGCTGTTGTTGAACAATCTGAGTCTAGTGTATATGCCTTTTTCACAGTGTTGTGCGTAGATTGGAAGTGAAATCAACATCGATTTTAATGGATCAGTTGTATTCTTTTTTAATCTATCAATAAGTTCTGACTCAAGGTATGTACTCTGCCCTGTTGTGAAATTTTCTATATACTGTAAGTATACACTTGTTGAGTTTTTGTTCTGTGAATCTTGTTCTCTGTTTTGTTCATCAATGAACATATGGAAAGGATGTTCATCTAATGGATTGTCAATGACCAGGTACACAGAAACAAACTGAGTGCAAAAGGTATCGAATTGTCTGTATATCAGTACGTCCTGCACTCAGCTTGTTTCTGTCTACCTACCATCCACAGTAATCTTCGACTTTTGCTCATAATCTCACCTAGTAATTAAGAATATTTGATTCTGTCTAAGGATGTCCTCAAGAAGAATCTTCATCGAATTCTAAGCTAACCTTGTAGAGACTTCTAGATCTCACAAATTTCTTGGAGCGTCTCAGACAATTCTAACACCGAAATCAGACAAAAAAAAAGTAAATTTGTGTTCATAACGGGATTGAATCAGCGTCATGTAAGGATCAAAGGCACTAAGCGTCTGCGTTTCATTTTACACTTCATGCATGTATTTCACAAATTTTATATAAAACTCACCATTTGCATAAATTTTAGGCGGATAAATTATGGAGAGGTAAAGTCGAATCTAACCAACTGGTTCACCACACTCAATTTTTTAGAGGCAACGTCTATATTGAATGCTTCGCCTCGTACATACTGACCACAGTGCGACAACAGAATTGGTTGGCCCTT